>CM062267.1:4974375-5154375 GCA_031216635.1 Dissostichus eleginoides | reverse complement strand
TAAGTCCAGAGGTGATTCACTTTATAAACTAATGTGGATCAGGAGTTTAATTATTCAAATAAACACTATAACATTTCTGCTGTTTAAATACTGAGAGCAAAAATAAAACCAACACTGTTCTTCTATTTATTTATAATAATAGTTCAATTGAACAGCAGGACTTACAGTTATCAGAGAAAGCTGTTATTATTACTTTCTAGTAGTTTCTTTATCATTAAACAGACACACACGTTTTTATCACAATGTGTTAGAGTTTAAAATCAGATCTATATCATTTCCCACCAATAACAGAGTTATGTCTTAATGCTGATATACTGGGAACATCTGATGGTATTAATTGGAAAATATTGAAACTTTATTGGTTTGTTAATTGTGTTTGTGTGCCTGATAAATGTTCAGATGCTCAGAGAAGCCAAAACATCCTTCACCCATCATTCACATCCAAATATGAATTCACATTTAAATATGTACATCTCTAATATTGTCAAGTGGTTGATTTAATTTCTGTTTCTTTGGTAACAGTCGCTGACAGCAGGAGCACAGACATGTGATCAGATCACACTGACAACTCATTACACTCTATTATCATATAGTATTATATATTATATTAAATGGACTAACAGCAAAGGGCTATCAGAACATGTCAAATCTTTTTTCATCAAATGCTTAATGTTAATATAATGTTTCCTCTTTTTTTTAACACATGTTGTAATATATGTTTTATTATAGACTTACTGGCTGTGGACTCTCAGAGAGTGAATGTGAAGTCGTGGCCTCAGCTCTGAAGTCTGACCCCTCCCATCTGAGAGATCTGGACCTGAGTCTCAACGCTCTGCTGGATTCAGGAGTGAAGCTGCTGAGTTCTGGACTAAAGAGTCCAAACTGCAGACTGGAGGCTCTCAGGTCAGTTCACTGACTGCAGTTCATAGAGATCTGTTTGTGTTTATGATTTTCTGAATTTGAACAAATACAATGTTATTTTTTTTTTCCATGTTTGCTAATGACTGAATATTGATCAGAGTAACAGAGAGAAGGTGAATGTGTGAGGGAGAGTGTTTGAGCTTCCACAGACTCACTCTGTGCTCCATGAGTCAGTGGAGATGCTGTCAGTACTGATGAGCTGTGAGGGAGATGAAGGACTTGTTCAACATCTGATCAAAGTTAAAGATCCAGATTATCAGTGGATTGTTTCTGCATCATCTCTGACATTAAAACCCTGTTTAACTCTGAACAGATGATTAAACCTGGAGTTATTTCAAACAGGAACATTGTTTTCTAAAGTGACATCATGTTTTCTTTATTCAGACTGGGGAGCTGCAGTTTGTCAGAGATCAGCTGTTCTGCTCTGATCTCAGCTCTGAAGTCCAACATCCATCTGAGAGATCTGGACCTGAGTCGTAACGCTCTGAAGGATTCAGGAGTGGAGCTGCTGAGAGATCTCCTGGAGAGTCCAGACTGCAGACTGGAGACTCTCGGGTCAGTTCACTGACTCTCTGTTACTGCTGGAGATCTCACATGTTCACTTTGTAATTGAACCTCATTTATATTCATTAATAACTTACATCCATGAAGTTGTAAATGTCCTTTTATTCATATTTGATTTTTATGAGTAAGAAGTAAGAACTGCAGACATACATGTTGACTGTTTCTTAAAGTAACTGAAATAGATGTTAGTTGTAAAAAAAAATCTAGCTATTTAATATTTAGTAAACGATAACATCTGAATAAAGGTAATCTGAAATCATTTCAGTTTTACATGATAAAGTTCACTTTCTGAAGTAGACAGATTTTTCTGTTCCCATTCATTTATATATTGAGTAACATCTGATTGGATTATAAACAGATTTTTATCCTCATCATGTTTTCTTTATTCAGTCTGAGGCGCTGCAGGTTGTCAGAGATCAGCTGTTCTGCTCTGATCTCAGCTCTGAAGTCCAACATCCATTGAGAGATCTGGACCTGAGTTACAACTATCTGCAGGATTCAGGAGTGGAGCTGCTGAGAGATCTTCTGGAGAGTCCAGACTGCAAACTGGAGACCCTCAGGTCAGTAAGGGGTCTCTGCTGGTTCAGCAGTATAGTATGAAACACAGGGAGGTGTTTCTCTCACTGGGGAATCCCAACAGATCAGTGATGTTACCCACTGACTGCAGGCTCTTTCATTCTTCCATCAACTATAGAAGGCCAGCTGGAAATGCAAAGCCACATTTAGTAAGTCATCAACTTTCCACCAGACATATGGGATTTGACAGAAGAGTGGAAAAGGTGGTCTGTTTTTGATGGGATGTTTTTAGTTCCTTGACTAATGACTGTTACTTCCTGTAATGCAGCTGAGAGCTGTGGCAGTCAGTCGTAGTGTCTGCAGAGAAGATATGATGGGATGTAAAGCATGAGATCAGGACTCTGAAGCTGAACTCAAAGAACAAACACTTATTTTAACTTGATCTAAAACTGTTGGATTGTGTTCATCCCTACAGGATGAGAGGAGGCGAGACGATCAGAGCCAAGATCCAGAAGAACTGTGAGTACTGAATATCCTCCATTCATCCAGATATGAAACTCTTTAATGGAGCATGTCCTCAGAGGAAAACAACACTCTTGTTTTTCTCTCTTCATCATTTTGGCTGTTTCTCTTCACAACAACTGTCTATCAAAACAGTGACGCGTTCACTGACACTCTGTAAAATGTAAATTAACTCTGAAGAATAAAACACATGAAAACATCAACATTATAACCAGTCTGTTACAGTATTATCATCAAAATATACTTCAGTAAAAGTAGAAGTACTCAGATCTGGTACTTCAGTAAAAGTAGAAGTACTCAGATCTTGTACTTGAGTAAAAGTAGAAGTACTCAGGTCTTGTACTTGAGTAAAAGTAGAAGTACTCAGATCTTGTACTTGAGTAAAAGTAGAAGTACCAGAGTGTAGGAATACTCTGTTACAGTAAAAGTCCTGCATTCAAAATGTTACTCAATTAAAAGTAGAAAAGTATTCTCATCAAAATATAGTTAAAGTAGCGACAGTAAAAGTAGTGATTGTGCAGATTGGTCCATTTCAGAATGATATATATGATATGTTTTATAATGATTGATCATGAAAGTGTTCTCAAAGCTGGTAAAGGTGCAGCTAGTTTGAATGACTTTTTATACTGCAGGGTAGCTTGTGGATTTACTCCAGGTGGAACTAAAGTCTGATTTAACAATTGATTAGATTTCACATCATTCATCCAGATCTGAGAAGTAACTAAAGGGATTAAATACATGTAGTGGAGTAAAAGTACACCATGTACCTCTGAACTGTAGTGGAGTAGAAGTACAAAGTAGCCTAAAAGGGAAATACTCAGGTAAAGTACCTCAACATTGTACTTAAGTACAGTACTTGAGTAAATGTACTTAGTTCCTCTCCTGATCTGTAAAGCTCTCCCAACATATGCAGGTTAGCATCCGGCAGCTTCTATGAGCTGGGGACCCATACTGTACATTTCTATCATAAACTTTGGGGTCCTCAACATGTGTGGGTTCACAGCAGGACTCTCTGAGCTGCAGACACATTCTTTCTGTGACTTTGTTCCAGATATTTGGAGCATAATAACTGAAGCTGTTTCTCCATGTTCAGGAACTCCCACCCCCCGAGTCCTGCGGCAGGAAGCGGTCCTTTTCTCCAAGAACTCCTGGACCCTGCAAGCTGGTCCAGAACCAGAGTCCCAGTGAGGAGTCCAGCCAGTCGACCTCTCAGAGTTAAACTACACTACAACATTATTAAAGATCATGTTTAAAGTTAAAAAAGGATGCTTTCAGACTGTATCCAGAAGTTTCTCAAGCTGCAGTCAAAGCAGATCATTTGTGAAATATATAAAAAAATTATAAAACTGTAATAAGAATTACTCTGATTACTTTCTTTGGACATTTTATTTAAACGACAGTTTAAACAAATATTTTAAATGTTTCTGACTTTCTATCTGAGTGCTTTTCTCATGAATTAACGATTTAAATCTGTTTTTTTTTCTTGTGTATTTCTCAACGCGTAACTTTAAGACTAAATATTATTTTCTCAGCTCTGTAATAAAAAAACACATTAATAAAATAAATATCCCATTTGTTGTACTTATATCCTGATTGATGAGTCAGCAGTGAAGCAGCCAGGCGTTAACGGTCAGCTGGCATGTGTATTTGTTCATTGGCTCATATGTGTAGCATGTTTAATGGCAGTGTTTTGAAAATGGCTGACAGGTGAATATGTCAGATCTCTGTGTATTACTCAGAGAACCGTGTGCAGTGTTTTAGAAAGTGCAGAGTTGAATTGCAGATTGTGTGCAGAGCTGAAAATGTGTTTAGAGTTCTGTTTGATTTGATCCAGCCAGTTTTGCCGCAGCAAAGCATAAGGGCTCAGAGCTTGGACCTCTTGTGTTCACATTATATACGCTTCCTTTGGCACATTTTCATTGTTATGCGGATGATATTCAATTATACACAATATAGACAAAAGTATTGGACCACCTACACATTAGAGAGAAACCGCAGGTCCTTCCTTCCTGCAGCGGTCAGACTATATAACCACCACGACCCCTAGTAGACCCCCCACAAAATGACACAGACTAACTAATAGCACCCCTTGCTGTTAAATACAAACTATGTGCAATATTTGCTATATATATATATACGCCGTTAAAAACGGTGTATTTTGTATTATAATTATAATTTCTTTTTTTTAATCTTTAATACTCTTTTTATGCATGCTTTAGGTAACATTAAGCTGTCTTTGGCTCTTTCTGCTGTAACAATGTACATTTCTCCTCTGTGGGACTAATAAAGGTATTCTGATTCTGATTCTGATTACACCTACAGGAGCTTTCAGGACATCCCATTCCAAATTCTTGGGCATTCATTTGAAGTTGGTCCCCCCTTTGCAGCTATAACAGCTTCCACTCTTCTGGGAAGGCTTTCTACAAGATCTTGGAGTGTGTCTGTGGGAATTTTTGCCCATTCATCCAGTACGAGATCTGAGTACTTCTACTTTTACTCAAGTACAATATCTGTGTACTTGTACTTTTACTCAAGTACGAGATCTGTGTACTTCTACTTTTACTCAAGTACAATATCTGTGTACTTGTACTTTTACTCAAGTACAAGATCTGAGTACTTCTACTTTTACTCAAGTACAATATCTGTGTACTTCTACTTTTACTCAAGTACGAGATCTGTGTACTTGTACTTTTACTCAAGTACAAGATCTGAGTACTTCTACTTTTACTCAAGTACAATATCTGTGTACTTGTACTTTTACTCAAGTAGGAGATCTGTGTACTTCTACTTTTACTCAAGTACAAGTTCCGAGTACATCTACTTTTACTACAAGATCTGAGTACTTCTTCCACCTCTGATTGTAGAAAATGAATGAATACTCAGCTTTGTGTGGTACCCACCATAACCGCAAGGTGGCGGTAGTGACCCCCGACTGTAAAATAACACCACGAAGAAGAAGAAGAAGAGTGAACCAGAAGTGACGTCAGCTCCTTTTTCCTGCTACGAAGCTAGATAAACAAACAAAAGCAAGACATTAATTAATATTTAACGAGTCTGAGGTAATTTTTAATTCCTCCTATGTAAAGATATGTCTACCAAGAATCTATGTTTTCGTGAATCCTCTACAAGTGAAGGCTAATACAGCTAGCATTGGTTTTAGCTGTCTGTCAGTGGTTAGCTTCGTTAGCTCGTGATGTTTGTTTTACGTCTGGGAAGAAGCGACATGAAGAAGATGAAGAAGCAGTGTTAGCGTCTGCTGCACAACTGAAGGTAAGATATGTCTATTTCATATCATTTCTAACTGATTTAAATACATGAAAAGCACAACAAATGTCCTTTTACACAAGTTATTATTGTTGTTGTGCATCAGTGCATGGTTGCTTACAGCGTGTGAAACGTCACCACTGCAGTGTTTTTAATAATAATAATACATTTTATTTATAGGGCGCTTTTTTATGGTACTCAAAGACACGTGACATGTTCAAATTTCTTAACAGCAACATTTAAAATAACATATTTAAAACACAACGTTAAGATAACACTGACTTAACAATTACAAACATAGAGAATATTTAATTCAGATGTCGTATGATATGTTTTAACTCTTTCAGGCAATCACATATTTTGGAGAATTAATTGATTGCTATTATCTACATAACACCTATATCACACTGTTATTAAACCCATATTATACATGAATACACCCGTGTTACACCATTAAAACACCTATATTATACCCAAGTTACACCCTCATAACACCTATATTATACCCATGTTACACTGTTATTAGACCCATATTACACATGAATACACCCGTGTTACACCATTAAAACACCGGTATTATACCCATGTTACACCATTATTACACCTATATTATACCCATGTTACACCATTATTACACCTATATTATACCCATGTTACACCATTATTACACCAGTATTATACCCATGTTACACTGTTATTACACCTATATTATACCCGTGTTACACCATTAAAACACCGGTATTATACCCATGTTACACGTTATTAGACCCACATTTTACAAAAAGATACAGCCTATCAAGTGACTGCATCCCCCAGGATACAGAAACTATTTAATAATAATAATAATAATAATAGATTTATTTTGTTAGCGCTTTTACAGGTGCTCAAAGACGCTTTACAGATATAGTGAAAAGAACAACAAATAAATATATATAGTTAAAGTCAAATTAAAATCAAGCAATACAAAAACAATCACACATTAAAAGCCAGATTGAAGAGGTGAGTGTTTTGAAGGTGGTGAGGTCGGGGCAGTCTCTGATGGGTTGTGGGAGTGAGTTCCAGAGGAAGGGGGCAGCGACGGAGAAGGCTCTGTCCCCCCAGGTCCGGTGATTGATGCGGGTGGGGATGGATAGGAGGTTGACTTCTGATGAGCGGAGGCAGCAGGAAGGGGTGTGGTGGTGCAGCAGGTCTGTGAGGTAGGGGGGGGGGGGGGCCTGGTTGTTGAGGGCTTTGTAAGTAATCAGGAGGACTTTGAAGTGGATTCTTTGACGGACGGGGAGCCAGTGGAGGTTCTGGAGGATGAGAGTGATGTGGTCTCGGGAGCGGGTGTGGGTGAGGAGGCGGGCAGCAGAGTTCTGGATATGTTGGAGTTTATTGAGGAGGTTGGATGGTATGCCGTAGAGGATGCTATTGCAGTAGTCGAGTCGTGATGTGAGGAATGCATGAATCAGGGTTTCAGCAGCAGAGGAGGAGAGTGATGGGGTATTTAAGGGGTAACTGTGGTATTTAAACTTACATTTGGGGCTCTATTTTAGAAATAAATCCTGTGGTCTTTATATTGTTGCATCGTAAAGCACTTTGAGCTGCATGTGTTGAAAAGTGCTGTATAAATAAAGCTGTATTATTATTCCTTTTCCTCTCTCCTCCACAGATTGTCAGGTTCTGGGAACCTTGGCGCAGGTTTTAACCCGAAGAGCTCTCCTTTCATCTGGTCATCATGGCGTGGGCTCTGAAGCTTCCTCTCACGGACGAGGTGATCGAGTCCGGTTTGGTGCAGGATTTCGATGCCAGTCTGTCGGGCATCGGGCAGGAGCTCGGGGCGGGGGCGTACAGCATGAGGTACTGCAGACATCTGAATCAGAAACCCTTTACTAACGGGAAGGGGGTGGAATATTCTATATCAGCGGTTCCCAACCTTTTTCAAATCAGGGCCCACTTCAGAATAAAAAAGAAAATATATAAAATTGTTTCGCAGCCCACATTCAACCATAAACAATACGGAGGCTAAATAAAGTTCTGATTGGTCGATTCAGAACATGTGACATGTTGTTAATCCAGTAGAACAGACCGCTGTCAAGGACTGGAAAGACTGTTGCTAAGGAGGATCGAGAAAGAGAAAGGAATACAAATAAATCTTAATAATGATAATGTTTCCACACAAATCATAATGTTTTGCAAATGATTTGGCGACCCACTTGCAATGCGTCGTGGCTGCAGCCCACAGGTTGGGAACCGCTGTTCTATATAATAGTATTTGGCATCTCTTTAAAATTGGGGATCAAACTTTCTGTCAAATTGAATGTGTTTTTATTAATGTGTTTCGAACCATAGGGTCTCAAGCTTCACTTCCTACACAGTGATAACGAAAAAGCAAATTATTTATTACAAAGCAGCTTGTTGATTAGCAGATGGAGAATAATCTTGAATGAAATGAGCTTAGAGCATTAGACTTGCAGCATATCCCTGCTACAGAAATATATCTGCAAACCATGTATTTTTGTGGAGTCTTTACGGGTCTACAAATATATTTATGATGCGTTTGCTCAGTCTTTCTCGATGGAAAGGACAGCATGAGGTACTGCAGAAATCATAATCAGAAATCCGTTTTCGTGATAAAAGATCCCTCTTCTTTCTGCCCCTTTCTGGCTGCTTAAGTGGTTTGTTAAATGATACTGAAGGAGCTGCAGAGTGCAGTTTTGTTCCAGAAATTCTCCTGTTGAGAGGAGAGAAGACGCACTGCCTGGATACCTTGGTATTTAGTACAGTTTCCTTCCTTTGCTCTGTTATAATGAACTGCCTTTCAGTATCAAGTGTAGTGAAAGACTCTCTATTGGAAAAATACCAGTTGCAAGAATTAAATATCAAGGTTTTTGTGCACTAATACAATTATTGAAAGGAGAGTAATAACTAAAAGTGATGTTTTTCTGTAAGTAGTAAGATTTTGCTGCTCTTCTGTTTTCAGAAATTGATATTTTTCTCAATTTTACTGATATTTTATAGACCAAAGATGAATCTAGAAAATTAAACGAGTCCTCTCCTGCTGATGTTCAGGTGTATATCAGTATGTAGTGTCTCTACTTTAAAGAGTCCTCTCCTGCTGATGTTCAGGTGTATATCAGTATGTAGTGTCTCTACTTTAAAGAGTCCTCTCCTGCTGATGTTCAGGTGTATATCAGTATGTAGTGTCTCTACTTTAAAGAGTCCTCTCCTGCTGATGTTCAGGTGTATATCAGTATGTAGTGTCTCTACTTTAAAGAGTCCTCTCCTGCTGATGTTCAGGTGTATATCAGTATGTAGTGTCTCTACTTTAAAGAGTCCTCTCCTGCTGATGTTCAGGTGTATATCAGTATGTAGTGTCTCTACTTTAAAGAGTCCTCTCCTGCTGATGTTCAGGTGTATATCAGTATGTAGTGTCTCTACTTTAAAGAGTCCTCTCCTGCTGATGTTCAGGTGTATATCAGTATGTAGTGTCTCTACTTTAAAGAGTCCTCTCCTGCTGATGTTCAGGTGTATATCAGTATGTAGTGTCTCTACTGTGACATGTCTCCATGCTTTAATGTTCAAAAAGCTGCTGCAGCACCTCTTTTCACCCTCTGTCTGAAACCAGAGCCCAGTCTGCTCTGATTAGTTAGCTGGCCGGCTCTGTTGTGATTGGTCAACCGCTTCGAGATGTCCCACCTCTTAGCCTGTCATGCACAATGAGTTGGAGCGCTAGCCAATAGGAGCACAAGTGTTCCATCATGATGTATTTGTTCTGTGTAAATGAAATAATGTTTTTTTTTGTGTGTGTTTCTGTTCCTCAGCGATGTCCTCGCCCTCCCCATCTTCAAACAGGAAGAGTCCATCCTTCCTCCAGACAACGAGAACAAGATCCTCCCCTTTCAGTACGTTTTGTGTGCAGCTACCTCGCCCGCCGTCAAACTGCACGATGAAACCCTCACCTACCTCAACCAAGGTCAGCATCCAACCCCCGACACACTGCAGGGCTCTGTGTGTGAACAGAAAGATAATTCACATGCATTTGACTTACATACATACTATACTAAATACTAAAACTCTTATTTAGAAACCAAATCCTGAATGGTTCTGAGCACGAGCCGTGAACTCATGCTTGCTATGACTGTAAATCTACATCAGCAGATACTATGATACTGGAAAAGATGGGAAATATAAAGATTGAACTATACATGTGACAGAATTTTCTTTTAACCCGCTGTATGAACGTGTCCTTGCAGGGCAGTCCTATGAAATAAGAATGCTTGACAATCGAAAAATTGGAGAACTTCCGGAAATCACTGACAAAATGGTTAAGGTAAGAATCGCACATACTTTACCAATTACATTACATTTAATTTAGCTGACGCTTTTATCCAAAGTGACCCAACCAGGTTCAGTGGTTGGCCAAATCCTTTGTTAGTGCTACGTGCAGAAGTGTTTTAGCAAAGATGCAGGTGAGTTTTCAATCGGCAACGCAATGTGAGTAGACTCCCTGATGTCCAGATATCAACAGGGAGCTCATTCCAATATATACACAGGTCTGCAGATACAAACCTGTACCCCAACGTTAAAGGGGACCTATCGTGCAAAATGCACTTTTTGATGTATTTTATACATAACTATGTGTCCCCGGTGTGTCAGGGAACTCACGCAGCGTCAGAAAATAAAACCCTCTCTCTTTTCCTCCGTACCCAAATCTTTTAAAAACGGGGGAACAACGGAGCTGATCCAGATTTGCGTCCGATATGACGTCATATCTGAAATGTGGACCCACGGACCTATCAGAAAGTTGCTATCAGAAACAATGCCCGACTGTTTTGGAAGTAATATGGTCTTTGTTTACATTAGCAAGCCTCGCTAACACTCAGAGCTAACCTGTACTAGAGAGAGCATGTGTGTGAAGAAGCAGGAAATAAAAAGGAACTCACCTTGTGGTAAACCTGAGAGAGAAAAAGCATTTGAGCTCCATACTGTTTCAGAAATAATCCTTGATGTGGTTTGCAACATGATGGCGTTTCATCACGGCTGCATCTGAGCAGACAGGCTGCTCGTCACAGAACTCACCGTGTTCCTGCTGCTCAAAAGGGGGCGGGGCCAGCAGAGAATCAGCACTTATCTAACAGGGCTGAAATAGAGGGATATGAGGAATGTCTAAAACACATGATCTGTTTGGTATTTTGAGCAAAACACATCATAGACATGTTTTTATATATTTTTATATATCTGAGACCCATAATATAGTTCTAAAAATAGCATGATAGGAGATCTTTAACATCTATCTTGAATTTATTTCTAAAAATGTATTTCAGAGCATCCTCCGGGTGGTGTTTCATGACCGCCGGCTGCAGTACACGGAGCACCAGCAGCTGGAGGGCTGGCGCTGGAACCGACCCGGGGACCGCATCCTGGACCTGGGTGAGGAAACATGCTCATAATCAAGGAGTAGTGCTAGTACCCGAGCGCACCTATGACTGTCAATTAACACTCGGCCGGAATCGGCAAAGCAGTGTAGTCACCACACTGTAATAATGTGTGTGATTCTTACAGTACAGGTTGCTTAATAGATGGAAAAACTCCTTCACTTCATGAACTCCCTCCAGCAGACGTTCACTGTGTTTACCTTCATTAGATCGCCTTAAAAACGTCAGCAGGCTGACACAATATAACCACACTGAGCTATACATACGTCAGATGATCGGTTATAACTCCATCATTTCCTTTTAGTGAAGGAGACGTTTGGTAACCAGGGCCATGATTGCCTTTTTCCAACTTCTTGGAATGAATTACTTAAACACATTGCGGTCCAAATGGTTAAGTGTCACAGTAATTACTAAACAATGTGACCATCTATGATAGACGATGCATAAAAAATGAGGTGTGCACTGCTGCGTCCCAAAAGTTAAACTAGGGTAATTTCAACCAAGGAAACAAAGGAGACAACAGTGGATTTGAGCACGCCAAATCTGACCTTTTCTGATAACAGCCTGTTTTACTTTGCAGATATCCCAATGTCCGTTGGCATTATCGACCCCCGAGCAAACCCGACTCAGCTCAACACTGTGGAGTTCCTCTGGGACCCGTCGAAAAGAACCTCAGTTTTTATCCAGGTAACACCATGGACAACACTTCCTTAATTATTTCATTTATCAGAAGCAACGTCAGTGATCTGTTCCTGTTCCTACGCCTGGAGGTCAATGTTTTTTTGGTTGTTATCCTGAAATAAGGTCTGTGGTTAACACAAGCTGAAGAGATTTTTATTCTACAACATCAAATACCTCAGTAAATACCCCACTGGTGAATTAAAAAAACGGAGGTTGCTAACAAGTGTCTAAATGAGACGACTAAACGTCATCACGCCCAACATTAGCATCCTTCAGCTTAGCGGTGGTGACGTGAAGTCATGTGACCGTGCTTTAGTTCCTTTATAGCCCAACATTAGCCTCCTTTAGCTTAGCGGTGGTGACGTGAAGTCATGTGACCGTGCTGTAGTTCCTTTATAGCCCAACATTAGCATCCTTCAGCTTAGCGGTGGTGACGTGAAGTCATGTGACCGTGCTTTAGTTCCTTTATAGCCCAACATTAGCCTCCTTTAGCTTAGCGGCGGTGACGTGAAGTCATGTGGCCGTGCTGTAGTTCCTTTATAGCCCAACATTAGCCACCTTTAGCTTATTTGAACCAGGAAGATGCTGCGTTCAGGTTCTAACACAGAAATGACATTTATGCACCTCTGTATTGTCGTCACTTTGGCATCATTGAGCTAAACTTGTTAGCATTTAGTGTTCTCATAAATTCTATTTGGCAAAAAGACAGTTTATAATATATCATCATTCCTGTACTGATCTTAAATCTTATCTATTCCTTTTCTTTCTGTTAGGTACACTGCATAAGCACAGAATTCACGATGCGTAAACACGGAGGAGAGAAAGGCGTTCCTTTCCGGATCCAGATCGACACGTTTAAGGAGAACGAGAACGAAGAGTACACCGAACACCTGCACTCTGCGTCCTGCCAGGTCAAGGTCTTCAAGGTGAGGAGGGGGAAAGGTCAAAAGTCAAAAATGGGATCTCTCCATAGGATTTTGGAAAATAGCTGGAAATAAGGTCTGTGGTTGAGACACATTGAAGAGACGGATCACGTTTTGTTCTACGACATTAAATCCATCAGCAGTGACCCCACTGGTGATTTCTGAAGAGTTGACGTGTCTGAAAAACGATGGTTGTTACCAAGTGGCTGAATAGGACTACAGAAGTTGTCGAGGACGTTGTACGTCATTACGCCCAACACGTGAACACTCCTCTAAGTTTGTTTGCCGTGTTCTGCTTGAGAGCAAGTTCCTGCCTCCTGCAGACTGTTCAAACAAACGCTTCAACTTGTTCCATTTAGAATCTGTATGTTTGAATATGGATCTTAAGTTGGCGTGACGTTGAAGTCGTGCTGCTGGACTCGGCTGTAGTTCCTTTATAGCATAACGTTAGCATTTTGCTTCTGGCCATTAGATTTATGATTCGAACATTATAAAAGTAGGGTAGACCTGTGAAGATTATCCGACTGAACAAAATGTGCATTTATCAAACAGGTTCGTTTTCCACAGATCTTATTTCGAGCTATTTACAAAATCCTATGGAGAAATCCCGTTGCTTTTTTGTCGAGGGAACCAGCAGCTTACTTCGGGGTAAATTATATTTTTTTAAAGGCTAATGGATCTACTGGTATTGAGCGTAACGTCTTGTTAAAAAAAGGGAAAGGTTGATACACATACAATAATAATATAGTTAAAGATAGTTTTACTGATACCTCGCTAACGTGATGAGGCAGATGTGATCGCTTTTTTAAAAGGCTGTTTTATAACTAAATCAACAAGTCTTAATATATTTTACACCTATGTTAAATAATATATCTAAATATGGCAGGCGTGGAGATGTAATGAAGGGGTCTACAAACATTACATTGGTTAAAATACAGACATTGAAACAGGTACGCTTCAATCAGAGGTTGTAGTCTCTCTCTGTTTGCACTGAATAATTTGCAATTTCTACTATAAAAGATTATTGGAATCATACAGGAAATACTTGCTTAACACATATCAGTTGTAAAATCTGACATAAAGTATTTGTTTTATTGCCATTTCCTTATTTTAACTTTTCGAAACAGCTATTTTTATTGAAGTAATGGATGAACTGCAATGCAAATACAGTATTTGTCATTAATTGTTCCACCTGTTTCAGCCTAAAGGAGCCGACAGGAAGCAGAAGACGGACCGAGAGAAGATGGAGAAGAGAGCGCCGCAGGAGAAAGAAAAATACCAACCATCGTATGAAACGACTATCCTGACAGAGGTGAGAATATTGATGAAGTTTCAAAGGGACAAATGGTTCAATCGAGAGGAGAGTCGTCAAAATTAAACACAGCATCGATGTTTTCTTAAAATAAAAACAATTGAAACTGTTAAGATATCTGGATATACCAACAAACTACGTGCAGTATACTATTGCAAAGTACTTGGAATAATAAAATAAAAGATATGCAGTAGTGTAATGGAAGGGGATGAGAGGTAGCTTGTGTACAAATGTGCACAATGGCCCATGTTAATTAATAAAAAACCCAAATGCCCCAAAAGATATATACAATACCATATTTTTAGCATTTTTTTTGTTGTACTGCTGTTCCGAGTGATGAGTTGTTTTTACATTCATTTTTAGTTTATTAGATCAAGAGTTAAATGTGGATCTAATCCCTAATCGAGCAGAACACCCTTCAGAAAACAAGCATGTTAAAGGTCACCTATCATGCTATTTTTAGGCAATAGCATAGGTCTCAGATATATACAAATATATAAAAAACATGTCTATGAAGTGTTTTGCTCAAAATACCAAACAGATCACCCATTCTAGCCATGCCTCATATCCCTCTATTTCACTTCCTGTTTCAAAAGTGCTGATTTGGGGTATAAAGCTTTACAAAATTTATAAAATAAAAAAGGAGGGGGGTGAGCTCATGCGGGACCCGGCAGCTACTGTCTAAACTAAATACTGCCGTGATGAAACGCCATATCATGGATTATCAAGGATTGTTTCTGAAACAGTATGGAGCTCAAAGGCTTTCTCTCTTGCCGGTTATACCACAAGGTGAGTTCCTTTTTATTTCCTGCTTCTTCACACACATGCTCTCCAGTACAGGTTAGCTCTGAGTGTTAGCGATGCTAATGTAAACACCGAGCATATTACGTCCAAAACAGTCGGGCATTGTTTCTGATAGCAACTTTCTGATAGGGCCGTGGGTCCACATTTCAGATATTACGTCATATCGGACGCAAATCTGGATCAGCTCCGTTGTTCCCCCGTTTTTAGAGATTTGGGTACGGAGGAAAAGAGAGAGGGTTTTATTTTCTGACGCTGCGTGAGTTCCCTGACACACCGGGGACACATCTTTATGTATAAAAGACATCAAAAAGCGCATTTTGCATGATAGGTCCCCTTTAAGTATATTTTCTTTCCGTCTTGTAGAAAAGAGCCTAAATACAGACTTTTTTTACAAATTAGAATCATGACGTCGATGATTCTGCATCCTTTCTATCCATAGAAAATAAAGAAAAAAGACTTAATCCTCTCACATGACGCACTCAAACAGAACTGAGATGTCAGGGAGATTAGAAGCTTGTAATTAATGTCAGCAGAGATTTAATTGTGTTGTTTTTTATTCAATAATTGAAGTGTTTCTGTGTTGCAGTGCTGCCCCTGGCCTGAGGTTTCGTACGTCAGTAACTCTCCGTCTCCGGGATTCAACACCTCGCACAACAGCTTCCCCGTCGCTGAAGGGTACGGGGGATTAAGATTTCTAAAGATAGTAATAATAATAATAATAATAATACTAAAGCTTTATTTATTACAACACATGCAGCTCTACAAAATGACACATCACATGTTAAAAACAAACAAGAAATAATGGTAAATAATGGTTCCTCTCTGACAGATAAGACACAAGACAACTGAACTGACTAGTGCATTTAATTTATTAGATGTATAGTAGTTCTGCATACTGAGAAAGAATATCTTCATATAGGTCATACTGAGGTATCTATGGTAAATAAAGACATTAAGGGAGAGAAGAAAAAGAAAATGTATCTATCTATCCATCTATCTATCTATCTATCTATCTATCTATCTATACATCTATCTATACATCTATCTATACATCTATCTATACAACTATACATCTATCTATACATCTATCTATACATCTATATACATCTATATATCTATCTATACATCTATACATCTATCTATCTACATCTATCTATCTATACATCCATCTATCTATTTATCTATCTATCTATATATCTATACATCTATCTATACATCTATCTATACATCTATCTATCTGTCTATCTATCTATCTATCTATCTATATATCTATACATCTATCTATACATCTATCTATCTATCTATCTATACATCTATCTATACATCTATCTATCTATCTATCTATACATCTATACATCTATCTATCTATCTATCTATCTATCTATACATCTATCTATACATCTATCTATCTATCTATCTATCTATCTATCTATACATCTATCTATACATCTATCTATCTATCTATCTATCTATACATCTATACATCCATCTATCTATCTATCTACATCTATCTATCTACATCTATCTATCTATCTATACATCTATCTATACATCTATCTATCTATATATCTATACATCTATCTATACATCTATCTATACATCTATCTATCTGTCTATCTATATATCTATCTATATATCTATACATCTATCTATACATCTATCTATCTATCTATCTATCTATACATCTATCTATCTATCTATCTATCTCTCTATCTCTCTATCTATTTATCTATTTATCTATTTATCTATCTATCTATCTATCTATCTATCTATCTATCTATCTATCTATCTATCTATCTATCTATCTATCTATCTATATATCTATCTATCTATCTATACATACCTCCTTGTCGTAACTTAAATCTGTTTTTCTGACATTTTCCAGGTTTATAACATGATATTTTTTGCCCTTTTATATCAGAAATGGTTCCCCGACCCACCTGCCCGAGCCGGTCGTACAGGTCGCTGATGTAAGTGCACCTCCCTCCACGCTCGAGGTATATATAAATATATATATAGATCCTTTATTTAACCAGGTAAAAGTCTCATTGAGATTAAAGGTCCCCTATAATACTGTTTTTCATTACTTTATTATGGGTCTCAGATATATACAGAACCTGTCTCTGATTGGCTGAAACACCAAATATATCATTGCAGCATCCCATAATCCCCTCTGTTTCAAAAGTGCTGATTCGTTGGCCGTTTCTCAATGTCGAGTAAACCTGCTGCACAGCCACTATTTCAAGTATACTACGTCATCGAGTGGCGCCGAATGCTGGGCATTTAACATGCATTTAAACAGTCCTTCGGCGCCACTCGATGACGTAGTATACTTGAAATAGTGGCTCTGCAGCAGGTTTACTCGACATTGAGAAACGGCCTCCTTTAGATGAAAATAGAGTAGGGTAGACATGTGGATATTATCCGGCTGAACAAAATGTGATCTGTCTCTTCACTGTGTGTCAACCACAGACCTTATTTCGAGCTATTTTCTCAAATCCTATGGAGAAATTGCATTGGTTTTTGTCGAAGGAACCGGAAGTGGTAAAATGCTAAATTACTTCCGGGTTTTAGGACGCGTCACTGTGGCACTCTATAAGGAGCCCCTCCCCACGCCCCTCTGAGAGATATTTGGTTTAAAAGAACACAATGGTGCTCTAGGAGGAGATTCAGGTGATAAGGTGGGGGGGGGGTTACCTTGGTTGCTGATTGGCTAATGGTTACACAAGCCAAAACATCGTTATGACATCATCAAGTGGCCAAAATCTGATCAGCTCATTTTCAGACAGGTTTTTATAGAAATGGATCAGGACAAAAAGAGAGAGAATCTTTGTTCCTGAAACTTTCAGAGTCTCTTTACACAGAGGGGACACATGTTGATGTAGAGGAGACATGAAGAAGAGGGGACACATGTTGATGTAGAAGAGACATGAAGAAGAGGGGACACATGTTGATGTAGAAGAGACATGAAGAAGAGGGGACACATGTTGATGTAGAAGAGACATGAAGAAGAGGGGACACATGTTGATGTAGAAGAGACGTGAAGAAGAGGGGACACATGTTGATGTAGAAGAGACATGAAGAAGAGGGGACACATGTTGATGTAGAAGAGACATGAAGAAGAGGGGACACATGTTGATGTAGAAGAGACATGAAGAGGGGACACATGTTGATGTAGAAGAGACATGAAGAAGAGGGGACACATGTTGATGTAGAAGAGACATGAAGAAGAGGGGACACATGTTGATGTAGAAGAGACGTGAAGAAGAGGGGACACATGTTGATGTAGAAGAGACGTGAAGAAGAGGGGACACATGTTGATGTAGAAAAGTGGACTATGCATAATAGGTGACATTTAAATGTTATTGCTCTTTTGTGCGATAGATTAGACGGCAAATTATCCTTAACTGCAACAGAATTCAATATAACCACAGCTCCTGTTGTGTGTGTGTGTGTGTGTGTGATGGTGGAGACACATGTTTATGTATAAAAGACAGGAACAAGTGGATTTTGCAGAATAGGTGAACTTTAAAAATCTCTTTTTCAAGAGCGACCTGGCCAAGAGGGCAGCACGAACAAAGTTGCAACAAATGAACTCAAAATAATACAGGCAGACGAATAAAGCTGTAAAACACAAAGGAAATGGAACATTAACCAGTCAATATGAGGAGACATCTGATTGGCTATAGATAGAAAAGATTACAAGTACGAATCGGGTGACCGTCAGGGGAGTCTCAAAGAACCCACACACGAATGCACAGCGATCCATGCACAGAAAGCGGGTTGTGTTTGCAGGTGCAGCGGTTTCAAACGGAAAACAAATATGTGTGGATCAAAAATACACATGTATAACTTTTTCCTGTATTTGGATTTTATTTACATGAATATGAAACGGAACACATTTGCGTGTGCATAGAAAAATACAAGTGTGGATCCTTCTGTGTGCATGTGTGTATTATGAGACTGTTCTGAGCCCATACAATATTGTGGATTCAGGTTCTGCCGGTAAGGGCAAACTGTTTTTGACCACACACACACACACACACACACACACACAAACACACACACACACACACACACACACAGCTATGCTAACATACCATTTGGCTGCCTACGGTATTTTGTGAAACGTAATTTTATGTATGGTGAATGGAAATAGATGGAGGTTTAATAACTCACTCAGTTCCCACTTGTTGGTTTGAATCGCATAAGAGGCAGAGATGGCTTTACTCAAGTAGAAGTACAGATACTTGTGTTTAAAAATACTCCGGTAAAAGTAGAAGTACTGACTAAACTTCTTTACTCAAGTCAAAGTAAAGAGGGCTTTGAAATGTACTTAAGTAAAAAGTACCCATAACTAGCAGCTGTTTTAAAGAGTACCTGACCTCCCTTTATATTAATAGAACAATAATGTCATTGTTAGCTAATGAATGTTTCCATGCTGAACAACGGCAACATGACAACGTTTTCATTGGTCCCTCTTCTTTAGAGAAGACCATGAAATGATGGATACACGGATCGTGTTCAAATCAATAGGCACGCAATGACTCTAAATAATAATGATCACGCCACCAAACACACATTCAAACTAAAGGAACCAGCCTGTTTGGAACATGGAAGAAGTAGAAAGTACAGGTGTTTGTGTTCAAAATGTAAGAAGTAGAAAGTACAGGTGTTTGTGTTCAAAATGTAAGAAGTAGAAAGTACAGGTATTTGGGTTCAACATGTAAGAAGTCAAAGTAAAAAGTCGTCAGAAAAATAAGTAGTGGAGTAAAGTACTGATACCAGAAACATGTACTTAAGTACAGTAACGAAGTATTTGTACTCCACTACTTCCCACCTCTGACAAGTGGAAGGGTGTAGGGGTCGGTTTGGAATTAGGCCCGAGGTAGCCTCAATTTTCTCCTCTCTTTTAAATGTTTTAAGCCAGTAATTCCACCTGACTTCTGAGATACTGTTTGCACTGTTTTATCTGTTCTATGTCCTATATATATATATATATATATATATATATCTATATTCAGTTGCTCTGTTGGAGGAGACTGTGACTTAAGTTTTTCATTGCCAAATCTACACTGTAGCTAATGTGCACATGACAATAAAAGCCTTGAATGTTGAAGTTGTTCAGGTTGTAATTCCACTTTTTATCCTCAGTTGTTTCCTCCCCCGCAGAATCTGTTACCCACGGCAACGCCACAGGACGCCCAACAATGGCTTCTAAGAAACCGCTTCTCTCCTTTCTGTCGGCTCTTCACCAACTTCTCAGGTAAAAACGGCTCTGAAATACACCTGGTGCAACACCTGCTCAGAAACTTCAACAATAAGATGTCCTAACGTACAACTGTTTAAAAAAAGGGTATAAGGACACGATTTTCACAAGATAAGGGAATGAAATGCATCAATCAGACTGGGTGTTTACGGTTTATTATTTTATCTTTTCTGGATTACCATTTACCTCTTTTATTTATTTGTTTATTTATCTGTTTATTTATTTGTTGTTTCATGTTTTTGTTTTGTTTGTTTTTCAATAGCAAATATATTGCTTTAAGTAAAAAAAATTATAATAATATATATAATAATTTAGTTTTTGGGAGAAGAGGTGGGATTAAATAAGTGTAAACTTTTTCCCAAGGCAAGTTTATTAATACAGTACCTTTCAGCACACGGCAACCCAAAGTGCTTTACAAAATAAAATAAAAGACATTTAAGAACAAACACAGTGGAAGCACTTTATAAAAGATACGTTTTTAATCTGGATTTAAAGGAACAACAGTTGCAGCTGACCTGCAGGATTCAGGGAGTTTGTTCCAGATGGTCGGGGCATAGCTAAACGCTGCTTCTCCATGTTCAGTTCTGACTCTTGTAGCAGAGAGCAGACCCGTCCCAGAAGACCTGAGACTCCTCCTGGATGGTTCATACGTCTGCAGGAGATCGTTAATATAATTTGGTCCTAAACCATTTAGCACTTTAAAATCAATTCTTTGACACACAGGAAGCCAGTGTAAAGACTTCAGGACAGGAGTGATGTGATCCAATTTCTTAGTGTCAGAGAGGACTCGAGCTGCAGCTTTCTAATGGATTTTTGAGACCTGTGAAGACACCATTACAGCAGTCGAGTCGACTGAAGATAAAAGCATGGACAAGCTTTTCCAAATCCTGCTGTGACATTCGTCTTTTAATCCTAGAAATGTTCTTCAGGTGAAGACCTTACACCCCTTTTCGGATGTGTAATTAAGTAGATCATTTTTTTATATATATATAATTTAGAGAGTAATATTTTTGCTTATCAATTTGACACGGCTTAAGTTTGTCATTATTATTATTATTATTATTTTGTTTGTATTATTGTTTTACACATTCGAAATAAATCAAATCAAATTAATAAGAAGAAATATATAAAAGTATACAGAAGTAATACAGAAAGTAGGAACATCAGGAGTTCCCCATTTTACTCCGCACTTGGATTAGGACTACTCTTTATGTTTTGTGTTGTTTCTGTTCTGATTTTATGTAAAGCGTCTTTGAGCATTAGGAAAAGCGCTATAAAAATCCCATTTATTATTATTATTATTATTATTATTATTATTACTCTAAAAAATACATAATATACAATTTACGAGGATTTAAAGTGAATGAGCTGTGCCGAAGAAAATACACAGAGGACATGCAACCTTCACAGTGGTAGAATGGGTATTATGGGAGGGGTCAAATGTTTTGCATGAAACAGAGATAATGAATGAAGATTTTGTACACATGTGGTTATTATCTGCGAGTGTTTTCTGTTTATTATGAAGTGTTTACATTGTGGGAGGCTGTGGCTCAGTGGGGTAGTGCGCTGATCTTCGAATCAGGGGATAGCAAGTTCGAGTCCCACTGCAGTCAGCATGTCGTTGTGTCCCTGAGACACTTCACCCCAAATTGCTCCTGTGGGGATTGTCCACAGTATTGAGTATGTAAGTCGCTTTGGATAAAAGCGTCTAACAAGTAACATGTAATGTGTTATGTCTGTTTTTACTTCCTGTCTCTGTGTTTTCTCCCATTTGATTACCTGGATGATTTCACCTGCTACCCTTGAGTTTAGCATGCCCCCTCCCCAAGTTTAGACCTATCCTTGTGATTAGTTCTGTATTAAAATACTTTTTGTTAGTATTTGTCACATCCTTGTTTGTCGGGAGAATTCTGCTTTCTTGTGCCCCAGGATTTAAATGTTAAATAAAGGTTTTTTTTCATGTTAACTGTTTGTGTCCTGCACTTGGTTCCACCCTGCACCGCTCTTTCCATATTACATTACATGTTACTTGTTAGACGCTTTTATCCAAAGCGACTTACATACTCAATACTGTGGGCAATCCCCACAGGAGCAATTTGGGGTGAAGTGTCGACACAACGACATGCTGACTGCAGTGGGGTTTGAACCTGTGCTCCCCTGATCCGAACACCAACGCAATAGTCCACTGCGCCACACGCCTCCCTTATCCTCCCTTATCCTCCTTATCATCCCTCCATATCGTGTTTAGAGGAAGTGTTTTCCTAATGGAGTCTCTTGTTTCTTCACCAGGAGCCGACCTGCTGAAGCTGACCAGAGAGGATGTGATCCAGATCTGTGGACCGGCTGATGGGATCCGACTCTTCAACGCTCTGAAGGGACGGTGAGTCTCCTTCATATCCTTCAATATGTACGGGTTATGTCTGGACCACGAGTCGTGCCTGTGGTCCTGCCGCACGCCCATCTTACTACTTTTCTTTTTGGGCGGCATCTGGAAGATTGTTGACATCCACCCGGATCCAATCGTGGTTTTTGAGAAGATATATATACACATGTTCTAACATTTAGATTGTCTATCTTTTTTCATCTCTACACACAACATCGTTTGCACCTCTGTTTGATCTGGGAGAGGGATCCTCCTCAAGGTTTAAAATATTCATTCCCGTTAATCGCGGAGTTTCTTTGGGCGATTTTTCCTTTTTAAGGGTCTAAGGACAGAGGGTGTAAAGCCCCTGGAGACTGATGTGTAATTTGAGATATTGGGCTATATAAATAACACTTGATTGATTGATTGTTTCCTCTCTGTCTGCAGGGTGGTGCGTCCCAGGCTGACGGTGTACGTCTGTCAGGAGTCTCAGCAGGCCAGAGAGCAGCAGCCCAAACATGAGAACGGAGACGCTGCTGCTAACACTTTCTTTGGTCAGTGGTCTTAATACATTACATTTAGCTGATGCTTTATCCAGAGCCACTTACAATAATCCACCATGAAGATACAAACTCAGAACAGCAAGAATCCTGCAGGTACATTAGCTTCAAATAAGCCATCCTAAGTTTATCTACTTTTAAGTTATATATTGTAGTTAGAATGGACTGATGTTCATGCATGTTATTGGAGAAACGTGTATAGATTAAACTCTGAATTCTTGACAGGATGAATGAGATTTGATCAGCTAGGAGACACATTACAAAATCCCTGCATCGCTCTGAGATAAAAGAGTAGATACTTTAGCTTCAAATAAGCCAAACCCTCCTAAGTTTATCTACTTTGAAGTTATATATATTTTATTGTTTTTTGGTTTAATAGCCAAAGGTTCAGTATGGGGGTTTTTAGGAGAGGATTCACTCTAGTATTTAAGGAAGTGTTGACAAAATGACAAACAAAAGGAAAGAATATCAGGAGCAATACACTCGACTGATGTTCATGGTTCATGCATGTTATTTGAGCAAAAAGTCTAAATGAATCTCTGAATTCATGACAAGATGAATTAGATTTGATCAGCTAGGACAGGGGTTCCCAACCCCCGGGCCGCGGAGGTGTTACTGCCGGGCCGCGAAATAGCTGTGAGTTTATCGTAATATTTGCAGAATTATAAATATATAAAAATATTTTATCATAATATTTTTTTTAATTTTCGCACCTATACCAGTCATATTATTTCATCCAGTAGCCTAGTTAATCTTTCACCAGAAAACAGTTGAAAATTGCTTTTATGATGTTCCGAGAGATTCTGCGGCTCAGCCTAAGGTCTCAGCCTCTTGTGCGCATGAGAAAGTTACCGGTGCGCCAAGTAGGAAGAGGAGCACACAGGAGACAACCGTTTCATTGCAGACTGTTGTGTTTATGTGGGGAAATGGCAGTGCATACATTATTTGAGATATATTTCAAACTCGGACTTCATTTTAAGGACATGTCGGCCAGGGTGTAGAGCTATTTGTTTAAGCACCGGATTGGCAAAACAGGAGAGTCTGTAAACCAGTCTGCCTTGATCTATGAATTCATGTCCGGGACTCTCACAGTATCTGCTGCCCACAGCTGTTTTATAGAAGGAAAACCTCCTTCACTTCATGAAATGGCTGCAGCATCAGGAGGCAGCGGGACGTATACTCCGCCTCTGAGAAGTGCAGCACCAGCGGGTAAAGAGCTGTGCCTTTTTACGCACCGCCTTCGCTGTGTTTACCTTCATCAGAACAGCTTAAGAGTGACTGCAGGCTGCTACGTGTTAACCACACACACCTCTACACACATCTCTACACACATCGAACTGCCCGATTACTCCCCCTTTTATTAGTTTTATGAAGGAGATGTCCAGTCACCAAGGCGCATGATGTGTGTGTGTATGTGCTCTGCTCAGCTCAGCTCTGTGTGTTTGTGTCTGTCCGACAGAGGCCTTTGTTTTCAAATGACCATGAACAGTCATTTACACACATCTGGCTAACTCCATAGGTAGCCTATATGCGGGTGTTCCCAAAATAAATTAGTTTAATCTTAATCTCGATGTAGTGCTAAATGCTGTCGGAGTGCACCGGAACGAACGACACTATCATAATATCTTCTGAAAACAAATGCCAGTGTCACACACACACACACACACACACACACACACACACACACACACACACACACACACACACACACACACACACACACACACACACCTACACCTCCTTCATAATGCCTTCTCCTCGTTTTCCCAGCATTCACTGGATTATCCGTAAATCATACAAACAAAACCAAAACGTTGATTTATCTGTTTTCCCGTTTTTAACGTCGGTTTTTTGGTTTTCCGTTTTTCCGAAAAACCAAAAAACGACACCGGTTCTTTTTTAAACGTTGTTAATATGTTTTGGATGCATATTGTTCTAGTATTTGTTCAGGCTGTTACATACAATTAGCCTCTGTTGCTTGGTTGGGACAGAGGCTAGGTTGGGAACCCCTGAGCTAGGAGACACATTACAAAATCCCTGCATCGCTCTGAGATAAAAGAGTAGATACTTTAGCTTCAAATAAGCCAAACCCTCCTAAGTTTATCTACTTTGAAGTTATATATATTTTATTGTTGTTAGCTTTAATAGCCAAAGGTTCAGTATGGGGTTTTTTAGGAGAGGATTCACTCTAGTATTTATGGAAGTGTTGACAAAATGACAAACAAAAGGAAAGAATATCAGGAGCAATACACTCGACTGATGTTCATGGTTCATGCATGTTATGCAAAATGTATAGATTAAACTCTGAATTCATGACAAGATGCATGAGATTTGATCAGCTAGGAGACACATTACAAAATAAAAATATACAATTCGACTCTATTGTCATTGCTCACAACAAAATGCAGATTATATCCAACCAGCAAGGAGTAGATAAAGGTCATGAGGTTACAGTATATTTACAGACACTAGTTAACAGATTATTACTAATTTGCCAAATCTAGGAAGACGCAGAGCCTGGTGGGATCACAGTGATCACAGTGGTATCAAAGATTGGCGTTTCTTTTTACCCCTTGACCTAATACGGATTTAACGAAAAAGATTGAATGTGTGTATGTCAGTTATTATGCTCCAAATATCCGGAACAAACTACCAGCAACCTGCAGGTTCGCTGCAACTCTGACTACTTTTAAATCCAGGCTGAAGACTTTTCTTTTTGCCGCTGCTTTTAATTGATATATTACAATTGTGCACATGGTTTAGGTTTCTATCGAAGTGTTAAAAATAGAAGTCGGGGACCCTATCAAAGTGTTAATAATTAGGAGTCGGGGACCCTATCGAAGTGTTAATAATAGGAGTCGGGGACCCTATCGAAGTGTTAATAATAGGAGTCGGGGACCCTATCGAAGTGTTAATAATAGGAGTCGGGGACCCTATCGAAGTGTTAAAAATAGGAGTCGGGGACCCTATCGAAGTGTTAAAATAGGTCGGGGACCCTATCGAAGTGTTAAAAATAGAGTCGGGGACCCTATCGAAGTGTTAAAAATAGAAGTCGGGGACCCTATCGAAGTGTTAAAAATAGAAGTCGGGGACCCTATCGAAGTGTTAAAAATAGGAGTCGGGGACCCTATCGAAGTGTTAATAATAGGAGTCGGGGACCCTATCGAAGTGTTAATAATAGGAGTCGGGGACACTATCGAAGTGTTAATAATAGGAGTCTGGGACCCTATCGAAGTGTTAATAATAGGAGTCGGGGACACTATCGAAGTGTTAATAATAGGAGTCGGGGACCCTATCGAAGTGTTAAAAATAGGAGTCGGGGACCCTATCGAAGTGTTAAAATAGGAGTCGGGGACCCTATCGAAGTGTTAAAATAGGAGTCGGGGACCCTATCGAAGTGTTAAAAATAGAAGTCGGGGACCCTATCGAAGTGTTAAAAATAGAAGTCGGGGACCCTATCGAAGTGTTAAAAATAGGAGTCGGGGACACTATCGAAGTGTTAATAATAGGAGTCGGGGACCCTATCGAAGTGTTAATAATAGGAGTCGGGGACCCTAGCGAAGTGTTAATAATAGGAGTCGGGGACCCTAGCGAAGTGTTAATAATAGGAGTCGGGGACCCTAGCGAAGTGTTAATAATAGGAGTCGGGGACCCTAGCGAAGTGTTAATAATAGGAGTCGGGGACCCTATCGAAGTGTTAAAAATAGGAGTCGGGGACCCTATCGAAGTGTTAAAAATAGGAGTCGGGGACCATAGCGAAGTGTTAAAAATAGGAGTCGGGGACACTATCGAAGTGTTAAAAATAGAAGTCGGGGACCCTATCGAAGTGTTAATAATTAGGAGTCGGGTTATCGAAGTGTTAATAATAGGAGTCGGGGACCCTATCGAAGTGTTAAAAATAGGAGTCGGGGACACTATCGAAGTGTTAAAAATAGAAGTCGGGGACCCTATCGAAGTGTTAATAATTAGGAGTCGGGTTATCGAAGTGTTAATAATAGGAGTCGGGGACCCTATCGAAGTGTTAAAAATAGGAGTCGGGGACCCTATCGAAGTGTTAAAAATAGGAGTCGGGGACCCTATCGAAGTGTTAAAAATAGAAGTCGGGGACCCTATCGAAAATGCCATTTTATGAATGTCTTTCATTTTTGTAAAACACTTTGAATTGCCTTGTGTTGAAAGGTCTATATAAATACACTTGCTTTGCCTTGCATATTTGAATTTTGAAGTGCTGGTGTGCAGGTTTTGTTACTTGTGGACAGAGCCAGGCCTTAAGTTTTCAGGCTTTATGCTAAGCTAACCTAACTTGCATCAAAAACTAGAGATGTTACTGTGTAGAAACTCATTTAAATCCTATCTTTGTACCTTTTTGTTCCTCCTGCAGTATATCACGCTATTTACCTGGAGGAGCTCACTTCCTCGGAGCTGACGGAGAAGATCGCTCAGCTCTTCAACATCTCGCCACGACAAATAAATCAGATCTTCAAACAGGGACCCACCGGCATCCACGTGCTGGTCAGCGACGAGGTAACTAACACCCCCTGTGGATTTACACACAACAACAACAACAGCATATTCTCCAATTTTAAGGAAACACAATAGAACAATTTGCATTATTTTATGTGCAAAATTGGCTTAGAAAGCCATTATCTTTATTTTCTGTTAACCGTTAGCTCTCCATAACCCCCGTCTATCGTAGATTATCAGGGGGTTTGGTTGAAGATTTTAGTTTGAGACTTTGATGCAACTTTAATAAGTATTTGTCCGTTGTGGGCAGAAAAAAAAAAATTGGTTTATTATTGAATCACTTCCATTTACCAGCCAAAAAGCAATGGTAATCTATTGGAAAACTGGTCATATTTGAATCTTTTCCTGACTTTAATTAAGTTATTTGTGCACCCTGATTGCAGCTGTGATATATTTGACCATGCATGAGATACTTTGAGCTTTGATTTGAAAATGAAGCTCTTTGATTGTCACATTTTGTGAAATATCTCAGTTATATTTAGTTGATGCTTTGATGTATTTGGAATATAAGAAATCCCTGGTGGTGTGTTCAGGATCAGAATCTAAGTGCAGCGAGATTTTAGAAAATTGTAGTTCTTGGATTTGTCAAAATAAGATAAGATGTCTTAGTTGTTCCCAAATTTGGATTTTTCTTCGATACAGCAGCATGTTAAAATGAGGTTTTGCACATAATGTTAAAATAAAGGCGCAAACATACAATATAAACATCTCAAAATAGAAAATAAAACAGAACTGAAAGGTAAAATACATACATGTTGAGAGTGAAAGATACACATCTGTCAATTGAACGGCCAAATTACAGCTAACTCAATGTAAAAGTAGGATCAAATGTCAAAATATCTTTAAAAATATCCTCACTGAAGTTCGGAAAACCCCTCAAAATGCCGTCTTTCTACCCATTTCCTCTTTTAACAGATGATTCAGAACTTCCAGGATGAAGTTTGTTTTGTTCTGGACACCATGAAAGGTATTTGATTTCTATATTTAAAGCTTGATGAACTTTATCATTTGCAGATTTTTATTCATAACGCCCCTCTTTTTCCTTTTTTCCTTCCAGATGACTCGAATGACGGTTACCACATCATCCTGAAGTGAAGGCAGGAGCTCTTTAATCCCGAATTAAAGATGAATCATTCACATTCCTCGACGCTCCTGGAATATAACGTCTGTCTGCCAGCTCATTTGAGTCCTGTTGTGAACCCAAAAATGTATAATACGGGTCCTCGGCACATAGAAACTGCCAGATGCTAACCTGCATATTTGGACAATTTGCACAATTAGCATAAGTTGTGTTAATTAGCATATGCAGATAGTAGTTCAAAAAACGGGCTCGGATGATTTTGGACAGTTTGGAGTGGTTTTGGAGGTCATGAGTATGTTGGACCAGTTTTTGACATTTTTTTAGGATCATAAATGGCAGTTTTAACCAGAAAGTGGCAATATTTGTACCTCCGAAAGGACTGATTTGATGAATTTTGGGTCGATTTTATCATTATAGGGGACTCATAACTGACATTTTTGATGCTACAAGGGTCAGGAATTGATTCAACATCCTCAATATACCTTAACAACCACAACAAAATTGTCCAAATCAACCAAGCCATTATTGTTTAGCTATTGTCTGCAACTTATCCTAATTGTGCAAATTGCCCAACATATGCAGGTTAGCATCCGGCAGTTTCCACGTGCTGGGGATCCGTACTGTACATTTCTAACATAGAACTTTGTTGTACTCGACAAGTGCTGGCAAGTAGAAGAATAAGTGGAGGACGCCTCGAGAAAACATCTGAAGCCCCGCCCTCTCCTCACTTTACCTTACTGTCTGACTCCTGAGGTAGTGACTGTGCAGTGATCTCCTCCTCACACTTTCTCCCTTTTTAGCGCTCGCTTTTCTCCTCTTCTTCTCGCTTCTTGTCATGAACGAGGTTAGTGGCACTACAGCTGCTGAAATCAACGTTAGCCGAGCATCTGGTGTGCCAAAACTGTGCTTCAAACAACAACCAAAATATGGAAAAAAAGCAGCAAAAAAAACTCTGTTATAGCTGATTTCTGATGCCAGTCTGCAGGAAACATGGTCACACAATCACATAAAGGACTTTAAGGGAAGCTGATGCTAACGAAGTATTTTCTTGGTTTTAACTGTTACTGTGGAGGAGGAAAATACTCTTTCCAGACTCCTAAACACTTATAGGTCTTTGTAATTAGAGTGGAGCGCCCACAGGATCTCCTGGTTGCTACTTATGAACTCTGAAGGATGATGAAACACTGTCTGTTTTAGTGATCACCTGCATGTGTTTCCTATAGAGTGGTGCAGAGATGTCTGTGTTGGACCCTGAAGGCAGCATCTCCCTGGTTCAGTGGAATTTTGGATTATTGCAGTAAATAATCGCTGTGTCAAACAAACGTTTATGATACTAACACGTTTTGTTCAGCAGGATAATCTCCACATATTAACACCACTTAATGATTTCTAGGGATGCTCCGATCGGGAATTGTGGGGCCGATCCGATCGGGTGGGTGGGGGCTATGGGGATCTTCCATTTAAAGTGATGTTTAAAACTCAGTTAATGGGGCTCATTTTTATATTGCTTCAGTTTATAATCGTAACGGATCAAAAAGTTCAGATTCATTTTTCAATACATGATGCGCTTCCACAAACAACAACCAACATCATTATTACATTCAAATGAAGTACATTATTCAAGTTTACATTAACTTTGGATAATAACACGGGAGAAATGAGCGGAATCTCTCTCTCTCTCTCTCTCTCTCTCTCTCTCTCTCTCTCTCTCTCTCTCTCTCTCTCTCTCTCTCTTTCTCTCTTTCTCTTTCTCTTTCTTTCTCTTTCTCTTTCTTTCTCCCCCCCTCTCTCTCTCTCTTGACAGCCTGTCAGTATCGTCTCATGCAGCTCACTGATCCAGTAATGAGTGACCCGACAGTGAAGAATAAATATATGTATAACTAGTTTAGCTTGTCCCAGAGGTAGATCAAATAGCTAAGTGTGTTAGGTCTAACTCTTACTGTGTGTGTTGCTACGCTCACCGGTCCGTCACAGCGGGTGGAGCTGCAGGATTTCTGCGTCACACACGTTGCATACGGCTATTTTACTGTCTTTTTCGGACACCCTAAAATACTGCCAGACCGGTGAAGCCATTGTGGCGAGCTTGTTTTGCCGCGCACAGAGAAAAGTGTCATGTATTTTACGTCCTGTGATCGGCTCTCCTGATCGGCCCTTATAGAGAGCACCGATCGATCGGCCGAGAGTGAATATCGGCCGATAGCGATCGGCGGCCGATCGATCGGAGCATCCCTAATGATTTCTGAAGTAAAAAGCTAATGTTGGGCTATAAAGGAACTACAGCACGGTCACATGACTTCACATCACCACCGCCAAGCTAAAGGAGGCTAATGTTGGGCTCTAAAGGAACCACAGCACGGACTCATTCCTGCACCACTCTATCAGCGCCGCAATTAATGATTGTTTTCTGTATCGAATAACCTGCCTTTTTATTTATCGATTTCTCTGCAAAAGGTCATAAAACAAAGAGAGAAGTCCAGAATATTCAGTTTTAATCCGATATGATGAAGAAAAAGCATAAAATCATCACATTTGAGACGCTTTAATCAGCAAATGTTTGAATAATATGAATCGATTATCGTATTAATTGATTTATCTGCTTCCCATCTCTACGCACAAAACCATTTCATCATGCTCATTTCTGCCCATTTGTAAATAGATCATTAATATTTCAAGAGGAATCTTTTATTAGAATAATATTTTTAACATTTCTACGTCATCACGCTAGCTTTTGGATGTTTTCCCTTCCAAATATTAATACCTGTGATGGAGCTGCTGAGAACAGTTAGTTTATATTCGTCCCTTTTTTACTCCAAGTATTGAATGAATAGCACCAATTTTTGGTTATTTGTCTCCTCAGCATTATTAAAACACTGACCAATGAACCGCCCGCCATCGCTGTCTCCTAATGTTTGCAGGAAAATAAATGTGATTTTTTTTTAAAAACAATATCCTACATTTTCTTGAGCTCTTTTGGAAAAATGCAACGTTTATTTAAACATGAAGGTTTTATTGAGATTTTAAATGGCTTTATGGAAAAATGGTACATCCTGTGAGAAAAGACAAAAACTCCCCTTTCTTGTAGATCCAAAGGTGGATGGATTACACACAGCTTTAAAGAGTCCTCTCCTGCTGATGTTCAGGATGGTGTATATCAGTATTTAGTGTCTCTACTTTAAAGAGTCCTCTCCTGCTGATGTTCAGGTGTATATCAGTATGTAGTGTCTCTACTTTAAAGAGTCCTCTCCTGCTGATGTTCAGGTGTATATCAGTATGTAGTGTCTCTTCTTTAAAGAGTCCTCTTGCTGATGTTCAGGTGTATATAGTGTCTCTACTTTAAAGAGTCCTCTCCTGCTGATGTTCAGGTGTATATCAGTATGTAGTGTCTCTACTTTAAAGAGTCCTCTCCTGCTGATGTTCAGGTGTATATCAGTATGTAGTGTCTCTACTTTAAAGAGTCCTCTCCTGCTGATGTTCTGGTGTATATCAGTATGTAGTGTCTCTACTTTAAAGAGTCCTCTCCTGCTGATGTTCAGGTGTATATCAGTATGTAGTGTCTCTCTTTAAAGAGTCCTCTCCTGCTGATGTTCAGGTGTATATCAGTATGTAGTGTCTCTCTTTAAAGAGTCCTCTCCTGCTGATGTTCAGGTGTATATCAGTATGTAGTGTCTCTACTTTAAAGAGTCCTCTCCTGCTGATGTCAGGTGTATATCAGTATGTAGTGTCTCTACTTTAAAGAGTCCTCTCCTGCTGATTCAGGTGTATATCAGTATGTAGTGTCTCTACTTTAAAGAGTCCTCTCCTGCTGATGTTCAGGTGTATATCAGTATGTAGTGTCTCTACTTTAAAGAGTCCTCTCCTGCTGATGTTCAGGTGTATATCAGTATGTAGTGTCTCTACTTTAAAGAGTCCTCTCCTGCTGATGTTCAGGTGTATATCAGTATGTAGTGTCTCTACTTTAAAGAGTCCTCTCCTGCTGATGTTCAGGTGTATATCAGGATGTTTATTTTTGATGGACAGATTTGAGGGCTCACCTGCAGTAACGTTGCCATGGAAACTGTGTCTTTAACAGACTAATAATAATAATAATAATGTTAAAAACAGTAACTCAGATTTAGTTGGGTTTTTAATAATATCGTTTATGTCACCATGCTGTCTCAATCTAAACGTTTCTTTTTGCACAACGTGAACAAAGAAGAAAGAAAGGAGAGAAAAAAACTACATTTCCCAGCATGCTCCGGCGCAAGGCATGCCGGTGACGTCACAGTAAGTATATATACGTCTACAGGGAAGAATTTCTTCCTCCATTGTTACATAGAGACGGGGGGCCGGGGCGGAACAGGAGCACCTGAAGGCGTCTTCTTTTCTTCTTCTTCTTCTCGTCTCTACATCTGCACTATTTTTCACACCAAAGAAACAGAAATGATTTAAAAGAAAGCTGCCACAATCTGCCAAGGAGAGAGAAGTAAGCTCCGCCCGAAGCCGCCCCGGTGAGGAGGACTAACGAACCCCTAGTGGATTTCTTTCTTACATTAGACACATAACGATTACTATTATATCCTCCTGCTGCTCAGACAATGTTCCTGAACGCACCTCAGCTGTTTTTATGACGCTGTCCTGCAAACAGCTGCAGCATTTCAATGCAGAGTGACACAGATCTCTGGAGCTGTGCAGAACAATGAGCATGGAGCACAAGTAGCCTCATATACAGTCAGAGACACACACACACACACACACATACATTAAAACACACATTACAGGCTGCAGAAAGCTTCTCTCAGGGCGGAGGGAGGTGGATGTTCTGCTGGAGAAACATTGGAACAAGGGTCCCTGCTTCTGCCCCAGGTAAGAGGGTTTAGTGTTTCATTAACCGGTATTTCATTGTGTGTCTGTGTGTGAGAGTCTCTGTGTGTGTGTTACGGCTGTCACACTGATACTATCCTCCCCCAACAGGCAGATCCTGCATACACTGCACACAGTTTAACAAATAACCCCTCCTCTGTGTCCCTGAAGGTAAATACATGAAGTCACTTTAGTGTGTAACACCCAGCTGCTAACAGGAAGTCTGATTTTATTCACAGGATCAGAATCTGTCTGCCCTATTTCTGAGAGTCCCCAGGTGGCTCACATCCATCATGCTATAAGCACATTAACATCTGTATTACACATGTGCAGCCTCTCCAGGTGTGTTTAATAGATTACATAGGAAGATAATCCACATTAAAACTGATTTGGAGCAGCCCATGTGACGAATATCTGCTTAATTAATCATCTGGTGTGGTACATGTCCATCCCAGCTCCTAAAAGTCCAAGGTGATGGCCTTAAATGTCCAAAGATATGAATCTTTCTCCAGATTTGAGAGGCTGAGAACAGCGTTTTTTCTGTCATAAATGCATAAAAAATGACTTGAAGCGGGTTATATACATGGAACATCCACATTTAAAGTCAATTTGTGTGCTACTTTCAGGGATTTTGCACAGTTCAACTAACAATTATTCACTTAATTAATCATTTGGTGTAATAAATGTTCATCCCAGCTCCTCAAAGTCCCAGGTGATGCATTAAATGTTGTAAAATGTGCAAACATAATCACTTTAATATGATATCAAACCGGGAAAAGAGACAATTCTTCACATTTAAGCGGATTAAAACTGCATTTTTTTACATGAATGCATGAAATATTGCTTAAATGAGGTTATGTAGGAAGAAAATCCTCATTGAAACTGATTTGGTGCGGTCCATGTTAAGATTACTTACCTAATTAATGATTTGGTGTACGAAGTGTCCATCCCAGCTCGTAAAAGTCCACGGTGTCCTAAAATGTCTAAGGGTAATGACTTTAATAAGATATAAAACAGAGAAATGCAGCAAATCTCCTGATTCAAGAGGCTGGAAACCGCATTTTCTGACATGAATGAATGAAGAACGACCCAAACTAGGTTCTATAGATGGAAATCCACCTTCAAAGGGAATGTGTGTGCAGTCCATCTAATGAATATGTTATTAATTAAGCATTGGTGTAGTAAATGTCCATCCTAGCTTCTAAAAGTCCAAGGTGATGTCTTAAAATGTCCAAAGACGCGCACACTATGATATTAAACAGAGAAAAAGCACCAATTCTTCATATCTGAGAGGCTAATAACCGCCTTTTTCGACATTTATGAATGAAAAATGACTTAAATTAGGTTATAGAGATGAATTAAATCAGAAGTTGTGTGCTACTTTCAGTGATTTTGCACTGTCCAACGAAGGATTCTTTTCTAAATGACTAATTTAGTTCATCCCAGTTTCGGAAAGGCCAAATAATACATTTTCTGACATTAATGCGTGGACTAAATACTTGGCTATTATTAATGTATTGCCTAATTGTCACATCTCTACTTCACACTATCCTGCTTTAACTATACTAACACCTTAACTGAACATTAGTAAGTCTTGTTAGCCTCTGCAGGTGTGTTACATTAGGTTAAAACCTCATTGCAAAGAGGGAACATTACATCAAAACTGAATTAATGTGCTGCTTTTAACTATTATTTGCAAACACAAACAGATACCTGCAACATCTCACTGCACAGGTGCATTCATGAAATACTTTCACACTCCCGGCTCATCATTTAACGTTCAATTTGAGTCTTTTATGATGAAAAAGAAATCCCCTCTACATGTCTCACAGCAGTGGTTTATTATTCACTCCAGGATCTTTCCTCATGACATCTATGCATCTTTTTAGCTCCAGTTACACTGTACGTTATTATACATACATGACTTATTATAGGTCATATTTAAGGCTAGATTTTCCCTTACATACCGTTAAAATATCTCGTATACAGATGAAGCTGCAGTGTGTGTCTGTCAGCAGCATGTGACGTGTTAACCCAGTTCAAATGTGCACCATGAAATAATAATTACCTTTTTAAAAAGTAACTCATTCATCTGCAGAACATACATGAGGAGCTTTAAGCATGAACACGTTTCATGCAACTAGAGAACACTGAAAACACACAGCGTTATTTACAACACAAAGCGCTCCACACGACAGAGAGATTACATTGTATTTAAGATACTATTGAAGTACATTCAGAAACAGTCATTAAAAGCCAAAAATATCAAATACAAAAAACCTTAGACAGGTATAAATGTGTGTGTGTGTGTGTGTGTTAGAAATGCTCGATTATGGCAAAAATATTAATCTTGATTATTTAAATTTAGAATACATTTCTTTTTGAACAGTTGATTACCCTGAACTTTAAGTATAATTCAACTGAAAAACCAATACAAAAAGAAAAATTATGTTGTTTTCATAATCGTTGCAAGCCAAAATCGTAATTGCGATTCAATTACGATTAATTGAGCAGCCCTAGTGTGTGTGACATATAACTGCTTAATAAGCTCTGTGCAATCCTGCAATATCGTAAATATGAATGTTCTCAAACTCAGCTGAATCAGGAGAGACTTGTTTTGATGTAACAATATATATATTGATTGCCAAGAATACACAGATGGATGTACTGGTGTTTGGCGACTAGACCCCCGATTGCTGATTGGAGGGGAGAGAGTAGTGAGATGGAAATATGTGAATGACAGGATATAGACGTTGAACTTGAGCTGGGCTTCATATGAATCAGATTATTCCCACTTTATTCCAACCACTCTGTCTCTGTGCATACATCTAACCATTATCAGTGTGAAGCGGGAAATATTTATTTAGCTGTATGTTCATTTTGCACAAAAGCTCCTAATTAAATTCCTAATTAAAAATAATTGTAATTTATCAAGTATTTAATGAACATAAAAAGAGGCTTTAGCATTTGCTTATTACATAAAGACAATTTATTAATATAATGAACAGGAAGCATGCTATATGCAATAATTGTTATCTAGATATTAAATTACTTAATTAATTATTTCCCGTGGGGAAGGGCCCCTGGAGCAGGATCTCGCCCGTGAGACCCACCTCACCCGTGAGGCCCACCTCGCCCGTGAGACCCTCCTGCCCTATTCACTTTTTCTTTTTTTACTAATCGTTCAATATATAACAACAATGTGTCTATTACAATATTTGCAGGGCTTCAGTAGTTTTTATGATGACACAGTTGTAAAGTGTTATTAAGACATTACAAATATAGCCTAAAATATGTGATGTAATGACCTTGAGTGACCTCTCCCTGCTGCTTCAGACGATCCTCTCTCAAATACAGACGGAGGAAAGTGAGATAATTTCCTCCGGCCGGGAGCTTTAATCGAGCTCGTCTAGTTGCCATGGAGACGTTTCCACACTCCATGATTTCAAAGGGAGCAGGGGGGGGGGGGGGGGAAGGGGGAGAAAGTGAGGGAGCTCGATTCAAATGAAAGAGAAACAACGTCACCCTCTTTATTCTGTGATCACACCGGAGACATTATACAGCAGTATTTTGGGTTTCATCATTCAAATCTGCATGCTAACACTTTTAGCTCCCTCTGTTGTGATTGGTCAACAGCTAAGAGATGTCCCGCCCCCTTAGCCTATCGCGTACAATGTGTTGGAGCGCTAGCCAATAGAAGCGCAAGTGTTTCCATAGTGATGTCACTATGTTCTTGAAGTAAACAAAGGAGTCCAATTTTATAAATATTGTGTTTACTGTGATTTGGATAAAATGCAGATAAATTGTGCAGTGCCATTTTAAACTCTTTCCTCCGCCTCCTCTTCCTCCTCCTCCTCCTCCTCCTCTTCCTCCTCCTCCGCCTCCTCTTCCTCCTCCTCCTCCTCCTCCTCTTCCTCCTCCTCCTCCTCCTCCTCCTCCTCCTCCTCCTCCTCCTCCTCCTCAGTCAGAGAGTCTCCATGGAGTCTCCATCTTCTCTGAAGCGTAGATATGAGGAAGTCGACGCCGGCTCTCCCTTCTCGACGCCCAAAGACTCGGATGAAGACGTGTCGAGCAGCGACAGCGCCGACAGCTGCGACAGTCTGAACCCCCCCTGCAGCGCCCCGTTCACCCGTAAGGAGAAACCAGACTTAACAAGAAACACACTTAAACACATACTTAAAACACACTTAAATCACACACTTAAACATGCTTGAAACACACTTAAAACATATGCTTAAAAACACACTTAAAACAAGCTTAAAAAAAGACTTAAAACATGCTTAAACACACACTTAAAACACACTTAAAAACACACTTAAACATGTTTAAAAACACTTAAAACATATGCTTAACAACACACTTAAAACATGCTTAAAAACACACTTAAAACAAGCTTAAAAAAATACTTAAAACATGCTTAAACATGCTCAAACACAATTAAAACACACTGAAAAACGCACTTAAAACATGCTTAAAATCACACTTAAAACACACTGAAATTGCAACTGTCATCTGACTGTCTCCTCCTCTCTCTCCCCTCTCTCCTCCCTCTCTCTCCTCTCTCTCCCCTCTCTCCCCTCTCTCCTCCCTCTCTCTCCTCTCTCTCCCCTCTCTCCCCTCTCTCCCCTCTCTCCTCCCTCTCTCTCCTCTCTCTCCCCTCTCTCCCCTCTCTCCTCCCTCTCTCTCCTCTCTCTCCCCTCTCTCCCCTCTCTCCCCTCTCTCCTCTCTCTCTCTCCTCTCTCTCCCCCTCTCCCCTCTCTCCTCCCTCTCTCTCCTCTTCTCCCCTCTCTCCCCTCTCTCCCCTCTCTCCTCCCTCTCTCTCCTCTCTCTCCCCTCTCCTCCCCTCTCTCCTCCCTCTCTCCCTCTCTCTCCCCTCTCTCCCCTCTCTCCTCCCTCTCTCTCCTCTCTCTCCCCTCTCTCCCCTCTCTCCCTCTCTCCTCCCTCTCTCTCCTCTCGCTCCCCTCTCTCCCCTCTCTCCTCTCTCTCTCCTCTCTCTCCCCTCTCTCCTCCCTCTCTCTCCCCTCTCTCCCCTCTCTCCTCCCTCTCAGCGGCCTCCATCCTCCGTCCGCAGCGTGTCTCGGCGGGGGGGAAGCGGGTGAGGTTCGACGCGGTGACGGTGTATTACTTCCCGCGGCGGCAGGGCTTCACCAGCGTCCCCAGCCAGGGGGGCAGCTCTCTGGGCATGGCCAGGCACCACTCCTCCATCAGGAGCTTCACCCTGGGGGAGTTCTCCAGAGAGAGAGAGAGCAAACACCGCCTCACCCTGCAGCAGCACCTCCGCCTCGAGAAGCTGCAGCAGCGCAAGATGAAGGTGTGTGGGGGGGGGCCTAAGACACAGAAAACACACTGAAAACACACTGAAAACACACTGAAAACACACTGAAAACACACTGAAAAACTATTAAACCCTCAAAACACATTGAATAATCCATTTTTGGATAAAATGCAGATAAATTATGCAGTGCTATTTAAACTCTTTCCTCTTCCTCCTCCTCCTCTTCCTCCTCCTCTCCCTCTAAATTATCTAAAATAAAGTGACAGAGCTGTTCAGTAGAAGCTGTTTTTGACGCCTCAGTCCTCAGGATAATCCTCCTGCTCTCCAGCTTTAAATATCTCCTCACTCCTTCACTTCCTGTCGTCTGCAGCTGACATACATCTGCACACATTAGGACATAAATAAAAGCACGACAATCAATATTTACAAAATAACAGTCACTTAAACTTTATTTCGCTCCTCACTCCTTCCCTTCCTGTGTCCTGCAGCTGACGAGGAACGGCACGGTGCAGTGCGCTCAGGCGGACCTCCTGACGCTGGAGGACGTGTCGGACGAGGACCTGGACGTGGACGGCGTGGAGGTGGACGACTGCTTCTTCCTGCAGCCGCTGCCCACCAAGCGGCGCCGCGCCCTGCTGAGAGCGTCCGGCGTCGCTCGCATCGACGCCCGAGAGAAGGCCGAGCTGAGGAACATCCGCCTCTCCAGGGAGGAGTGCGGCTGCGACTGCCGGCTGTACTGCGACCCGAAACACTGCGGCTGCAGCCAGGCCGGCATCAAGTGCCAGGTGAGAGGAACACACTGAAAACACACTTAAAACACACTTAACACACCCTTAAAACACGCTGAAAAACATGCTGAAAACATGCTGAAAAACATGCTGAAAAACATGCTGAAAACATGCTGAAAAACATGCTGAAAAACATGCTTAAAAACACACTTAAAACATGCTTAATGTTAGTGTGTGCTGGAGTGAGAGTGTGAGGGAGTGAGAGTGTGTGTGCAGGAGTGAGGGAGTGTGAGGGTGTGAGAGGTTGTTATAATGTGAGAGGTTGTGAGAGAGGGGGTGAGGGTGAGAGAGTGTGTGAGGTTGTGAGGGTGAGAGAGGGGGAGAGTGTATGTGAGGGTGAGAGGTTGTGAGAGGGTGAGAGGGTGAGAGAGGGGGAGAGTGTGAGGGTGAGAGAGGGGGAGAGTGTGTGAGGGTGAGAGAGTGTGTGAGGTTGTGAGGTTGTGAGGTTGTGAGACGTGTGAGGGTGAGAGAGTGTGTGAGAGGGTGAGAGAGTGTGAGGGTGAGAGGTTGTGAGAGTAAGTGTGCAGGTGAGGGTGTGTGATGGTGTGAGGGTGAGAGAGTGTGAGAGAGTGTGTAAGTGAGAGAGTGTGAGGGTGTGTGTGTGTGCAGGTGAGAGAGTGAGTGATAGGGTGTGTGTGCAGGTGAGAGAGTGTGTGTAGGTGAGAGAGTGTGAGGGTGTGTGTGTGTGTGTGCAGGTGAGAGAGTAAGAGTGTGAGGGTGTGTGTGCAGGTGCAGGTGAGAGAGAGTGTGCATTATAACATGGCTCAGCTTTAGTGCGGTCTTGCACTAAAGTAAATTGTTCACAGATTTTGAAGTGACTGTTATTTGTATATATTGATCTCTGTCTGTACGCACAAACTGAAAGATTGAAAATAAAGTTGACTGACTTTGATAAATGACCTCTGACCTCTCTGTGTGTCCTCGTCAGGTCGACCGCATGGCGTTCCCGTGCGGCTGCTCTCGGGACGGATGTGGGAACGCCGCGGGACGCATCGAGTTCAACCCTCTGAGGGTCCGGACCCACTACCTGCACACCGTCATGAAGCTGGACCTGGAGAAGAGGAGGCTGCAGTACAACGAGTCCTCCCCCTCTTCCTCACCCTCCTCTTCCTCCCTCACTCTCTCCCCCTCGGAGCGGGAGGAGAACGAGGAGCCGCCGGAGGAACAGGATCTCCTGGAGGAACGGGATCTCCTGGAGGAACGGGATCTCCTGGAGGAACGGGATCTCCTGGAGCGGGAAAATGAGACGGCGGTTCTTCACCTGCAGAGCGCAGAAGAGCAGGAGAGGAGGGAGAGGGAGGGGGAGGAGCTGGAGGAGGGTCTCACGGGCGAGGTGGGCCTCACGGGCGAAGAGGGCCTCACGGGCGAGGTCCTCCTCCAGGGGCCCTTCCCCACAGGGACCACTGTGCTCTGTATCACTGACAACCAGGAGGAAAGCCCCTCGCAGCTCCTCAAAGACTCCCCCTCCTCCTCCCTGCTCTACTACCCTCAGCCCCATCGAGGCGGGGGCCTTTGAGCCCGGGGGGGAGGAGGGGGGGGGGGAGAAAGAGAGGGGCTGCAGGATGAGTGTAGGGAAGATGCAGCACCTCCCTGAGGGGGCGCAGTGCATGGAGGGGGGAGTAAACCCTCTCCCGCCTGAAGTTTAGCTGCACCTCCTCCGCAGATGTTTTGCACAAAAGCGATGAAAAAAAAATATTTACACGTTTATTATCATCGAGTTATTACAGGAGGCAATAGAGAGGTGCAGGAATGAGTTCTAAACCCGGACATGAGTCAGCACTTCCTGTTCCCTGGTCTGGAAGTCAATGGTTTTCAACGGTGTGTTTTTGGTTGTTAGCCTTAAATAAGATCTGTGGTTAACACAAGCTGGAGAGATTTTTGTTCTACGACATAAAGTACTTCAGTAAATCCCCCACTGGTGAATTTCAAAACAGCGGTAGCTAACAAGTGTCTAAATGAGACGACTAAACGTCATCACGCCCAACATTAGCCGCCTTTAGCTTAGCGGTGGTGACGTGAAGTCATGTGACCATGCTGTAGTTGCCAGAGATTATTTCCTGCAATAATCCAAAATCACACGGAGAAATCCCATTGGCTTTCTGTGGAGGGAACCAGGGAGATGCTGCCTTCAGGGTCGGACCACAAAAATGTGTGCATGTATGTCGAGGGGGGGTGCTAAGAGCACATAAAGATCACTCCCCAGGAGTAAAGTGGATGCATTTAAAAGGTGTGTAATTCTGTTGGGGGGTGTAAATGCGGCCTTAATGGAAAAACATAGAAACACTTGTGTGTGTGTGTGTGTGTGTGTGTATATGTGTGTGTGTGTGTGTGTGTGTGTGAGTGAGTGGATGAAAAGCTCGTCGTGTTCATTTCCAGCGTAGAAAACACACTCTGTGAACGCTGACGTTAGCCTTTAGTTTGGTGGTGTGTAAAGTTATATTATCAACACTAAACACAGATAGTTTTCATCGTGCGTTACGAAGCTGATGGCTCACTTATATGGGAGTAAATCTGTGCCATCTGATTTTGAATTTATAGCATCGAATTATTATGCATTGAAATGATGGATCTGGATTTAATTGATCAAACTTTAACAGGTCTGAAAAAAATCTATATAAATATTGAAGTTGCTCAAATTTGAATGGCCAAATTCAGTTGCAAAAATATCATGTATAAAATTCAGATTTAAAGGTCACCTATCATGCTATTTTTAGGCAGTAGCATAGGTCTCAGATATATACAAATATATAAAAAACATGTCTCTGAAGTGTTTTGCTCAGATCACCCATTCTAGCCATGCCTCATATCCCTCTATTTCACTTCCTGTTTCAAAAGTGCTGATTTTATGTATAAAGCTTTAAAAAAAAAAAGAAGATTGATAAAAAAGAGGGGCGGAGCTTATGCGGGAGATTCTACCGGCAGATACTGCCGTGATGAAACGCCATATCATGGATTATCAAGGATTATTTCTGAAACAGTATGGAGCTCAAAGGCTTTCTCTCTTGCCGGTTATACCACAAGGTGAGTTCCTTTTTATTTCCTGCTTCTTCACACACATGCTCTCCAGTACAGGTTAGCTCTGAGTGTTAGCGATGCTAATGTAAACACTGACCATATTACGTCCAAAACAGTCGGGCATTGTTTCTGATAGCAACTTTCTGATAGGGCCATGGGTCCACATTTCAGATATTACGTCATATCGGACGCAAATCTCGATCAGCTCCGTTGTTTCCCCGTTTTTAGAGATTTGGGTACGGAGGAAAAGAGAGAGGGTTTTATTTTCTGACGCTGCGTGAGTTCCCTGACACACCGGGGACACATCTTTATGTATAAAAGACATCAAAAAGTGCATTTTGCATGATAGGTCCCCTTTAACATCGAGGAACCCAAGGAAAAGCAATCGATTCTAAATCTAATCTGAATTTTATACATCGTATTTTTGCAACCGAATTGAGCCAATCAAATTTGAGTAACTAAAATAGATTTTGAATTTGTAAGCATTGAAAATAGGCCTCAATCAATATCAATAATGATTCAGTGCTATAAATGCAATGGCTTTCTAAGTTCAAAATCAGATGGATGAGATTTCACTTCCTAACACTTCTTCCGTTACGGCTAACCTCGTGCTGTAGTCAAGCCAAATGAAGGCGTCCTCCGCTGAGAAAAAATACCTAATAATCCTGGAAATACTTGTTTTATTCGTGTACTGTATATGCATTTTGCAAGACGGAGCCGAGGTTGCTGCTTCTTTTTGTTTCTGGTGTGTGTGTGCGCGTGTGTGTGTGTGTGTGTTGAAGGTGGAAGCAGCAGACGGGCCTTAGCTGCTGCTCCTGCTAACACGGAGGATTTATTAACAGAAAGAAGAGAGCTAGTTTACTTAGCGTAGTTAAAACGCCTATGATATTACTTCTTATTCCTTTTGAGTAACGTGTCTTTTGTGCATTAGATAATGTTGGGTTTTGTTTTGGAGTGAAAGGACGTTTCTTATGGAAGTAAATCTCGTCCATCTGACTGAGATTTAAAAAAGCCATTGAATTTATAGCACTGAATAGTTGTGAATTGAATTGATTCATCTGAATTAACTCGTTAAAAAATCTATATTCAAGTTACTCAAATTTGATTGGCCCAATTCAGTCGCAAAAATACAAAGTATACAATTCAGATTACATAGAATCGATTGCTTTTCCTTGGATTCCTGGATGTTAAATCTGAATTTTATACCTGATATTTTTGCAACTGAATTTGGCCAATCAAATTTGAGCATGAAACATTTATACAGAATTTTTTGAACCATGAACCCAAAAAATTCCGATTTCAATGCATAACTATTCGATGCTATAAATCCAATGGCGTTTTCATTTCACAATCAGATGGAGCAGACTCACTTCCATAGTTTCTTTAATGTGATGATAACATGCATATGAATAGAAGAGCATTTAAAGAGTTACTAATTTATGAAACAGATTGATAACAACCTGAATTTGTATATGTTATGTTTACTCTGTACAGTGTGTGTGTGTGTGTGTGTGTGTGTGTGTGTGTGTGTGAGAGAGAAAGTTGTGTGTGCATGTACAACCCAGTCTCACAGCATTTCGTGTTATAGTCACGACATTAATTTAATCTATTGATTCCTGTTCACCAACGCGAATTTCGCATTTTTTTCGTGTCACACGGAACGATTTTAAAAGCAATGTATTTCTATTGGTAGTGTGTTTCGTGCCTGCACCACGTCTTTTTGTCCGGTCGGGTCTTGGAATACCAGAAGCTGTGTGGTTCATAAAAACATTTTCTTTCTCAATATCTTACCCTAAGCCTAACCCTAACCCTTTTATTTTAAATTGTATAATGTCGGAGTTTTTTTGCCATCCGCGAGGAAAATAAATGGCTCAGAGCCTCAGAATACGGAAATCTGTATTTTTTGTCATCTTTTTTAGATTCTAATTTGTTATTATTTGGTGCAGGCACGAAACATACTACCAATAGAAGTACATTGCTTCTAAAATCGTTCTGTGTCAGAATACTGAAATCTGTATTTTTTTTAAATCTGTTTTTCCTTCTAATTTGTTATTATTTACATTGCTTTTAAAATCGTTCTGTGTGACATGAAAAAAACAGGGAAATCGTGTTGGTGAACACGAATCAATAGATTCATTTCGTGACTATAACACGAAATGCCGTGAGACTGTGTGTGCATGTAACGTGTATGTTCTGTATTATGAATAGGGGGATATATTAGTGAGGATACATGTTTTATTCCTGAAAGGTGCTGACGTTACACATTTACAATCCACTGTTTGTCCTCCCATGAGAGACGTGGAGGTATTTCTCTGAATGATGTTAGAGAAGAGAAACGCAATACCTGCTGCACTGCAAATCACTAACGAGTATGTAACCGTAAAACGTTTCCTGTTTTTAAATGTCTTTTTTTTCTTTTTCTAAATGTGCCGACGAGCTCTCACACACCTTTTGTTTTGTTGCCTAAAAGATGACAGCCGAACACAGGAAGAAGAAGTCTGATTATCTGCCTTTTTTATTTGATTTAATTGTCTTAATAAGAGTGGTGCAGGAATGAATCCTAAAACCCGGAAATGTTGAGGTTCCCTCGTCTCAAGGTCAACGTTTTTCTGATCGAGTTTGTGGTTTAGATGCCTTAAATAAGATCTGTGGTTAACACAAGCTAAAGAGAATTTAACGTATGAGATAATACAATTAAATATGTCAGTAAATACCCCAAAGCCTCTATATGTGTCTTAAAAACGTTGGTTGCTAACGAGTGTCTAAATAAAACGTCTTCACGCCAACACGATAATGCCATTAGCTTAGCGGTTAGCGTTAGCTCTTTACTTCTGGCGGTGTGTTTTTGGTTGTCAACGGCATCAAATATGTCAGTAAGTAAATACCCCACTGGTGAATTTAAAAACATCGGTTACAAACAAGGGTCTAAATGAGACGACTAAACGTCATCACGCCCAACATTAGCCACATTTAGCTTCGTGGTGGTGACTTGAAGTCATGTGAGCGTGCTATAGTTCCTTTATAGCCCAACATTAGCCGCCTTTAGCTTAGCGGTGGTGACGTGAAGTCATGTGACCGTGCTGTAGTTCCTTTATAGCCCAACATTAGCCGCCTTTAGCTTAGCGGTGGTGATGTGAGGTCATGTGACCGTGCTGTAGTTCCTTTTATAGAGAGGCGAAGTCCCGCCCATCTACTTCCGACCCATGGGACCTTATTTCGGAAAAATTATGTATTGAAGTCAATGGGGAGAGAAAACTTATCTTTCGATCCCATTTGAATTGTGCCACGAATTACACGTGATGTTTGTCAATCTTAAAAAAATAATTTCCATGTCAAAAAAGTCACAGTTTGTCGTAAAACTGTTGAAATATAAGACTATGGAAAATACGCAACTAGAAGGACTACAAATCCCAGAATCCCGGTCCCGCATGCTGGCTCTTACGGAACCGACTAACTCCCCTTGTGTGTATGCACAGCTCTCAACATGCCCAGACTTGTAGTGATTTTCACCTCTTTTAATACTTTTCGCCTCATTCTGAAAGAAAGAAGTGACGGCCGTCTTGGTGTGTGGTGCGAGACGGGAGATGTAGTTCATTGAGCGGTTTCACACAAAAAAAAGTATTACTTCACAGTTTTACCAGTTTTTTTTTTTACTTGCAAAATTATCTTTTAAATTGACAAACATCATATGTGTAATTCGTGGCACAATTCAAACGGAATCGAAAGATAATCTTTCTCTCCCCATTGACTTCAACAAATAATTTTCCGAAATAAGGTCCCATGGAGTTCTCCCGGAAAGGGAGGGACTTCGCCTCTCTATAGCCCAACATTAGCCGCCTTTAGCTTAGCGGTGGTGAAGTGAAGTCATGTGACCGTGCTGTAGTTCCTTTATAGCCCACCATTAGCCACCTTTAGCTTAGCGGTGGTGAAGTGAAGTCATGTGACCGTGCTGTAGTTCCTTTATAGCCCACCATTAGCCGCCTTTAGCTTAGCGGTGGTGAAGTGAAGTCATGTGACCGTGCTGTAGTTCCTTTATAGCCCACCATTAGCCGCCTTTAGCTTAGCGGTGGTGAAGTGAAGTCATGTGACCGTGCTGTAGTTCCTTTATAGCCCACCATTAGCCGCCTTTAGCTTAGCGGAGGTGAAGTGAAGTCATGTGACCGTGCTGTAGTTCCTTTATAGCCCAACCTAACGTTAGCTTCAGAAATCAAAAAGAGAGATTATCCATCAGAACAAAACGTGTAAGTATCATAAACGTTTGTTTGCCACAGAGATTATTTTCTGCAATAATCCAAATTCACATTTGAAATCCCATTGGCTTTCTTCGAGGGAGCCTTTGCTAAACTAACTTCCGGGTCGGCCTACAAACATAACGTCATCCCTAAACCTCTACTAAAACTAAAGCAGTCGTTTCGAACGTAAATAGACGTGAGGCTTTACATTTGTTGTGTGTGATTGACTTGCCTTGACATCGTACCATCTTTCAAAGTGGTTGATGGTTAAAACCTGCCTGTTGTTAAAGCTTCTGTCCTTGGCTTTTTCCACTAATAGACTTTCTGTTTATGAGATTATTCGGCTCACTCTGTGATGTGTGTGTGTGTGTGTGTGTGTGTGTGTGGGTGTGAGCGGCTGTGTGACTGTGGAGAAAACGTCATCTAAAAGCTGTGAGGAACTCTCTCATGCTAACTGTTGCCTAAAGTGGACAAAAAACGTTTTTTTATACAAATATAAAAACAATAAAACACTCGTTTTAAAAAGAAAAAGTTTGATGTGGTGATTTGAGTCTTTATTTCACAGGATTTTAAAAGGTTTTGATGATGTTTAGCAATGACCTTGACTCTAATTCATTCACAAAAGTGTGACTCCATGATGGTGATAATGTATGTTTGTAATTTTACAGTAAAAGAGAAGCTCCAGTCCGGCAGTGGCTCAGTCAGTAGGGTCCAGAGTTCCCGTTAGCCGGTAATTACCGGACTATGACCGGTAAAATATGCTAAAGATCGGCAAATCTAAATCTCTCCAGGTCAAAATGTCCGGTCAAAATAATTTCCCCTTAGCGCAATACCGCATCAGTTGCGCCATTTATGTGACAGACAAAAGAGTATGTGAGTGACAGACAAGAATAGTCAATTCTAATGTCTAACACTTATGTGGAGAAAGAGATGTCCTGTATGGGTTGATTGTGCGTTGATCTGTTGGTAATGCCTCGGGGTTCCGGTGGGCATGTAAACAAATGCATAATGCTGCGCTATACTTTGTGGCCTCACCCGGTTGCATAGCGACGCTTATTGTTTAGGTGTCTTTTAATAAGCAGGTAGTCATATCATTAGCTAGAACTAGCTAGATCTGATCGATATGGACATAAACGCGAGTAAAGTCTAATCTGACGGGAGAGAGAGATCAGCTGCTGCTGACGAGTCGACACGCAGCTCTGCATGATCACCTGCAGCTGAGAGCGGAGCAAAACACACACTTCAGGTTAGAATATCACACGTAGCTATTTTAATTACCTCTCAAACTACCTAAACTAGTTATAGATACGTTTAGTTTTACTGTCGGTCACTCATTACTGGATCCGCGAGCTGCATGATACTGGCGGGCTTGTCAGGAGAGGGGGAGAGCGCTCCGTTTATTATTCCCGTGTTATTGTAAGTTACTGTACACGTTTGAATAGTTAATTAATCTACTATAATTAGTTTGTTTAATATCGAATCATATCAATTAGTTTTAAAGCTCAATAAATAACAAAGAAGACCTTTGACCGGCACTTTTCTAATTTTGTCCGGAATATTTAAACTTTAACGGACATTTTGACCGGCAAATAATTATTCTAACGGGAACTCTGGTAGGGTCGCCGGTTCAAGTCCCCGACCAGACCTAAATATGGAGTGTGGACTGCTGCTTGGAGAGGTCCCAGTTCACCTCCTGCCCTGCCGTGGTGCCCTTGAGCAAGGCACCGGACAACAAAATGTGCAACAAAATATATATTTATATTAAGTTAAAGATTAAATAAAATGCAATATAATATAAAATAAAACAATATTTTTAAATAAACACAAGTTACAGTAAAATGTCAAATAAAATAATAAAGATGTATATAAATATAAGTTAAAGTAAGAATATGCAATTAAAGAGATACACAAATTAAGATGTTTATTTAAACACAAGAAGTTAATGAAAAAGTCCAATAAAATATAACATTGGAATCCAAATATTTATAATAAAATAAAAGGAAAACGTGCGCATTGTACTACGATTTATATTTCGTATTTATATTGTGTCTAATATATAAATATGTGAAATAAATGTAATAGAGAAATTGTAGCATGATGTGAAAATACTCAAGTAAAGTACAAGTACCTACATTTTTTTAACTAAAGTACAGTACTTGAGTAAATGTACTTAGTTACTTTCCACCTCTGGTAATTGCAGTTCTGTCTCTGACCACAGGGGGGCAGCATCACCTCAGATTAGTGGTACTAACTTCCTGCCTTCCAACACAGACTAAAGGTAAAAACTTGATTTACAATGGCCCTTTCTCAATTCTCTAATTTCCCCTCCTCGACTCCTATCCTCGTGTCTTAGTCCCGCCCGCAGGAGATGCGAGCGGAGGAGTCGAGGAGGGTAACCGAGGAGAGAGGAGGCGAAGCAGCAGGCGGTTAGAGAAATGAGAAATCCTCTCCTCTGAGCGGTCATTTTAAAGAGAAGTCCATCAATGATGACAGGAGGCACCGCACTCTGTCTGATGGACAGATGTGTTCATGACGACCTATATATTTACTTTTAATTCATTCACAGTGCTACAGATGTGGACATATATACACACACACATATATATTTATATAAATATGTACAATTTCAGATTCAAACAAGTATGAGAGCACTCTCATAATAACATAACACTATCAGAGACTGGATATATTCCCCCCCCCATCTCTGGTCGCTACAATGAGGAAAATAAATTACGGGCCAAAAGTTTTATTTACAAGTATTAAAAGTAAGCATAGGGAACCAAACCAACTGAGACCTGTCTGTCTGCTGCATCTACGCACACACACACACACACACACACACACACACACACACACACACACACACACACACACTACCACACACACACACACACACTACCACACGCACCTACACACTGTACCACACGCACCTACACACTGTACAACACGCACCTACACACTGTACCACACGCACCTACAGCTCCTAAAGCATATAATATCAGGATACAGCCGTTGTGTAGTTTATTATGTGAAGCACTAAATGGTTTTAGACAAATCTCGACTCTTTGTTTGTAGATATCTACTAAACTAAAGCAAATGAAGAGAGTAGGCCTGTTATACTGAGTGATATATATTATACACACTGCTCTGCTTTCTGCACGGACCTCAAAGCTGTTCTCACTGTAAACATCGTGTCGCGATGAAAGCAGTTAATAAAATAATATCCAGGGGATACATGCAGAGCTGTCATTGGCTGAGATCAGTTCGGCCGTGCGTCACGACTCTTTGAAACATCTCTGTTGCCGGAAATACATCTGCGGAGGATCCGTGGAGGAACCATCAGTGTATCCTCGATTATAGCTCCTCCAGAGAGCCTCCTCGATGCTCGATGCTCGGTCCTCGATGTGCATTTAGAGAAATGAGATGTCCTTCAACATGGCGCGCCGAAATCCATTTCGGAGTCACTACCGGAGGACCGAGGATTCGAGGAGTCGAGGAGGGCAAATTAGAGAATTGAGAAGCCTTTAATGTGTGCTCCAAACATGCAGCTATCTGTCACATGAAGGTTATTCACTGCAGACATCTGAGGCTGTACATCACAGAATCCTAGAGAAACAAAGGAAACATTATGATAGTAATAACTCACTTTTAGAGTTTTCTTTTACCCATATGACACATGCTTTAACCCAGTTTTCCACTCTTGTGCCCTTTGATTTATCATAATTGTATGCCATTGTTTCTCCCTCATTGTGATCATTGTGGGTGTGTTAGTGGTCATTCAACATCTATTTGTGATCATTTTGGGTTGTTTTAGTGTCTCTTTTTAATCTGTGTGTGTGTGTGTGTGTGTGTGTGTGTGTGTTTGTGTGTTAGCAGCCTCATTTTGTGAGACAGGTAGGGTCCTCCCATTTGACATCTTTGCCCTCCACAAAATAAAATGCCATTATATCGTGTGTGATGTAGAGTATTTGTGATTAGCCCACATTTAAACCAATTGCTAACAAAGCAAGTGTGTGTGTGTGTGTGTGTGTGTGTTACACTCTGCTGTTCTGTAGCCTGCTTTTAGTGTTTTAAACTAAAACTGGACACCAGAAAATAGCTTGAAACCACTACTTTGAACTACTTAAAGCTACCACTACTGACACGGCATATCAAGCTTTATTAGCATCAAGCTATGAGCAGAGTCTTTCCATATTAATTAAATCTTCCGCTGCTCAGTATGTGGTGTCACTGAGTTGTGTGGTCAGCGATTGGCCAAGTGTTTGTCCCAAGCAATGTTGTTGTTGTTTTCCAGTGTGAATGTGTGCCTTTAACCGCATGCTCATGCACACTGGTGTTCAGTGCTTATGCCACCTTCCACATAAACAACAACTTCTCACTCACAGGTATAAGTACAATACTTACTGCTGCTGAACCTCTTTAAGTGCTTCTTTACATCAAGATGTTAGCTTTTATTCATTCTCTGTGTGCCTGAGTGTCACCCACACCAACAAACATGCAGAAACACATCATCGCAGGAACAATGGTGGCAGAAACCATGAGCAGAGCCTCATCTGTTTAACCTTTCCTGCTCAGACTCTCTATTGTTTCACCTCTCAAATGTCCGGAAGCGCCCAGCGGGGCCCGATTAGCATCAGGAGCCCATCAACGCGCCTGTGGAAATATTTTCAGTGGACATTATAAAAACATCATAATCAGGAGGAGAGAATGGCTCCCACGTTCATGTGAGGGCGTGTTGACAGATTTCTGCAGCCTTATCTGGACTTTCCTCCCGATGTTGTGACCGAACACTGAGTCAAAAGTACACACATCCTTTACTCAAGAAGTACAGATACTCATGTTTAAAAATACTCTGGTAAAAGTAGAAGCACTGACTAAACTTCTTTACTCAAGTAAAAGTAAAGAAGTATGGGCTTCGAAATGTACTTAAGTAAAAAGTACCCATAACTAGCAGCTGTTTTAAAGAGTACCTGACCTCCCTTTATATTAATAGAACAATAATGTCATTGTTAGCTAATGAATGTTTCCATGCTGAACAACGGCAACATGACAACGTTTTCATTGGTCCCTCTTCTTTAGAGAAGACCAGGAAATGATGGATACACGGATCGTGTTCAAATCAATAGGCACGCAATGACTCTAAATAATAATGATCACGCCACCAAACACACATTCAAGCTAAAGGAACCAGCCTGTTTGGAAAATGTAAGAAGTAGAAAGTACAGGTATTTGTGTTCAAAATGTAAGAAGTCAAAGTAAAAAGTGGTCAGAAAAATAAGTAGTGGAGTAAAGTACTGATACCAGAGAAATGTACTTAAGTACAGTAACAAAGTATTTGTACTCCACTACTTCCCACCTCTGACCAGAGGTGACGTGAGAGAGTGGAAAGCTGCAGAGAGAAAAAGTGCAGCTCCAGCGGCTGGAAATAACTCCTCTCTGTGGCAGCGTTACTGTACCGAAACCAATCCCTGTTAAATGGCACTATTCATAAAAACTGTCTCCTGGTGTTCAGTCTTGCCAGCTCCTCACATGCTGGCTGACCTGAGGAAATGCAGAATCTCAAACAAAGTTATCTGTGTGATAGAGGAGAGAGGATCAGCAGGAAGGAAAACATATGGATGGAAGTGAAGGTCAAGACAAAACTGAAAGCTGATAAAAGTTTCTATTTGTGTCACCAGTCAAATGGCAAAATGTCCCAATTCCCAAACCAACCCATTCCACTTCTATCCACATTAAGTGCCATCATGGATATATAAAGGGGCCCAATTCTGCTGATGTCAGGTGTATATTCAGTATGTAGTGTCTCTACTTTAAAGAGTCCTCTCCTGCTGATGTTCAGATGTATATCAGTATGTAGTGTCTCTACTTTAAGAGTCCTCTCTCTGCTGATGTTCCGGTGTATATCAGTATGTAGTGTCTCTACTTTAAAGAGTCCTCTCTGCTGATGTTCAGGTGTATTATCAGTATGTAGTGTCTCTACTTTAAAGAGTCCTCTCCTGCTGATGTCCAGGTGTATATCAGTATGTAGTGTCTCTACTTTAAAGAGTCCTCTCCTGCTGATGTTCAGGTGTATATCAGTATGTAGTGTCTCTACTTTAAAGAGTCCTATCCTGCTGATGTTCAGGTGTATATCAGTATGTAGTGTCTCTACTTTAAAGAGTCCTCTCCTGCTGATGTTCAGGTGTATATCAGTATGTAGTGTCTCTACTTTAAAGAGTCCTCTCCTGCTGATGTCCAGGTGTATATGAGTATGTAGTGTCTCTACTTTAAAGAGTCCTCTCGTGCTGATATTCAGGTGTATATCAGTATGTAGGTGTCTCTACTTTAAACAGTCCTCTCCTGCCCAGTCTGCTCTGATTGGTTAGCTGGCCGGCTCTGTTGTGATTGGCTTAGAAATGTCCCACCTCTTAGCCTATCATGTACAATGTGTTGGAGCGCTAGCCAATAGGAGTGTTACATAGCAATGTCACTATGTTCAGGATGTTCCAACACTTCCTGATTTTGCCGAAGAGCTGGGAGTTTGTTTCCAAAACTTCCCGCTGTATTTACACCCTCCACCTTCAAGAGGGATATATCTGGTTATCGGACGTCCCTGCAGAGGAGGAAACAGAGTAAACTGCGGTAAAGTAACGCAGCTCAGAGAAGAAGTACTGTACTACTAATCTACACAGTATTTAATGCATCTAAACTGCTCTTACAACAGGATAATATTAACCATAATCATATAACACTTACTGCAAAAGAGTACTTTTAATACTTGAAGTTCATTAAGCTGAATCTTCTGTACTTTTACTTAAAGGTCCCCTATTATACTGTTTTTCATCAATATATCACAGGTCTCAGATATATACAGAACCTGTCTCTGATTGGCTGAAACACCAAACAGATCATTGCAGCATCCCATAATCCCCTCTGTTTCAGCCCTGTTTCCAAAGTGCTGATTCTCTGTCTGTTACTTTAGATGAAAATAAGGAGCCCCTCCCCACGCCCCTCTGAGAGAGATTTGGTTAGAAAGAACTCAATGGTGCTCTAGGAGGAGATTCAGGTGATAAGGGGGGGGGTTACCTTGGTTGCTGATTGGCTAATGGTTACACAAGCCAACAAATCGTTATGACATCATAAAGTGGCCAAAATCTGATCAGCTCATTTTCAGACAGGTTTTTATAGAAATGGATCAGGACAAAAAGAGAGAGAATCTTTGTTCCTGAAACTTTCGGAGTCTCTTTACACAGAGGGGACACATGTTGATGAAGAAGAGACGTGAAGAAGAGGGGACACATGTTGATGAAGAAGAGACATGAAGAAGAGGGGACACATGTTGATGTAAAAGAGACATGAAGAAGAGGGGACACATGTTGATGTAGAAGAGACATGGAGAAGAGGGGACACATGTTGATGTAGAAGAGACATGAAGAAGAGGGGACACATGTTGATGAAGAAGAGACGTGAAGAAGAGGGGACACATGTTGATGTAGAAGAGACATGGAGAAGAGGGGACACATGTTGATGTAGAAGAGACATGAAGAAGAGGGGACACATGTTGATGTAGAAGAGACATGAAGAAGTGGATTTTGCACAATAGGTGAGCTTTAAGAACAAATTTGAAGTCATGAAGCAGCGATGTGTCTGCAGCTGTGTGAAATATAAAGTGTGTTTCTCCGCCTGTTTTCCCTGAAGACCTCCGTCATGCATCCAGCTTCCCCAACAACAACATCTCTGACATCCGTCCACTGAGGGGTTTTTGTAGTGTCTGCTGCTGCATGTTTTCACTGTGACATGTTCCCGCTTCAGTAATAAAAGCCGTCCCATTAGCTAAGCCTCTGGCTGCGAGCCCAGCTTTCCTCGAGCTGCAGGTTTAAATATCTACATGCTGACATCGTCTCCAACAAGCAGCAGCGTCATGTGAGTGTTTTCTGCTCCTCCTGTGGAGACTAGAGGATACTTTCATTTAGTACATGGGGTGTCCAAACCTTTTTCACCGAGGGCCACATATATGGATGAAAGTTGATTTCCCCCTCATGTTGCATCATTAAAATAATGTTTTTGCATTATTACACAATGCTGCTCTCATTCCACAAACCACATGTTTTTAACACTTGCAGTGAGTTGTTGGATTTTCCCTTTCTCAGAAAATATTTCCTCATCTTCCGCCTGGATTGCAACACAATCTGATTCAGACTCCGGTGTTTCCCAGACAATATACAGTAAAATCTCCTTCAGCTCCACCATGAGACATGTGGTTAAAACCAAAATGTCTCAATAACAATTGGAGGGATTTGTAGGTTAGCACACACTCATACACCCACAAACTTCACACACAAACTAGCTTTTTTCCTTTGGTTTGGTGTTTCTGCTGTGATTTGTCAAACGGCTTGACTGATTTTGGAGTTGTTTTGGGGGTTATTGAAAATGCTGAGTCAATTTCTGATATTTTCAGTATAACAAAGGGCAGTTTAAACCAGAAAATCCAATATTTGTACTCCGTCGACTGATCTTGACTCATTTTGGGTGGATTTGGAAGTTTAAGGGGGCTCTGGATCATTTCGATTGTACAGATCGCTTATCTATTTCTAATGAAATTTTCCACGGTAGAGGTTATCATTTTAATCTTGTGCTCTCTATATCCAATGCTCGCAACATTATTCATGGTAGTCAAAATCAGTCCACCGGGAGTACAAATATGGCCACTTTGTTTAAAACTGCCATTTTTTATCCTGAAAATGTCAGAAATGTATTCAGCATCCTCAACAACCCGCCAAAATTGTCCAAATCTGCCAAGCCATTTTGAAACTATTGTGTGGCTATCATGCCATTGATTTGAATTAACGCAACTTTTGCTAATTGTGCAAATTGCCCAACATATGCAGGTTAGCATCCGGCAGCTTCTATGTGCTGGGGACCCGTACTGTACATTTCTATCATAAAACGTTGGGGTCCTCAACATTTCTGGGTTCACAATGCTTGCAACAAGACTATCTCATGTATGGAAGCCCTGGACGGAAATGCTTTGCTTTTGAATCCTCGGTTTTTCCATGAAGTGAAGTGTAGTTTTTATCTGGATATTTATTCCATTATCTTAAAAATAGCAAACGTTGTTTTGCGAGATAATTATAATGAATAATCTTGAGATAATGGCTTACTTATTTTTTTAAGAAAACAACAGTTCATGTATTATTACGGGGAAACACAGGAAATTAAATGTTTGGCTGTTATCTCTGGAAAACATTTATTCCGTGATCTCAAGAAAACAGTTTAAATGAAATTGTTCTTGTGGGAAAATACAGGAAATAAAATGCTGTTATCTCTGGGACTTTCAATATGAATGACATCATTTTTATAATAATATTTAAAATGACATGTTATCATGGGGAAAACGCAGGAAATAAAATGTGTACAGCTTGTTGTCCTCGGTGTCTTTGCATCTCTCAGAGTGTGAGAACAAACAGAGAGAGACGTGTTTGAAAGTGTGTTTCAACAGAGGTGTCTTTGTGTAAATGTGTTCTGACATGGCTGTGATCCTGGAGCTGCTGTCGCCTCGGGCAAACGTCATTGATAACATGTGAGTGAGGGTCAGATGTGGTGGGGAAAATAGGAAGATGTGTGTGTCTGCAGATCTGGGAAAGGATGTAGAATCACTTCCTGGCCACATTCCCTGATGGACAATTAAATGAATCATGTAAAACCTCCTAAACATCCTTAATTTAAAACATATTCCTACAGTACGCTGCTTTCTGCTTTCTGTGTGTGTGTGTGTGTGTGTGTGTGTGTGTGGTGGGCTGTGCTGATGTTTTAGTTGCTACAGGCTAGTAGTGCACTTTTATCATTATTTTGATGGTTTTATCCAAATGACCTCATTTCCTGTAACAGTTCACTGCCCTTAACACCATGCAGTGTGTGTGTGTGTGTGTGTGTGTGTGTGTACATGTATGTGTGTGTGTGTGTGGCCTAGCATTACTATACTTGTGGGGACCTAAATCTGTTTACACAGTCACGTGTGGGGACTCGCCTCCCTTATGGGGACAAAATGGAGGTCCCCATAAGGGGAATTATTAATTTTAGGGTGAAGACGGTTAGGGTTAGGCATGTGTTGGTTATGGTTAAGGTTAGGATAAGTCTCCAGGAAATGCATGTAAGTCAATGTAATGTCCCCTGAAGTGATGTATACATGGTGTGTGTGTGTGTGTGTGTGTGTGCTATAGGTTTCTGTGTATGTTAATAGTCTGCAAAGACTAAAATCCCTCTCCCACACACTCAAATGTTCCTATTCAATCACACACAGAATAGGTTTTCTCCTATATGTAAGGGAATATTGTTATACACCACTTTTTTTTACCTGCTATCTGTGAGATGCATTCAGGGTCTCAGGTTACTGCTGGGAAATAGGCATATCGTGAGTCCAACAGGTGATGGGTCCGATAGAGTGACTGTCACAACACCAGGGAACTGCTGCAGAAATTAATTACACGTCACTTCAGGTTATTTATAGCCGCTCTCTCGAGGGGTTTTCGTGGGAAGAGGATCCCCTCACAGAGATCTCAGAGTATCAGGGGTCTTCCTCTCAGAATAAACTGCAGAATAAATAAAGTAATGCGAGGTCAGTCACAGTTTGCACGTTAAAGATCTGCGCTGCATCTGCGCGCTGATGTCAGGTTTAAAGTGTTAGCATCACAAATCAGAGATGAAGGTGAGGTTAAGCTCTGAGGATCAGGAATGCAGAGTCTCTGTTTACTCTTCCTCCTCCTTTAACTTTTCAGATAAATCATTAAAAGGCTAACCAGGTGCAACACAAAGACAGCAGAACACAAGTTAAGAATCCAGTTTGAATCAGATCATAACATATCGAGAGATTGAAGACACCTCTCGCTTTTTTTACATTGTTTTATTTGTGATAAAAGTAGAAGTACTCAGATATTGTACTTGAGTAAAAGTAGAAGTACTCAGATATTGTACTTGAGTAAAAGTAGAAGTACTCAGATATTGTACTTAAGTAAAAGTAGAAGTACTCAGATCTTGTACTTGAGTAAAAGTAGAAGTACCAGAGTGTAGGAATACTCTGTTACAGTAAAAGTCCTGCATTCAAAATGTTCCTCAAGTCAAAGTAGAAAAGTATTATCATCAAAATATAGTGAAAGTAGCGACAGTAAAAGTAGTCATTGTGCAGATTGGTCCATTTCAGAATAATATATATGATATGTTTTATAATGATTGATCATCAAAGTGTTCTCAAAGCTGGTAAAGGTGCAGCTAGTTTGAATGACTTTGTATACTGCAGGGTAGCTTGAGAATTTACTCCAGGTGGAACTAAAGTCTGATTTAACACTTGATTAGATTTCACATCATTCATCCAGATCTGTAAAGTAACTAAAGGGATTAAATACATGTAGTGGAGTAAAAGTACACCATTTACCTCTGAACTGTAGCGGAGTAGAAGTACACAGTAGCATTTAATAGAAATACTCAAGTACTGTACAAGTATCTAAAATTGTTACTTAAGTACAGTCAGAGGTGGGAAGTAGTGGAGTACAAATACTTTGTTACTGTATACTTAAGTACATGTTTCTGGTATCAGTACTTTACTCCACTACTTATTTTTCTAACGACTTTTTACTTTGACTTCTTACATTTTGAACACAAATACCTGTACTTTCTACTTCTTACATGTTGAACCCAAATACCTGAACTTTCTACTTCTTACATTTTCCAAACAGGCTGGTTCCTTTAGTTTGAATGTGTGTTTGGTGGCGTGATCATTATTATTTAGAGTCATTGCGTGCCTATTGATTTGAACACGATCCGTGTATCCATCATTTCCTGGTCTTCTCTAAAGAAGAGGGACCAATGAAAACGTTGTCATGTTGCCGTTGTTCAGCATGGAAACATTCATTAGCTAACAATGACATTATTGTTCTATTAATATAAAGGGAGGTCAGGTACTCTTTAAAACAGCTGCTAGTTATGGGTACTTTTTACTGAAGTACATTTCAAAGCCCTCTTTACTTTTACTTGAGTAAAGAAGTTTAGTCAGTACTTCTACTTTTACCAGAGTATTTTTAAACACGAGTATCTGTACTTCTACTTGAGTAAAGGATGGGTGTACTTTTGCCATCTCTGGTTAGGCTACTTCCCACCTCTGTTTATGTTTGTTGTGTCTGCAGGATTCAGAGTCACCTGACCCAGCAGAGAGGAGATTATAAAGGTCAGTTTCTTTAATGACCTCCCAGGAAATATCACGCTCCAGCACTTTCTGTCTGGTTAGTGGTTAATCTTCTCTTCTTGGGGTTTTTAAGGCGTTCACTGAAACATCAGAGGAACCGCGGGTCAGATTTACTCATCTCTCCCGTGTCAGACTGCTTCCTGGGAACTGATCAAAAATGTTTCAATAGAAACCCTCTGCAGCTAAAATTCTGACTTTTTAAGAATTCTGAAAAAAATGTTTTCTTCAAATGTGGACTTTTTGATTTTTTCACAATTCTGACTTTTTTTTGAATTTTTGGGGTTTTTAAGGAGTTCACTGCAGAGGAACAGATTTACTCATCTCTCGTGTCAGACTGCTTCCTGGGAACTGATAAAAATATTTCAATAGAAACCCAAACCCTGCAGCTCCGGGGGAGAGACGACGGACCATAAATTCTAGGTGAAGTCACATGAAATGAAGGATGGTTAATGATTTCAAAAATGTACCGGTGTGCCTCATTTCACCCTCTGCTGCTTCTTCCCACGGGACATCACTGTTTCCTGGAGGTTGTCGCACACATTTAGAAGCTTAAATTAGTCTCCTCTTCCTCGCCTGGTGAAGTATTAAGATTGGATCTTTGCCTGTGTGTATATTTAGTGTCGGAGGACTCTTTAAGAGAGGCTGTTCAGGGTATTTGAGGATATTTGAAGTCAGTGCCAAATTAGACCGAAAAATAAAAGGTTATACAGTAAACAGACCCTTTAAACGGCACTATGGCTTACACACACACACACACACGCACACACACACACACTGGAGGTTGTCGCACACATTTAGAAGCTTAAATTTGTCTCAGGGACAGTTTCATCCCACAGGCCATAACACTATTAAACACCTTCTATTTTATTTGTATTACTTGCACTATTTGATCTGTTTTACTTGTTCTATGTCCTATATATATATTCATGTTGCTCTGTTGGAGGACTTACGTTTTGCATTGCCATATCTACACTGTAACTACTGTACAAATGACAATAAAGCCTTGAATCTTGAATTGAACACACACACACAGATTAGAGGGTTCTGCAGTTTTTCTCTCTGCATGCAGCCCGTCTTAAGCTCTTACTAATTCTCTTACGAATGACAGTAAGCAGCTGGCAGGTGAATCAGCTCTTTGACGAACACCTGGAGTCGGTTTTCTCCGGAGACCTGGTTTTGTTTCTGATTGAAGGTAAAGTCTGTGAGTCAGAGACTTATTACAGCCGCTGCTCAGTCATTACGTCCGTGTTTCCTTTCTTTCTTATTTTGTCGGCACAAAGGACTCTTCTGAGGCACGGTCTGGTATTTATGTGGTCTGGTATTTATGTGGTCATGTATACGGCTTATTTTGAAGGGATGACACACTTAAATGTTCCCAGGGTGAATTAGAACTCGGAGCAGTATGTGTCCTACCAGGTGAGCTACACAGAGGCCCCTTCATGTGTACTTGCTGGTTAGAATCACAACAAAGTATTTCTGATTGTGGTTGTCCAATTATTTCTTAGAATTGTGACTTTTTTCACAATACAGATTTTTTCTCAACATTTTTAATTTTCTCAGAATCCTGACTTTTTTCTCAGAATTTCAAACTTTTCTTAGAATTTAGATTTTTTTTCAGAATTAAGATTTTTTCCCAAACATCTTTTTTTTCAGAATTTTAACTTATTTCTTTCATTTTGGACTTTTTTCTTTAAATGTTTTCTTCTTTCAGAATTCTGACTTTTTCTCCAATTTTTTTTAAACTTTTCTTAAAATGTTGACTTGTTTCATATTTCAGAATGTTTTCAGAAATTTTACTTTTTTCCTGAATTTTTTCTTTTTCGCAGAATTTTTTCTTTTTTCACAGAATTTCAATTTTTTTCAGAAATCTGTATTTTTTTCTCAGAATTTCCAATTTCTCTCAGATTTCTGACTTTTTTCTCTTTTTGCAAATGTATGGCTTTACAATCTCAATGAATACACAAATAGTTTTCTTGTAATTTGTTTGTATTATCCCCTGAATACTATCTCTTGCCATAATTATTATTATTATTTTACCTACAACAGCCCTAATATGGCAGTGGCTCAGTCAGTAGGGGCTTGGACTGGGAGCCGTAGGGTTGCCGGTTCAAGTCCCCCACCAGACCTACATATGGAGTGTGGACTTCTACTTGGAGAGGTCCCAGTTCAGCTCCTGCCCTGCCGTGGTGCCCTTGAGCAAGGCACCGGACATCCCCCTTCCCCCATTGCTCCCCGGGCGCTGTACAACAATAGACTCCTGGTACTAGGATGGGTTAAATGCAGAGGCCAAATTTCACTGTGTGCTGTGTGCTCTGCATGTGTGACCATTAAAGAGGGGTTTCATCCCTCCCAATTCTATTCTATATGTTGTCGTATGAATATAGAACTTATGTTGGAGAATATGTGAAAAGTAAGAATCAGAGCTTATAGTAAATTATTAATTTACTGTATTTATTATCCGCCACTTTCTTTCATCTGAAGGCATCCGGAGAAAAAAGTAATGCTTCTTTATTTCCATTTGAAGGATAAAAGAGGCTCAGACAGATTTAATGCACTTTACAGATCCGGAGGATGTAAAAGAGGAAAAAGCAATAAAGCTGATCTAAAGAATTCCACTCTTTCTGATTCAATTTTCTCGCATTCTTCCCCCCATGCAGGAGCCCACCCTGCTGGGTTGAAGCACCTCATTATCACAACGTGGTCACAGTTATTTAAACTGTCATATATCACCTGTCATAATCCTGCACTCATCACCTCACTTCATTCATTTCAGGATGCTTCCACCCTTCATTTCTGTAGTTTCTGTATATATAAAGAAGACCTAAAGTATATTACTCTGTGGTTTTACAATAGTGCTCTTTAGATTAACTTTATTGCCTTTTTCATCTCAGTTTACATCCTTAAGTTCTGTAACGTGCATTACATCTGTCTTCTTTAAACCTTCAAATGGAAAGTCACGTTGCTATTCCTCTAGGTGCCTTTCACTGAAGGCGGATAATAAAAGATCTACTTTAATAAAATAAAAATTACATTTCAATGTGTGTCTGAATGGATAAAAAGTGTGCCTCGCATGCTTTGCAGGGTGCGGCTGCAGTTACCAGAAGAAGTTTTCACATTAAGTTATTCAAAGATTAGTCACTGGGTGTTGGACAACATGTGAAATTGATTTAATGACAAAGTGACTTTTTCTTCTTCTCACAGACGTGTTGATGAAACAGGAAGTAACACATCCAGATTTCTAGCTTAGCTTCGCTGTTTGTGTTCCAGTGATGAATCACTACTTTACTCTTTAGCAAGTGTTCGAGGTTTGCAGAGGTCATCATTGTGCGCTTATGTGGAATTAATGTTCAAAAACAAATATGTGTTGATGCACAAATACTTTATAGTGCAATACACAATTAAATTGTTGCTCAATGCTGTATTTAGCATTCATGTTGCTTCATAACACACAAAAAACATTCTTTTTATTTGATATTATTCACAATCTGGGAAGCATATTTGCTTTGTTGCTTAAGTCGTGTGTGAATTTCTGAAAATTAATGTTTGCTCAGTCAGTTTAACGGATGTCTTGCTGCTCTCTCCTCAGAACACTGATCCTGACAGATAATCTGCTGATGTCAAACACTTCCCCTCACACACTATTATCAACTTTCAAGAACATGTTTTACAGATATTCTGCTCTTGTATGTCAAGTATGTTATCGCGCGTTTCCACTACAGCGCGGAGCCCGGCCTCGCTCGGCCTCGCTCGGCCTCGTTAGGCCTTGTTAGGACCAGCTCACTTGATGGCGCGTTGCCATTACAGTTTAGGAACTGGGGCAGTAACTATAGTAACGCAGTGTAGGCGGAGCGATCGGCTTTTTGGTGGGCGGAGTCACGCTGCTTAAAACTGCCGTGACGACTTATTTGTTAGAAGTGAGCTTTAGAACAGATAGGGACACAACGCTTTCAAGCAAATAACAGAGCGTTAGAAAAAACGTACCATGCAGAGACTCCAGTAACGCCGTTGCAGAGTCCAGGCCTCAATTGCTCCGAACGCTAGCCGGTCTATGGCCGTAAATGGTGTCCATTAGCTCAAACCACTTCCAGTTTTTCCTACTGGCACCACTCGTGTTGTTATTATCTTTGACCAAGCGATATTCACTCTTCATCTTTTTGAGTTTTTCCCTACACTGCACGACAGTCCTCGAGTAGCCGCTTGTGGACATCTGTGTAGAGACCTCCTGAAATACTTTAATATTGCGAGTTGTCCCGTCGAGCTCCCGCTGGATCTTATCATCTGCAATGTAATGTAGGAACGTCGTCACTTCCTCGACCAACCACGGCGTGCTTTTCTTTGCCATTTTAGCTCCTCTGTTGACAAAAATGCTGTTTATAAAAATGCTGCAAGCTTCGCTATATATATATATATATGCGACGCTAGGGATTATCTCGCGCGCCGATTGTGACGATTCTCTCTGACCAATCAGCAGTCGAGAGTGTTGACGTCACAACTCAGCCTGGTTGTTCCTGGCCCTAGAACCACGATTTTATGAGGCCAGAAAAACTGTGAATTAGGACCCGCCGGCCGGTACTAGGCCAAGTGGAAACGCAACCAAAGTCGGGCCGCTGACGTCACAGCCCTCTTAAACCGGGCTCCGCGCTGTAGTGGAAACGCGCCATTAGAAAGGAAACCACAGAAAGATCCCAGATAGTGACTGCAACCAGTCAACATCGCCATTACATCCTCCTGTTAATAAACCAGCGGCCTGTTAGTGTTGCATCCAGAGAAGTGGAGTACAAATACTTCGTTACTGTACTTAAGTACATTTTTCTGGTATCAGTACTTTACTCCACTACTTATTTTTCTGACGACTTTTTACTTTGACTTCTTACATTTTGAACACAAATACCTGTACTTTCTACTTCTTACATTTTGAACTCAAATATCTGTACTTTCTACTTCTTCCATTTTCCAAACAGGCTGGTTCCTTTAGTTTGAATGTGTGTTTGGTGGCGTGATCATTATTATTTAGAGTCATTGCGTGCCTATTGATTTGAACACGATCCGTGTATCCATCATTTCCTGGTCTTCTCTAAAGAAGAGGGACCAATGAAAACGTTGTCATGTTGCCGTTGTTCAGCATGGAAACATTCATTAGCTAACAATGACATTATTGTTCTATTAATATAAAGGGAGGTCAGGTACTCTTTAAAACAGCTGCTAGTTATGGGTACTTTTTACTTAAGTACATTTCAAAGCCTCTTTACTTTCACTTGAGTAAAGAAGTTTAGTCAGTACTTCTACTTTCACCAGAGTATTTTTAAACACGAGTATCTGTACTTCTACTTGAGTAAAGGATGTGTGTACTTTTGCCATCTCTGGTTAGTGTTGCATCACTAGCCTGTTAAGCCCCAAAAACGCAACATCTGCAAGAAACAGCGTCTGAGGGCTTCTTAACATTTAACAAACTATGAATGTGTCATACCCACCTAACGGGAAGAAACTCAGCTAACTAACGATACGAACCATTTTTACCGAAACAAAACACAAGTCTCACAAGAAGCGTCTAAATGAGCCCTGAGCGAAAAAATGCTAACGCACTTAGCACAGAACTCACGGTATAAATACTTTATTACTTATCGGATCTGCACAAACAAGATATCAGCTAGCAAGCTGAGATTCCACAGATTCTAGAGGTATAAGTATCATCACTGTGCGATCAAAACTTGCGGCAGGGGAAGCTAACCCAGACAACACACGACGTAGCTTTACGGAGGAAACACGGAAAATAGTCTTACCTTTTGCTGTTTCTGATCAAAAGTTGTGTTCAATGGCATTAAAACAAGAAAAACGCTGCTGAAGGTTAATCCAATGTGTCTGTGTCACTTTGAAATGATTACTGATAATCCATCAGCAATAAGCCTAGTTTTCAGTTTTCAGAGCGTAACATCTTTCGGTTTGGGCAAAACTGCGTGCGCATCACTCTCACTCTTCAATGGAACGTGTATGTGGATTTAGGAACTTCCCCTCGATTCTATTGGCTCTAACGGTTAAAAAGAGGTGTCAATCATCAAAATCGACCGAGGGGGGCCAGAGATATGGAAAATCCACCCAAATGACCCCAGAAGTGGGTTTTTTTCTAAATCTCTCTAAAAAGGTCAAATGTCTCTTGTTTTGCATCAATCTTGATACAGGGTACTTATTATATGTTATAGTTTGGATTCCTAAAGCTTTTACTCTATCCCATCATTCAAGGGTGGTTTTCACTATAAGTAATGTTTTTTTTGGACGGACACTATAATTTACATTTTTTTACTATGTTCAATCTGAATTTGCTTTAAAATAAAAAAAAATCTATATTGATTCTGACTTTTCTAAATCCAACTCACAGCTTTATCATTGCTTTGAGAAAAAAGATTATTAATGTACCCCTTTTAGAAGTGAAGTTATGGTCATTTGTTCTGGGAATGTCATTTTCGAGCCTGAGACCTGGAAAACAGGCTCAGGGCTGAACGGGCTAGAGAGTGAGTCAGAATTCGGTGAACAAACGTCTGTGAACGTCAGCAGGAATGAAGTCACAGCAGGTTTGCAGCTCGCAGCATTTTTTCATCTCAACCCCTTTAACAATACTCTCAGTGTGTGATCAGCAGATGATCTGAGAGCAGTGCTTCATGTGGAGAACATCAGAGGTAACGTGGTGAACACAGATCCAGCTCCGGGGAGGGGACAGTCAGCTGTTGTTCTCATTAAGCTGCTCCTCCAGCTGGAGTTTCTCTGAGACATGAGAGGTTTTCATGAATGGACAGAGGGGGGGGGAACAGTACTTTAATAACCTTAAGAAAAGGTAAAATGAAAGTACTGCATTTAAAATCTTACCTAAGGGAAAGTACATAAGTATTGGCACCAAAATCATACACAAAAAACACTTATTATGCACAAAGGCCCAATACAAAATACAACAAATGATATTAATTATTGATTTGTTCATCACTTTAAATGTTGAAGCTGGTAAAGGATGAGTTTTTCCTACTTTACATAACCTGTTCAGCCCTGAGCCTGTTTTTCAGGTCTCAGGCTCGAAAATGACGTTCCCAGAACAAATGACATATCTTCACTTCTAAAAGGGGTAAATTAATAATCTTTTCTCTCAAAGCAATGATAAACCTGTGAGTTGGATTTAGAAAAGTCAGAATTAATATAGATTTTTTTTATTTTAAAGCAAATTCAGATTGAACATAGTAAAAAAATGTAAATTATAGTGTCCGTCCAAAAAAAACCCATTACTTATAGTGAAAACCACCCTTGAATGATGGGATAGTAGACTAAAAGCTTTAGGAATCCAAACTATAACATATAATAAGTACCCTGTATCAAGATTGATGCAAAACAAGTGAAGTTTGACTTTTTTTAGAGAGGTTTAGAAAAAAAAACCCACCTCTGGGGTCATTTTGGTGGATTTTCCATATCTCTAGAACCCATCGGTCGATTTTGATGATTGACACCTGTTTTTAACCGTTAGAGCCAATAGAATCGAGGGGAAGTTCCTAAATCCATCTAAACATTACCCATTGGTGAATGAGACATTGGATTAACCTATGGATTAACCTTCAGCAGCGTTTTTATGTGTTTTTATGTGTTTTAATGTATTTTAATGCCATTGAACACAACTTTTGATCAGAAAACAGCAAAGGTAAGACATATTTGCCGTTTTGGCTCCGTAAAGTGAAGTTGTGTGTTGTCTTTGCTGGCTTTCGCTGCCAGGAGTTTTGGTCGCACAGTGATGATACTTATACCATTAGAATCTGTGGAATCTCAGCTTTCATGTGATATCTTGTTTGTGCAGATACGATGAAGTGTAAAATATTTCTACCGTGAGTTATGTGCTAAGCGCGTTAGCACTCTTTCGCTCAGGGCTAATTCAGAGGCTCGGCGTTAGACTTGTGTTTTGTTTCGGTAAAAATGGTTCATATCGTCAGGTAGCTGAGTTTCTTCCCGTTAAGTGGGTATGACACATTCATAGTTTGTTAAATGTTAAGAAGCTGTTTCTTGCAAGATGTTGCGGGAGCCCCGCCCCCCGGTTTAACAGGATAACTAATACATATATCAGAGTTTATCTTAACCTACATAGGGAACTGGATTAGGGTCACATGTGAATGTTATTATTGTTCTGTAAATAGTTTAATTTAATGTAATGTAATTGTATCTTTTATTTAAATAATGTAATAAAAAAAGATGTCTCCAATTTAATTTAACCTCTTATAACAATTTTTTTATTGAACGTGTGATAGAATAAACTGTTTTATTCTATTTAGTTTTTTATTTATTTGTATTTTATTTTGTTCCACATGAAGCAACTGTCACGACACCCAATTTTCCCTGGGATAAATAAAATATTCTGAATCTTAATCTGACTCCGAATTCCATTTCTGAAATAATTTCTCTACAATTTAAAACATCATAAAGAGGTTTACAGTAGATGTACTGAATTTACCTTATTTCTGTCCTGACTCAGAGTGTGGTGACTGTGTTTATCTGCAGGAGGCTGCGGTTGAGACGTAACGACAAGTCTCTGATGGAAATAGCACGTTATAAAAGGAAAGACTTACTCACACACTCACACACACACACACACACACACACACACACACACACACACACACACACAGAGGTCTCCATCGCCGAGTCATCAACGCACACGACTCAGCTAGGAGACAGCATCCACCTTTATATGTACAGTCTTTGGCCTATACCTTTACTTTTAGTCTATGGCCTCCACCCAGCTGCTGCCTCCACCTCCCTTACATCATCATCAGCTGCACCACAACTGAGAGACATGGAAGCAATTATAGCAGCAGGCACACAGTGAAAGGAGGAGTAAGAACATAAAAGCCTCTGTGTGTTAGCATGCCGGGAACACTGATTCAGGAAGACTTTTTATGTATGTCTCTACAGCAGAAAAGGATTGTTGGTTAGAGTGGCACATAGAAATCTGTTTATCTGTTATACTTAGAAAAACGTGGTAAAAGGATGACATATGATACTTATAGGTTTAGTTCAGCAGGATAATCTCCACATATTAAAACCACTTTATGATTTTTGAAGTTAAAAGCTAATGTTGGGCTATAAAGGAACTACAGCACGGTCACATGACTTCACGTCACCACCGCTAAGCTAAAGGCGGCTAATGTTGGGCTATAAAGGAACTACATCACGGTCACATGACTTCACGTCACCACCGCTAAGCTAAAGGCGGCTAATGTTGGGCTATAAAGGAACTACATCACGGTCACATGACTTCACGTCACCACCGCTAAGCTAAAGGCGGCTAATGTTGGGCTATAAAGGAACTACAGCACGGTCACATGACTTTTTGTCACCACCGCTAAGCTAAAGGCGGCTAATGTTGGGCGTGATGACGTTTAGTCGTCTCATTTAGACACTTGTTAGCAACCACTGTTTTTAAATTCACCAGTGAGGTATTTATCGACAGATTTTATGTCGTAGAACAAAACGTTATAATCTCTTCAGCTTGTGTTAACCACAGACCTTATTTCAGTATAACAACGAAAAACACATTCAGAAAACCATTGACTTACAGAGCAGGGGACAGGCAGTGCTTTAGCTCATGTCATGTTTAAGGATTCCTTCTCGACTCTCCTCTGTGGAGAGGCTTTATAAAGTCTGACTAAAATAACCCGGATGATGTAATGACGGTTATCTCAACTTTGGCTCTGTGCCATCAAGTGTTCCGTGGAAAGATGCATTACAGACTGAAGACGTTACCAAATAAAAAGACGTGGGTGTTCACCAGGCAGGGAGGGTCTGATGAGAGATGATATCTATCAAGTTGGATTATGGGAAGTGTATGTTCCAGATTTTTGGAATTTGAGTCAGTTTACAGAGTAAAGCCCAGTTCACACGTTCACTGCAACGCTTCAATTATCTCGAGGAGCTGTGTGTGAAAAGGAAAATGTCTAAATCAGATCCTGAGAACTAAGTCTGGGAAATGTCCGACTGAGCTGCTTTTTGTCCATTCGTATGAGAAACCGGCTTAAATTTAAAGAGCCTTTGAGGCATTATTTTACTCCTTTAATGGTCGTATAATTTATAAACGTTGATGGGACATCCCTGCAGGAGACATGTGGGGATAGCTTAGTTGGTTCTGGAAAAAAAAGGATGTATATTACATGATTGTGCAGTAAAGGGTTGAGGTTATACAAGTAGTCTTACAGAAGTGATATCAGAAAGAAGGGTTTAGAAGTCAATTTAAACCTGTTGCTTGAAAGACCCTCAACTTTATTGACATGCAACACTACCTTAAGGAGCTGTGGTGTTTAATGTTAGGTTCCCAAAGTATGTCATGAAATAATTAATTGTAACACTTTGTCTCCCTATCTCCAGCCACATGTATAGTTCCCCAAATAACCTTTGTCATTTCCCAACCGTCCACCAGATGTCCTCAGACTGTCCCTCCTTTTCCTCATCACCTGACTGACTCACCACACACACACACACACACACACACACACACACACACACACACCACACCACACACCACACACACACACCACACAACACACACACACACACACACACACACACACACACACACGTGTCCATAACCAGCCTCTCACCTGTTCCCCTCCCTCTCATCAGCCCTGCAGTCTAACCAGCTGTTTCCACACACTCTTTTCTTAACTGTTTTCTACTCGTGTGCTTCTGTTACCTGAACTCTACCCAGGACCTGTATCTTCTGACTCTCTTTCCTGTTCTGATTTACCCATGCCTGCTCGTGATTTGGTAAGAGTTTTATTTTATTGTTGTTATTCTGTTGTTTATGTTGCTCGGCTGCAAGTCCAATTTCCCCCAGTAGGACAACAAACATGAACTGAACTGAACCTTTTCTAGTTTTCCTTATCGCTAATATGCAAGCCTGTGGGGACAACTTGTGTTAGGTCATGTTGTGGAGCTACTATTGCATACTCAGCCTCACATATTTTATGCACATTTTTGACCATATGCCCAGGGACCTCTCGTGGTATTTTGAACATCAGCAGGAGAGGACTCTTTAAAGTAGAGACACTACTGATATACACCTGAACATCAGCAGGAGAGGACTCTTTAAAGTAGAGACACTATATACTGATATACACCTGAACATCAGCAGGAGAGGACTCTTTAAAGTAGAGACACTACATACTGATATACACCTGAACATCAGCAGGAGAGGACTCTTTAAAGTAGAGACACTACATACTGATATACACCTGAACATCAGCAGGAGAGGACTCTTTAAAGTAGAGACACTACATACTGATATACACCTGAACATCAGCAGGAGAGGACTCTTTAAAGTAGAGACACTACATACTGATATACACCTGAACATCAGGAAGGAGAGGACTCTTTAAAGTAGAGACACTACATACTGATATACACCTGAACATCAGCAGGAGAGGACTCTTTAAAGTAGAGACACTACATACTGATATACACCTGAACATCAGCAGGAGAGGACTCTTTAAAGTAGAGACACTACATACTGATGTACACCTGAACATCAGCAGGAGAGGACTCTTTAAAGTAGAGACACTACATACTGATATACACCTGAACATCAGCAGGAGAGGACTCTTTAAAGTAGAGACACTACATACTGATATACACCTGAACATCAGCAGGAGAGGACTCTTTAAAGTAGAGACACTACATACTGATATACACCTGAACATCAGCAGGAGAGGACTCTTAAGGTAGAGACACTACATAATGATATACACCTGAACATCAGTAGGAGAGGACTCTTTAAAGTAGAGACACTACATACTGATATACACCTGAACATCAGCAGGAGAGGACTCTTTAAAGTAGAGACACTACATACTGATATACACCTGAACATCAGTAGGAGAGGACTCTTTAAAGTAGAGACACTACATACTGATATACACCTGAACATCAGCAGGAGAGGACTCTTTAAAGTAGAGACACTACATAATGATATACACCTGAACATCAGCCGGAGAGGACTCTTTAAAGTAGAGACCCTACATACTGATATACACCTGAACATCAGCAGGAGAGGACTCTTTAATGGTTTGAACTGAAGCTCCCAATAACAGCAGCATATCATTCTCATATGGCTTGCTTTGAAAATGGTCAGAAATGGGATAAAAAAAAAGTCCATGTTCAATGATTTGATCTTTGAAATCACTTTTTTTGTTTTTGAATGCACCCCAGCGGCTTTGCTTCTCACCAGATCCATGTAATTATTTCCCGAATCCAGAAGATAATTTTCCTCACCACGTACTTCAACTTTTTCTCAGATCCTCCCCTCACACCGTGTTTCCCTCCCAGGCCGAGGTCACTTTCGTTCACATTCACATGGGGTAAAACACAAAGTTTCTTCAGAGAGAAAGCGGGCCAGATGCTGATGAGTCCAGAAGAAAAAAAAGTGGACGCACCCACAATGACAGCAGCTTCTCTAGGGAGACCTCCCCCTTCATGTTGTCAATGGAAACTGATGCGCTAACACACACTAGTTTACTCAAATGTTCCAGGTTGTTCCTAGGCTGCAGGGGTGTGACAGTGGGGGGGAAGCTGTGTATTGCATGTATGTGAGTCAGAGTAAGGGAGGGGGAGGTTGTGCATGTCGTTAAAGGGAAACTTCTGCCTCAACAGCTCCCGTACCTCTGCACAACGCTGAGGCCAACAAACTAATAGAAACCAGACACACCAGGAGAGGCAGAACCAGAGGGAAACTGCAGGAGTGACACAGGAGGGGAGGGGGGGGAAGTTATAAGTTAGCAAAATCAATCAAATGTAAGTAAATTATGCTTGATACAACAGCCTTCATGACAGGTTTCCATAGGGTTTAATTGATGTTGTTAGCAGCTCATTCCTTAAAACAGAAGCCTTAGATTGCTGGAGAAATATGAAGGGTATATTTTAAGGTTGTTATGTAAATAAGTTATTGGGCTTTTTTCTTATCAACTTAGATTTGTTTAGAACATATTTTCAGCTTTAATTGACTGAAAGTGGTCTTATTAACACATGAACACTACTGTGTAATATATGTTTACAGATATATTTAAGAAGTACGATACAAGACAAGCTCAAGTTTCTTTTGTGGCCCGCATTCCATTATACTTTTTGTATTTGCTGAGGGCTGATTCAATCCCAATGTGAAATATGGCCAAATGCACTATGAGTACCAGATGACGGTGCTCTCATCACATCGTCAGCGGTTAAATGTGGATTACCTGACATTTCAACAGAAGATATGCGACCCGCCGTGATTACTGTTGCTTCGGTAAACACTGCACTGCACTAATAAAGTAATTCATGTGTGTGTTTAATTCCTGGACCTGTACCACAGCGTTGTTTAGCCACCGTTATTTGATTGGTTTAATTGAGCAGTCTGCAACGATTTGGTACCGCCAACAATAACGTAGCTAGCTGCGATCGTCACTCCCTGTGAAGAAGTCTGCCTTTGCGACTCCCAAAGAAAGAAAGAAGGTAAGAAAGTCCTGGTTAATGCAGCTCTATAGAAATATACACTGAGAACAGGGCAGATAAGACACTTTTACCCAGTTATTTACCCTCTGAGATGGGGGTGGGTTCACATATCTGAGATTTCTCTGTCAACTCTCAACATGCGGACTGATAAGGGGGAAGCCAGCATTGCACTTAAGTGAGATAACTCTTTATAAAGTGAGGAAATACTGTGGAAAAACTCCTCTTCTTCTTCTTGACATGTCAATGATTTGGCTTAGGGGTTTAAAGCAACATAACCACAACCACATGCACACACACACACACACACACACACACACACACACACACACACACACACACACACACACACACACACACATATAACTATCCACTGACGGCATGTTGACAAGTGGCCAGCAGCGTGAGAATGTCAAGAGTTAAAGATGGTGTTTGTAATAATAAGAAATGAATGTCTCATATGGGAATAGAGGGGGAGGAACAGGAGTGTAATTAGGGACGTTGGGACTTATATCATATGATTCATCGTCATAATTTTATGAATTAGATGTTTTTCTTTTTCCAGACCAGCAGACTTTGACCTCCTTCTAACTGCCTCATTTTATATAAATCACATTTAGTATCTTTCTCTGTTTGCCCGGAGATGCAGGTCATGTGTTTGTAGGAACAGAGGATCCACTTCAGTCTGATTCTAGTACATGTTAGCGTGGACAGTAAGTGGTGAGGCACTGATAGACGCTAACGGAGAATACACGTTACATTTAGACACACAACTTTTATTGTTCAGCCTGGTCTCCTAAAAATAAAATATCATGCAACCAAACTGCATTGTCTATTACATTACAAGGGTGATCCTAGATTCAAGTTGATTTTGAGGTCACTGTTTCCTGTGACTGTTTTACTGATAGATACCATATTATTGGATTATCATTCTCTCAATTAATCTTTATTTGATATGTGAAAATAGAGCCCAGAGCCCAAATTGACAAATAAAATGCTGCAAATGATCACATTTGAGAAGTTGAAACCTGTTTGTTTGTATGTGAAAATCACTGAAACTAACTTAAAAGTTGATTTTAAAGTCTAAATCTTCATTTGTCTTTAGTGCAAACGTCTGCAAATTAACTAAAGCTGCCTGTCAGATAAAAGTTTTGGAGTTAAAAGAGCAATATTTCCCTCTGTGATGCAGTGGAATAGTAGTAGTAGTAAGTGGCATGAAAATAAATGACTTAAGTAAAGAACAAGTACCTCATACTGTTCTTAAGTGCAGTACTTGTGTAAATGTCTCTGCAGCTTTGTTTAGGAACATATCAGGTCATAAGCAGGGACACAGAGTACTGTTAGCGTCCGATGCTAACGGAGAGTCGCTGCCTTATTTAGAGTCACGGTCTGAAGAGTGTTTGAGTCAGCAGCAAGCCTCTCTGAGGGATTCATTAGAACCGTGAATCAGCTCACAAACATTAGGTGATGCTGTTTACAATCCTCTGCAGTGTGAGTGTGAAACAGGTATTATTACCATGAATGGTCAAATTCCCTCAATGTGAGACACTTAGACTCCAGGTGCTGGAAATGAATCAACTTGCTTCCTGGATGAGTCTCAGAAAAGTATTTTTTTCTGAAGCGTGTAATGCAGTGATGCTCTGATAAAGATGTATCATATGGTGTGTTTTTAAATTCCTCAATTTATTAGTTTTTTTTTAACTTAGAAAAATGTGCATTACTATCAGAATCAGAAAGCCTTTACTCGTCCCTCAGTGGAGACATGTACATAATCACAGCAGCAAGATAAAGATAAAAGGCTTAAGGAAAAAGAATAGACTTGCATATTAAATAAAAGGTTAGGCACACATTAAGAATAATAACCAATAAGTACTCAATGTTGATGAGCAGGGGTGTAAAGTAGATTTACTCAAGTAGTGTACTTAAGTGCAATTTTGAGGTACTCTTACTTGAGTATTTCCATGTTATGCTACTGTGTACTCCACTACAATTATGTATTACCTTTAGTTACTTTGGTTTGATTTGGATGAATGATGTGAAATCTAATCAAGTGTTAAATCAGACTTTAGTTCCACCTGGAGTAAATCCACAAGCTACCCTGCAGTATACAAAGTCATTCAAACTAGCTGCACCTTTACCAGCTTTGAGAACACTTTCATGATCAATCATTATAAAACATATCATATATATTATTCTGAAATGGACCAATCTGCACAATGACTACTTTTACTGTCGCTACTTTCACTATATTTTGATGATAATACTTTTCTACTTTCACTTGAGGAACATTTTGAATGCAGGACTTTTACTGTAACAGAGTATTCCTACACTCTGGTACTTCTACTTTTACTCAAGTACAAGATCTGAGTACTTCTCCTTTTACTCAAGTACAAGATCTGAGTACTTCTACTTTTACTACAAGATCTGAGTACTTCTCCTTTTACTCAAGTACTAGATCTGAGTACTTCTACTTTTACTCAAGAACAAAATCTGAGTACTTCTCCTTTTACTCAAGTACTAGATCTGAGTACTTCTTCCACCTCTGGTAAAAAGTAACATTATTTTAAGAAGTAATTGAACATATAAAGGTATTGAAAGAGCCGGTAACGTTGACAAATTGTACAAATTGTTTATATACAGACATTTTGACTTGTTATTAGAGGAAAAACAGTGCATTTAAACAACACTGATGATGTGTTTAAGTGTGTGCATCAGTATATGTATTCCAGAACTGCATTTTATTAATACCATCCAATGTTTACTAGCCAACTGCATTATTATTTACATATTTTGGGTACGTTTTCTTATTTTTGTATTAGCCCATAGTGTGTTTCTACTTCACCTGCACATGTCATTTATTTCTTTGTGTTTTTTTCTCTGTCTGACTGTTTTTTTTTAATGTGCAAAAATAAATAAAACAAATAAGTCGTCCAAATGCATCCTGGACGACTCCAGTAGCTCAGTTTTAATTATCGTGTTCGCTGTAAAACCCGTAAATCGGTTATTGCAAGTTTAAGTATTCCCATGTTTTTCCCAGGCATACGTAAATTAGTGGTGGGAAATTTCCTGCATATGTTTTGTAACTGTACTCATTAGTCAGTAGGTAGTTTTATGTGAAGTTAGCTGCTGGCCACAGATAATGCTTTCCTGTTTACCACCTGGGTGTTCCTCTGTTTTAAAACAAATATTTCAGCGGGTTAAATCTCTCTTTCGTCCCCACAGGGAAGACCCCACTGCTTCGATGTGTAGGTGGTCCATCACTTAACTTTTACATTATCTGTGGCTAGGAAAATGCATTTTGTCAGTGCTATTACCATAATGCATAATTGCATAATTACATAACTGCTGGATTAAAGTGGCTCTGGGTGTGATTGTCATGTTTTTCCGATCACAGGAATAATGCAGCATTCATTACGGAGACGTCAACACATTTCAGCCGAACAACGTGACGTCAAATAGACTGCGTAATGAGCCTGTTTTCCTTTTAAAGAACCCAACATTCCTCGACACAAACGCAGGAAGACGGGGATTGTTTGTGCTCAATACTGCATGGCACTCTCCTAATAATGCAGCATGTGTTCCCAGATAAGGAAATGCCAGGAGTTCACAATCACTCCACATCTGAGCGTCACACATTCCCCTTTTCCACTGAATCTAGTTCCTTTCTAGTTCTGTATTTGGGCTGGTTTGGTTCCCAGCTAGGGCTCCAACCAGATTTAATTACAGGTACGTCTTCTCCAACTTTATACGGTTCTCAGAAGTGACACAGCCTTTAATTTGTGCCACTAAGGTTAAGAAAATGCCAATCCCTGTAGCGTAATGCCGCTTGTTCTCTATCAGCGTTAAGCCTACTCTCTCCTTACATCACGTTAAGTATTTCGATGTTTGACTTTTTCACCGGTAGCGTCCCTTGATGCATAATTCCCCATAATGTTATTTATTTTCAGTTTTATTCAACAATGTAGGCACCGTTAATCAAGGATTGTATGATGGGAAGTTTCGTATTACATGGATGACTTTAGCATAGCCACCGAAGCTAGTCCGAATGATATAACAAGGGGCAGAAAGCCGGAGCCACTGAAGTAGAAACACGAATAACTGGTTTGCATTCGGGCACCAGCTCTTGTCCTGGAACTGCCTCTGTGGAAAAGGGGTATTTGTGGTGGATAGGACTCTGAGCTTGGGATGTGGGTATGGATACTGTACTGAGGGAAGTAAAATGCAAAAGGACTAAAGCTATTTTTAGCCCGTGCTGGCTGTTTGAACTGAATTCCTAACAGTCAGGAGAGTAGTGTACAAGTGTAGCAGATTTAGTATTAACGAGTGTCCCAAAAGCCGAAAGGCCCACTAAAAGTTTTTCCATGGAGACGTTCCAGAGCTACATGCAGCAGCAATAAAAACCTGGCTTGATTTTTTTTCCAGCCACCCAGTTTCTGATGTTTGAATTCAAATGAACGTTTTAAATGAAGTGTTCAATGATCAAAACATATGCTTTGGTGCAAGTATGAGTCCTGAACCTCGACATGGCTCAGCAATTTACAGCACTTCCTGTCCCCTTGTCTGTAAATCAGTGGTTTTCTGAATGTGTTTTTGGTTGTTATCCTGAAATAAGGTCTGTGGTTAACACAAGCTGAAGAGATTTTAACGTTTAGTTCTATGACATAAATCTAAATGAGACAGCTAAACGTTATCACGTCCAACATTAGCCACCTTTAGCTTAGCGGTGGACGTGAAGTCATGTGACCATGCTGTAGTTCCTTTATAGCCCAACATTAGCCACCTTTAGCTTAGCGGTGGTGACGTGAAGTCATGTGACCGTGCTGTAGTTCCTTTATAGCCCAACATTAGCCACCTTTAGCTTAGCGGTGGTGACGTGAAGTCATGTGACGTGCTGTAGTTCCTTATAGCCCAACATTAGCCACCTTTAGCTTAGCGGTGGTAACGTGAAGTCATGTGACCATGCTGTAGTTCCTTTATAGCCCAACATTAGCCACCTTTAGCTCAGCGGTGGTGACGTGAAGTCATGTGACCGTGCTGTAGTTCCTTTATAGCCCAACATTAGCCGCCTTTAACTTAGCGGTGGTGACGTGAAGTCATGTGACCGTGCTGTAGTTCCTTTATAGCCCAACATTAGCCGCCTTTAGCTTAGCGGTGGTGACGTGAAGTCATGTGACCGTGCTGTAGTTCCTTTATAGCCCAACATTAGCCACCTTTAGCTTAGCGGAGGTGACGTGAAGTCATGTGACCGTGCTGTAGTTCCTTTATAGCCCAACATTAGCCGCCTTTAGCTTAGCGGTGGTGACGTGAAGTCATGTGACCGTGCTGTAGTTCCTTTATAGCCCAACATTAGCGGCCTTTAGCTTAGCGGTGTTGACGTGAAGGACCGTGCTGTAGTTCCTTTATTGCCCAACATTAGCCACCTTTAGCTTAGCGGTGGGCTCTGCAATAATCCAAAATCACATGGAGAAATCTCATTGAACCAGGGAGATGCTGCCTTCAGGGTCTGACACAGAAATACGACATCCCTGCAGCACTCTATAATTGAACAAATAAATGTGAAGAACAGGTGGAGTCCTCTTTTGTATATTTTAGCACATGCTGAGCTCGAGCAGCTCGTTTGCTTGTGTGCATGCTTTTGGTTTGTTTTGGATGTAACCCTATCCAGGAAGAGGACATGAGTACGACACAAGTCTTCATCCATCTCAACCACCACTTAAACTGATATTACCCAGCCAATCATTTCCCAGGACCCTTGGTGCTCTGTTTAGTCTGGGACCCTTCCTCAAATATCCTCCTGAGAAATTACAATTAATGTTTATCCTGTAGGACGCCTTTATGTCAAACCACAGCAAACATTTGATTGGGTCCTAATGTAATATGAATACACATCCTGGGCTTTTTTAATGTGATGAAAATGAGCCCATATTCTGTCTTTAAAGTCACATCAACACGTATATATTAGTTTTGATGTACATACGGATATTCCTTTATATTTCTGAGCATCCTAACTGTGCTACATTAAACTTTAAGGAGTATCTGTTTATTTTAAGCAATTTTACTCATATATTTGATGGGGGGGGGGAGGGGTTGTTCTCTTTTTTTACTTTCAAATTGTCCCAAATACTTACATTTTTATTTCTTCCAGGTCTCAGGAGGATACATGAAGAGTCTGAGCTGCTTCCCTAGACCCCTGCTGTTTCTTTAATTAGTTTTATATTAGTTTTGGATAATGATCGGATGAAAACGACTTTAAAATAATGTATTATTTCTGACAATTTTGTCTCGTAATGTATTTTTTTATTTTTTTTTATTAGTAAATGTATTGAACATGTTAGAAACAAAACAAACAATAATAATAATTATAGCAAAGAGAAGCAAAAAATAAATAAATTCTCAAATAGTTTCTGTCATGTTCAAAAGGGGCAAGAAGAAGCTTAGCATTAGCAGTGAGATGACAGCAGACCCTCCCCATGTTGCTTCACACGAACTGATATAACGAATTCCCTCGATCACGAACCTCTAACAGCTTCTATATAAGGCTTCGAGACAGCGTGACACCTCGGTGGTCTGCACAGCATTAACATCAACATCGACTTATAAGGAGGAGCAGATTACTGGGAGTTTCTGAGGGGTGGGGGGACATTTTAACGGGCATCGTGACTCACCATCCTCTAACATTGTTTTTGTATGTTTACAGAAGGTGACACATGAGGAATGAGACCTCCTCCGCTGTGTTGTTCATCAGTTAAGTACAGTCGGGACAGGAAGTAACCCACAATGCATCAGGAAGTAGTCAGATGAGAGATAGAGGGGGGGATAATGGAGAGTTTTAAGTCAACGCATGGGGAAATATTTTGATATTCGTAGCTGCTCGACTCAAGGAATGGTGGTGATGATTACTTAGACGTTTGTTTGCTAATTTTGAAAATACAATCTAAATGTCTCCCTTCCTTTTTTGTATGTTAATGGTTTTAAATGTCAAAGTCAACTTTTTTGTCAATCTTTCAGTCTGTGTGTACAGACAGAGAGATCGAAATACCGTTTCTCACAATCCAGAATACAAAAATACAAATATGTATAAAAATATGTATATCTTATATATACACAATCAACAGACACACATTTGGTTTTGCTGCTAAATAAATTAGATTCTGATCCATCAGATAGCTAACAACTAGCTCGCTAACATCTAAATTGCTAACACTCTGTCTATGTTTTTGTTAATTCTAGACGTTTTAGACACTAAAACACATCTTCATATTATATTTAACATTTTAAAAATTATAAAAATGTTGGTTAGTCCACCACCTATTTCAATCATAACATCTATAAACAGACATAGATCTAGGTTGGAATGGAGAATCTGTGTTCAACAGGACAACATTTCCGTATCGGAAGTGTTTTGGTTTCCATTTATTGTCCGAGTCCAATCGACGCCATTGTTCCCGATGCCAATTTTTCCAAACCTTGGAAAATGTCCCATCGGACTGAAAGCCTTTTATCCCAACAAACAAACGCCCATTGTTCCGAAAATAAAACCAACTCTACCCGCAACAAACAGAAGCTCATCATGGGCACTTGGCTAATTAATATGCAGAATGGAGAACAATAAGTTTCCATTGCTTTGGTTCAGCCTGCTTTCCTAAATAATTAATATTTTTTTTGTATGTTTATGTGTATGTTTATGTTTATTTAGGATCCCCATTAGCTTTTGCTCTTGACAAAAGCTACTCTTCCCGGGGTCCGACACTTAAAACAATAATACAACATTCAAGACATAAGTCCTGACATCATTAACAACATTAACAATATCATCAACAATCTCCAACATCATCAACAATGTCATCCACTTTCAATATCAATCTCAGCCAAGGATGAGTGCACAAGACACCCACCAGTACAAAGCATGAGATACAATTAAATTAGGGTTCACAGTTCACAAGGGGTACATGGTCATTAGTGGATGGCCCTTCGATCTCTTCTTGAAATCTCTGGACTCTATTTCAGCAAGGTAGTTTGGCAATGAGTTCCATTCCTTTATAGCTCTATAAGTCACAGAAGATTTCAGAAGATTTGTCCTGGGTTTAGGTGCCAGTAGATGGCCTGATGTAGCTTGTATGCATGCTTCTTAGTTCAAATGAAGCTGTCTGTGGCTCTTTTCTGCTGTAACAAATGTAAATATCCCCTCTGTGGGACGAATAAAGGTATTCTGATTCTGATTCTAAATATGTTAATCAGAGAAATACTTGTATGAAACATTTGAGAAAGTGCTGTTACTTATGAAATACCTGCTAAACTAATGACATTAGCATCAGCCTCAACTGCAATTCGCTAGTTAGCATGCTAGCACGTTAAGCTAAGATGGTTCACAGGGTGAATGTTGTGCCTGCTAAACATTAGCATGTGTTATTGCTAGCATGTTAGCATGTTGATGTGAGTCTAAATTAAGCCTCACAGAGAGATTAGTGACTGCTGTCGTCATTATACTAATAAACTAATGACATTAAGATAAGCCTTAGCTGCACTTAAATGCTTATTAGGAAACATTACCATGTTAACACACTAAGCTAAGATAATAAACGGGGTGAACATTGTGCCTGCTAAACATTAGCATGTGTGATTGTGAGCATGTTAGTGTGTTGATGTTAACATTTGGCATCAAAGGGCTAGTGTCTCCACGCTATACAAAAAAAAAGCAAACAGTTAATGTGTTCAAGCATGTTCACATAAGTAAAAATAAGTGTCCCTCAAAACTGTGTTGAAGGATCCTGCACTGAAAAAATAAACGGCAATGATAAATGTTAAGCCTCCACCACAGGAAGGAAGTATTAAAGTGTATCATTCCGGAAACCATAGAAGTGTTACACCCATCAATGTAGATGAAACATGATGATAGTAGAAGCTACTTTTCATCCTCCAGTCACACTGCAAATAGAGGAGACATGATGGCAGGCCTTTGTTTTCTTGCCCTCATTGTTGTTCATCATCAATCTGCAGGAGTGTCTCCGTCGCTGCAGGAAGTCGCCCTTCAGCTGATGAAGTGTTGAAAGTCCCTGTGATGGTATTGTGTCTACTGGTGCCGCATTCATTACCATGAGAGAGGAGCTGCCTCTTTAATCGCCCCATCTAATACAAACGTGCTTAAAACATCAGCGGTGGTGGTGGGGCTGTTTTTGTAACAATAATACGAGGCTGTAAAAATATCCCAAAAGAAAATGTTTATGTCTGCGAATATAAGAAGAAACAGCATCTATCTTTATCTATCTTCACTTTAAGCGCAGTTTGTTTTTACCATGGGAAGCCGGGTGTTTCCATATGCATTGTGTCAAAGGGGGAGTGGGTGTGGGAACTGCGGTAAATTGGAGGGAATGTGTGAATGGTTATAAGTGTGTGTGTGTGTGTGTGTGTGTGTGTGTGTTTATTTGCGTGTGAAACACCCCCAGGCTCTCCAGTGATCACGTTGATTCACGGCCCTCTCCCGCGGTAACCCCCGGTCCATTTTACGGCCAAATTCCTTAACTTCGAGGCCCGGCAGCACGCCCGCCTCGACAGCCGAACACAGGAGGGGGTCAGGGGGCGCGCCATTACTCTGGGAGACAAATAGGACATCCAAATAAAACACGACACCCTGAACACGAATGAATGCAGCACACACACGTCTCGTGAACGAAATGTCAAACATTCCTGTTCACAAGTTTTCACCAACAGTTTCTGTGTTATTCTTTCATTATGATAACCAGCAAAGAGTCAGAATTCAGAGATTGAAGTCAGAATTTAGTGTCAGAATTCTAAAGAAAAGGCCATCCAAATGCACGGGACCTGAATGCAGCACACACACACGTCTTGTTCAATGTCAAACATTCCTGTTCACGAGTTTCCCCACTCAACAGTTTCTTTGTTATTCTTTCATTATGATAAGCTGCAAAAAGTCAGGAAGTTGAAATAGTCAAAAAGTCAGAATTCGGAGGCTAAAGTCAGAATTCCAAGATAAAAGCCAGAATTCCGAGTTTGAAGTCAGGATTCCCCAAATTAAAGTAAGAATTCAGAGATATATCATAATTCTGCAAAACAAAGTCATAATTCTGCAAAAAAAAAAGTCATTATTCAGCAAAAAAGTCAGAACTTCGAGATTAAAGTCAGAATTTTGCAGCAAAAAGCCATCCGAATAAAACATGACACCCTGAACACGGGCCCTGAATGCAACACACACGTCTCGTTCAATGTCAAACCTTCCTGTTCACGAGTTTGCACAACTCAACAGTTTCTGTGTTATTCTTTCATTATGATAACCAGCAAATAGTCAAAAAGTCAGAATTCTGAGATTGAAGTCAGAATTCCGCAAAAAAAAGTCAGAATTTTGAGATTAAAGTCATAATGATGCAGAAAAAGTCAGAATTATGCAAAAACAAAGTCTGAATTCCGAGATTAAAGTCAGTATTCCGACAAAAAAGTCAGAATTATGCAAAAAAGAAGTCTGAATTTCGAGATTAAAGTCAGAATTATGCGATTAAATCCATCCAAATACAGTAAAATATGACACCCTGAATACCGGACCTGAATGCAGAACACACGTCTCGTTCAATGTCAAACATTCCTGTTCACGAGTTTGCACAACTCAACAGTTTCTGTGTTATTCTTTCATTATGATAACCTGCAGATACTGCCTGCTGTGATCCTGCTCAGTCTGACCGGATCATGTTTCACTGTTGGTTCTGGTGTTTAGGTGGATTTTATTATAAGCCCACCTCCTTTTAGAAGTATATGTTGATTTTAAAAATGTTTATCTCATATTTATATGTCCTTTGCTGGGGACTTTAGGGAATTTCAGATTTTCCCACCAGGATTGTCGTGGCCAAACCAACATTACCATATTATGGTGATACTTATGGCAAACTTTGTTTATTGTACGTTCACTTTTTAAGTCATTTGTGTGGGGTTAAGGTTTATTGAGTTTCTTCATGATAACCTGCAAATATTGCCTGCTGTGATCTGGCTCAGTTTTCTGTTTCACTGTTGATTCTGGTATTTTAGAGGATTCTGTTGAGCCCATCCTCTAGCTTTTCTTTTGTAGCTGAGTCTAATGTTTGCATCTTGTTACATGTGCTGAGTTTCTTCCGCACATGTAGCAAACAACAGGAGATTGTCTGTTCTCAGTTACTGGAAACACAAGTTTGTTTGAGGATTTCTTGTTACTTTTCTTCTTCACCCTTGGATGTGTCTTTTCTTTTGGTTTCACACCAATGGCAATGAAAATATCATCCCTTCTCGCTGTGAATTCTCTAGACAATGAGCGTCTCTTTTCACACCTGGGCTCGATCGGACATTACAAAGCCTCTATGCTAGATGCTATTGCCTTCTCACACACATCTCCCCCGGCTAACGTCATATAATAACTTTAGGGTTGTAGTGCATGTGTGAAAATGTCTGAGGTTCACTCTGCCTCAGTGACCTCCTGTTAAAAGATGTCAAGCGTTTAACACCGCCTCTTAAAGAGTCCTGTTTTCAAGCAAACAAGTTCAGTGACAGAGTCTAAACTCTGCATGAAGCTGGCTGTAAATCAGTGTGTGTTATTGCAAGAGGTGGGAAGTAGTGGAGTACAAATACTTCGTTACTGTACTTAAGTACATTTCTCTGGTATCAGTACTTTACTCCACTACTTATTTTTCTGACGACTTTTACTTTGACTTCTTACATTTTGAACACAATACCTGTACTTTCTACTTCTTACATTTTGAACACAAATACCTGTACTTTCTACTTCTTACATTTGAACAAATACCTGTACTTTCTACTTCTTACATGTTCCAAACAGGCTGGTTACTTTAGTTTGAATGTGTGTTTGGTGGCGTGATCATTATTATTTAGAGTCATTGCGTGCCTATTGATTTGAACACGATCCGTGTATCCATCATTTCCTGGTCTTCTCTAAAGAAGAGGGACCAATGAAAACGTTGTCATGTTCTCCGTTGTTCAGCATGGAAACATTCATTAGCTAACAATGACATTATTGTTCTATTAATATAAAGGGAGGTCAGGTACTCTTTAAAACAGCTAGTAGTTATGGGTACTTTTGACTTAAGTACATTTCAAAGCCTCTTTACTTTTACTTGAGTAAAGAAGTTTAGTCAGTACTTCTACTTTTACCAGAGTATTTTTAAACACGAGTATCTGTACTTCTACTTGAGTAAAGGATGTGTGTATTTTTGCCATCTTGTTCAGTGACAGAGACTAAACTCTGCATGAAGCTGGCTGTAAATGGGGGGGGGGGGGTCAGTGTGTGTTATTGCATGCAAACGGAGGCTGCTAGCAGGGTCTTTTCCCCCCAGCAGCTCACAGCCTGCTGCTACTTTACTGCCTTGCTCCCTTGGACTGATTAGCAGATGTACATAAAAACACAACTGCTCATTTTCAGGCGTTTTGTGGCTGTTTTAACAAGCCCACTAAACAATGGACAGTGTTTGGATCCTCTCTCTCCCCACACACGTTGTCTCAATTTGTCTGGATTGACAGTTAAAGCTTGCCAGAGGAAACAATAATGCAGAAGGGCGGAGGACAGGGGGTGACGCTGCCTTGTAAGGAGCCTCCGGGGTGATTCCTTCGTCTAAAACAATCTCATGATTCACTCCTCGTTGCTAAGAGCTTGTGTTGAAAACAAAAGACAGTCCGAACTCTCTGGACGTCCAAACCCCTTCGTGACAAATCTGTCATCCAGAGAGCGCCACTCACCTCCCTTTTCCTCCCTGGACATGGGGAATGTTACAGAGCAGAGTGTGTGTTAGTGTGTGTGTAACGAAGAAGCAAAGAGTAGGAAACAGGAAGGCTTTTACATTGGAGGAATTTCCTGCCTGTTAGATGTGTATCACGGCATTTCTACAGTTAAAAAGAGACGGAGAGGCAGGAAAGTTGGCTCGGTGTGTTTGAAAAGTTTAGATCAGGAGCAGGTTTAAAACTCACAGTAGATCATTCTTCTCAAAGACTTACTATGGGATTTCCACAACACTAAAGCCTTCTGTTCCACTTTTTCTTATCCATCATTGCATTCCCGCTCTACAAGACCTTTTACCAAAGATAAATAAATGAAATCGAACACATCCGAAAGGTACGGAGAGGATAAGCTGGAGATTTGACCAAAATGTACATTTTGAATTCGTCAAAAAAAGTCTGAGATCCAAGATTAAAGTCAGAATTCCATGATTAAATTATTGTATTGAATTATAATTTTCTTATAATTCTTAATTTAATATCTGAACAAAACAAAAACAAAACTCTTGGTCAGATATACATTTTTTTTTTTTACATGTGGCCTTAATCGGTTTCCTTAATACCTGGATACACTTTTTGGAGAAATTAAAAAACCGACAATGCTTTCAGATATTTCTCAATAAAGTCCTAGGATCAGGCGCATACAGAAGACAAAAATAAACACATCAAAAACCAACACATAAAATAAGCACAAATAAATTAAAGTTGATCAAATATCATTCTACTATACGAAATAGTTCTGATACATGATGCATTTTTCATTAACTTAAGGGGTTTTTAAGTAAAGAATTTAAAAATACACAAAACTTAAGGCCCCTACACACCAATCTGACCCCAAAGAACACGTCCCGTCGGACCCGACTGTTGTGTCGCCTCACGTCTCTGCGTCGCACTGGAACACACCGCAAAGACTTCAGCCGACGGACAAGTTGCACGTACGAACTGCGCATGCGTGAGTGGCAATAACTCTCCTTACCAGCAGGCGGCGGTAGTGTGTATTCGTCATTCAAAAGAGGCAACAACCGGAAGACAGACTGCGTGATACACCGAGAGAAAAAGAACAGACTGCTTGATATAAACAAACAACAAATAGCGTGTGCGATCCATTTTCCCTCTACAGCGAGAAGCTCACGGGGCTTTCCCGAACCTGAGTCGAGAGCTGGAGTTAAATGAAATCTCAGATTTGCCTTCTTAATCGTTTGTTTGGGTCTCTCACTTCCGTTTCGCTGCACCGATTCGCTAAGCTGAACAGCCAATCAGAGTGATTTCTTTAGCCGACGGCCTTTTACCGACAGCCTACCGATTCAACATGCGGAAGGTGTCGGCCGAAAAGACACCACGGGGCGGGACACACCAATCTGAGTAGGGCGACAGGACGCTCATCGACAGCCAGACATCTATCGACACCGAAAATCGGAAGGACCTTTATAAACGTAGAAAGTTTTTATACAATGTAATCTTTGCATGTGTCCATAAATATTGTTTCTTTCAAGAAAAGTTTTGCACTCCATGAATCTTTAGGTAAAGCCTGTGTCATGTACATCAAACCATAATCACTACATTTTAAACAATTGTTGGTTTCTTTTCCCAAACGTTGTGCTACTAATCCCTGGATGGATGCACTCAGGAGGAACAAACAGAGGGAAATCCTCCTGCTGGCCGGTGTGTGTGCAGACTATCAGGCTGCCTGTTGTGGTCGTTATTTGCCGTCTGTTCCTGAGCGGTAAAACTGTGTTTGTTCTGAGACTTAAAACACTAACAGTTGGCTAATGGCTGCCATCAGGGTGTCCGACCCCCCCGAGAATCACTGTTTGTGCCACAAAGAAAAGTGAGATAAGGATCTGGGAATTAGGATAGATGTAGTGATTGTCTTCTTGATAAGAGTCACTAACAATGTTTATATTGAATGTTTAAAGGAGTAGTTTGACGTTTTGGCGTAGACACTTATTTGCTTTTTAAGGCTTCTTTTAAAAGCTAAATCTAATGACAACCAGGAGTCCATCACTACATGTTTCAGCACCTGTGGACACCAATCTTCACAGTGTTTCACTAGTGATTCATGTCAGAATTAAACTCCTTTTAATTTGACCTGTGTCAGCAGGAGCAAAACGTTCAGTCGTGCATTAAACTCATTTTGGTTGTTTGCAAACCAACGACAGCCTTCCTCAGATCAGTTCAACTACAGTCTCCAGGACCGCTCCTTTTTGGGGGGCTTGATTCTAACATTTAAAATAAAAAACACAGAAGAAACCAAATGTGACTGACCGATCGTTAACGCCAGGACCTTTCGACCGTTTCCATGAAAGTGAAACCACGATAACGTCATAAAGACATCGATAAACCAGTGATTTTATTTGCCATGCTTAGACAGAGTGTGGTTAGAACATTTATAAACACTCATTTTTGTCCAGTTTCTGAATGATTATGACGTATCGTAGAGCTCAACAACAGCTGATGATTTGTTTTGGTTTTCTGATCCCACAATATCAGTGACAACCGTTAGAGATTCTCACTGCTGATTGGTTCACTGATTCGTGTCACACGGATTTCTGTAATGAAGCGAGCGTCATTCACGCCACCCGAGGCGATTGTTCTTATATCCGTGTCTTTGCAATGAATTTTAAATGTAATCGGGGCGAGCAAAACATTTCCTTTGTGTCGGTTTGAACGCACCATAACTTAAATATATCAAGTATGAAACCATAAATTCTCTAAGAGTAACAGTTAAAGTAGTTGTGCAACATTTTGTAAAAGGTTTTAAGGCAGAGATTGTCTGTTGAATATTAAACTGGGACACGGAGGAGGTTAGCTTAGCTTATAGCATGAAGACTTAAAGCAGGGTGAAACAGTACGAGGCTATTTTGAGACGCAAAGAGACCTGCCTGCCTGAGTTCCTCTATTACTTTGAAGACAGCTGACAAATGACGACGTCTCCTTTCTAGTGTATCCACTTCTGTTTAACAGCCTCATAACTAAATGTGAAGCAAATGAAAAGCAGAGCTCGCACCTTCATATCTCCGTATAACCGTGAAGATAATGGCACTAAGTGGCCTTCTGCTAGTGCTATTAATAATAGTCTGGCTATATCGGAAAACATATGCTCAGCTGCAAGAAAGAGGAGAATTCATGTACGTGTGTGTGTGTGTGTGCGTGTGTGTACGTGTATATGTGCATGGCCTTGCAGAAGTGCCAATGTGTCAGGTCTAAATTTAAAGAGTTGTCCGGCTGTGCGGAGCGTTTGTGAAATGTTCTTTAAGTGTTTTGCTTCAGATCTGTTTCCATAGCTGCCAAATGATGATGTCAAAGCAGAGGCATTGGAATAAGAAAATTCAAAAAAAACACACACCCTTTTTTAACGGAAATCACAGTTGGAGGGAGACGGAAAATACTGTTCAGTTGTAGCCAGAACCGATTACTCAGACCCCGCTTCGCACAGAAAATATGCTGAACACAACACACACTGTACAGTAGGTTGAAATACTACAGGAACACTTAAAAGGAATAGTTCTCCTTATCTTACAGCAAATCCTGATCCTTTACGATGCCAAGCGGATGACTGTGTGTGGAGAGATAACAGGAGAAATGTGGCATTCAATCAGCCAGAAGACAATGGCTAAAGGCTGATAGCAGTATTATCTTAGCGGTATTTTCACCCTTAACTAACATCATAGGTCATGGGTTTTCTGACTATCCAGAAACCAAAATCAAAGTTGTGTGGGTGATTTTTTCTGTAGAGTTGCAAAGATAAGTCGACCTGTCATCTATTTAGATAATGTGTTCATCGTAAAGTTATTTTTTACATGCAAAAAACGTCAATAAATGATGCTTTTCTGCTGTTTTACATCATGTTAAAGTGATATCTTTTGGTATGTATAGCCACTTTGGGGAAGCGTCTATAACTCTGACTTTGAGAAACTGGAATGGACACTTTCCCCTATTTTCTAACCTTTTATAGACATTAATCTGCACTTAGTTTCAGTTCTATTTTCCTGATTATGAGTATTTATAGCTTTGGTTTTACCTTGAATTCTCAATGTTCCTTAGATTCCAAAAAGTGGTGCCGTCCTGCTTTGCCAACAAAGGTCATTTATTTCCCTAGAAAACGCCATCCATGCTTATATTTCCTACAGACTTGATTATTTAAATGCAGAAGTCTCAACATCACAGCTATCCTTTCAACTCACTGGTTACATTTGAGTTATAGAATCTACTTTTTGGTTCGTAAAGTCTTGAATAGTCTCCTGTCTATATTTGTGATTTGTTAACTACCTAGCCTGTCCATTTAGATCCTCTGAAGTGCCGTTACTCTTGGTAAAAAAAGCTGTGCAGAAATTGTGACATAAATCTCTGTCTGTATGAAGTCACCTCTCTGCGAAAACTCCTTAAGACTTTGGGAAATAACATACGCTGTTGCAACTAATAATGCTATTTTATTTCAATTTCAGACTGTTTATTTCTAGTGTCTTCATTCTCTTATGTACATTGCCTTGTGTTTTTTATGCTGCTGCAACGCAAACATTTCCCAAATTGGGATCAATCTATCTATCTATCTATCTATCTATCTATCTATCTATCTATCTATCTATCTATCTATCTATCTATCTATCTATCTATCTATCTAAACCACGTGGATCTCAGAAGCTCCTGTCTCTCTCAATAACATATATTCAGTCACATGGTTTCAGGTGACACTTCACCACATGACGGGCTTTTCTAAAAACCAAGACGTGACTTCGGAGGGAAAGTCTGGACTCCCAATATAATCCGCCTTTCTGTCAACCACGCCTTGTATTCTGCTCAGGACCTAAAAACAGAGTGAGGAGTGAGACCCCTTTCGGGATTAGAGCTCTGAACCATCAAGTGCCCCCAACAGCTGTGACCCCCCCCCCCCTCTTTCTATGGATTACCCCCATCAGACTTCAGATATAAATACAAGCAGAGTTCATGTTGCCGCGTCCACTTTTGGCCCCTGGTTCATCCCCGAGGCTTCAGGAGAATCAGCTAAACCAACAGGGCCTAATTCAGATCTTTATTAAAGGTCTCATTTCAGAGAGGAGTCGTTGCTCGCTCTCCACGAGAAATCTTCCCACACGAGTCGCCCGAATCAGATCCAGGCTGTAATTAGACAGAAATACATGTGCATCACACATTTAGTAAGCAAGGGTGTGTGAGCTGTGAAAATAAGCCTTGGGTTTATTATGGGAAATGTTTATTTGGGAGTTTTTTCAAACCAGTAGCTGATTATATTCCTGGTTTGGGTTCTTGGGGACATTAAAGAAGCTGGAGAGAAAATATCAAAACAGAATAAATCTAATCAGAATCTGTTTTGTGTCTCACGGAGGGAACATTGGGAAAGTAAATGAAGTAGACTAACATATTAAATAAAGTGGCAAGCACACATGTGATACAAATTGGTTCATTATATAAATATTTGTATTTTATTGTGTCTTTTTATCTGTCTTAAATAACTTTAACTTCTTATGCTTAAATAAACATCTTAACTTTTGTAATACTTGTATTGCACATTATTTATTTATGGTTATTTAAACATTTGTATTTTATTTTATCGTTTCATTGGAATTTTTACTATAACTTCTTGTGTTTAAATAAATATATTTTGGTGCACATTCTTAATTACCTTCTTATGTTTTTAATAATATTTTTGATAAGATTTTATGTAGTTTATTTGACTTAAAATAAGATATCTTAATTTTAATTAAAACAAAATTATTGCACACTACATATATTTTTTTATCAATTTTCGTATTTATCTTCTATGTATTTCATTCAGCAACTGTCACAAAACCCTATGTCCTCATTGATAAATTATGATAAATGACGTATTTTGATTCTGTTACGAAACCAGGATAAAAATAAGATGCATTGTAAAAAGTTAGTGCCAGTTAAAAGTATATATTGCATTAAAAGAGTGCATAAATCCTGCATTTCAGTGACAACCTGCAGAGATAAAGAGCTGCACGATTATCTTTCATTGACTTTAACAGCCTCTACATTCACATAAGATAACAGTGAGATAAAATCGAAAGCAGGATTTGGATGCATTGTTCCTCTGGTTAATAATAATCCTCCGGATAAGAAAGTCTCTAAACTGAAAAGTGACCACATTTTAAACCACAAAGTAAACATGTTCTCAGAGACAGTTCAATGGATTAGAAGTGTCCTCCTCTTTTTTTTTAGGGAACCACAGACTCCTCCTCCTCTGTGGGAACTCCCTTCAGCTGAGGAGGAGAGAGAGGAGGTTTCCCGCAGATCATTGAGGACGCGCAGAGGAGCGTTTAGACACCAAGCAACGAGTCACAGGGATGCACTTTTAGCCCCAAATACACCTCTGTTTTTAAGCTTCATCTGTGGACTCAACACTTGGACACTTTCCCCTTCTTCAAACCCAACTTTAGTGGATTAATTATTTAAAAAATGCGCTTGGAGCGGTTCCGCGTAAAGACGCCGGGAACTGGAGCCATGCTCGCCCGCTGCCTGCTCTCTTTCTGCGGGCTTCTGCTCTCTGTTTCCCGGCCCGGGGAGGCGTTCAACCTGGATGTGGAGAACCCGGCTGTGTACACCGGACCAAATGGGAGCTACTTCGGATACTCTGTGGACTTTTATTTGGCTGATTCTGCCAGGTGAGTCTCTTTAAAACACACTTTTTATATTCAAAATGTAACTTTTTAAGCAACAAGTTCCTCCACACGCTGAAACATTTAGAAGAAAGTGAACACCATATGTTTTGTGCGCACACTTTCCAATGTGTTTGCCAAACATTTCCCCTGTTTTAAGGTTTTTACAAAAGGGAATCATGTGTGGGAGACTTGTTTAATCAGCTTTTGTGCCAATGCTGGTGATCTCTGTCTGCACACAGCTCTCTGTAATTCAATAAATTCTGGAAATGGCATTGTGCGTTAATATAAAAGAGTGGCTATCTCATCATAAAACCCCCAGACCTTTTTGATCCCTTCTTTAAATCCTGATCTTGTTGACCTACCAAATGACATTTATTTCTGACCTTTTAACCCGAAAAGCCTTTTAGCTGCAGTCTCTCTCTCTCTGTGACACCCAGCTGCTCGGATTGTCTCGCATTCCTCCCTCTGAGATTTCTGGCATTTTTAAAGCAACTTAAACTGATGCATACATGCCTGTGGTGAGGTCTAATACTCTGTGAGGAGGAAATAACATGTCTGAGAGTTTATATCAGAGGAAAGAAAGCTGCATTTCTGCTACACATTGCAGAGGATCAGTGTTGTAAGAAGTACTCAGATCCTTTACTTAAGTAAAAGTACAAATACTATGGTCTTAAAAATACTCCACTACAAGTAAAAGTCGTAATTTAAAAATGTACTTAAGGTACAAAAAGTAAAAGTAGTCATTCTGTACGATGGTCCATTTCAGAATAATATGAAATACACAATAATGATAAGCCAAATATAGGCAAAAGTGACCCCTGGATCTTTTCACATTACATACGGGTTTTTAATATTATCCTGTTTTTATACTTGCAAGAGCAAATTCATATTGTAGTTTGTCAATGTGCACCAAATGTAAATACTTCAACTACTGTGTGTATTATACAGTACTGCATCGTCAGCATATCACATGTTTTTATATAAAGTATCTGTGAGGGTTATATACATGTAGTGGAGTATTAAGTATAATATTTGCCCTAAGATGTACTTAACTAAAATACTTGAGTACATGTACTTAGTTACTTTCCCCCACTGCAGAGGATGGGCTCCAGCTCTGTGTATTACTCATCAGGAAAGTAGTGCATCGTCAGCATATCACATGTTTTTATATATACAAAGTAGCTGTGAGTGTTAAATAAATCTACTGGAGTAAAAAGTACAATATTTGCCCCAGGATGTATTTAACTAAAATACATGTACTTAGTTACTTTCCCCCACTGCAGAGGATGGGCTCCAGCTCTGTGTAATACTCGTCAGGAAAAAAGGGTTTTCTTTCCCTCAGACTTCCTGGCTGAGTCTGTGTCTGCAGAGCTACACCAGCGAGCATGCTAGAGAGGGCTTTGTGCCGGGAAGCAGCTCTGGTTTCCCTGTTTCTCCTCCCCCCCCCCCTTACATCTCCCCCTGACCCTGTCTCTTTAATAAACCATTCCTGGGAAGCAGGGGATTCACTTCAGGACGGAGGGATGATATTTAATGATAATAGTACATTTAATTTATATAGCACACTTTAAAAACAACGTCACCTCAAGGCGCTTCACAATGCTATCTAAGGAGCATATTGAATAATTTATGGTAACATAAAAAAAGGTGAAGAGCAGGTTAATAATTTAACAAATAAAATAAAGGACAGTCAGTAAAACGCAGTGCGGAACAGGAGGGTCTTGAGGCTTTTCTTAAAAAACTGAGAGAGATGCAGAGGTCCGTTTGTTCTCTGGAAAGTGATTCCGCAGATGATTTATGGATTCTTGAACCTCTCTTCTTCCTCACTTCCTCCTCTGCTGGATGATGTCATTCTGCAGGGATTTTTAATTCTCCCCCCACCTCCACCACTGTCTAGCCTTCCTCCCCCCCCTCTCATCATCATCTTCTCCTCGGCTCACTAACTGTGAGACACGCTGAGCTCACGTCATCCTTCTGATGACTTAATCTGAACTTTTCTCCGTGCTCCTGGGGGGGAGGCGGTGAGATAACGTGCGGAACAGGAATGATGTTAAAGCCTCTCACTGCCCTGTAATTCACAGTGGTGTAATGCAATAAAGTACATTTACTCAAGTACTGTACTTCAGTATGAGTTTGTAGTACTTGTATCCATTTTACTACTTTATTTACGTTACTTTATTCTTCTACGCCAATACATTTTGGAAGCAAATATGGATTTCTTTACTCCACTACAGTTTTCTGTATCTATATTTAGACGCTATTTTACTAAAAGGGGCCCTATTTTGGTAATTGTTCAGGTGTATATCAGTATGTAGTGTCTCTACTTTAAAGAGTCCTCTCCTGATGATGTTCAGGTGTATATCAGTATGTAGTGTCTCTACTTTAAAGAGTCCTCTCCTGCTGATGTTCAGGTGTATATCAGTATGTAGTGTCTCTACTTTAAAGAGTCCTCTCCTGCTGATGTTCAGGTGTATATCAGTATGTAGTGTCTCTACTTTAAAGAGTCCTCTCCTGCTGATGTTCAGGTGTATATCAGTATGTAGTGTCTCTACTTTAAAGAGTCCTCTCCTGCTGATGTTCAGGTGTATATCAGTATGTAGTGTCTCTACTTTAAAGAGTCCTCTCCTGCTGATGTTCAGGTGTATATCAGTATGTAGTGTCTCTACTTTAAAGAGTCCTCCTGCTGATGTTCAGGTGTATATCAGTATGTAGTGTCTCTACTTTAAAGAGTCCTCTCCTGCTGATGTTCAGGTGTATATCAGTATGTAGTGTCTCTACTTTAAAGAGTCCTCTCCTGCTGATGTTCAGGTGTATATCAGTATGTAGTGTCTCTACTTTAAAGAGTCCTCTCCTGCTGATGTTCAGGTGTATATCAGTATGTAGTGTCTCTACTTTAAAGAGTCCTCTCCTGCTGATGTTCAGGTGTATATCAGTATGTAGTCTCTACTTTAAAGAGTCCTCTCCTGCTGATGTTCAGGTGTATATCAGTATGTAGTGTCTCTACTTTAAAGAGTCCTCTCCTGATGATGTTCAGCTGTATATCAGTATGTAGTGTCTCTACTTTAAAGAGTCCTCTCCTGCTGATGTTCAGGTGTATATCAGTATGTAGTGTCTCTACTTTAAAGAGTCCTCTCCTGCTGATGTTCAGGTGTATATCTATGTAGTGTCTCTACTTTAAAGAGTCCTCTCCTGCTGATTTCAGGTGTATATCAGTATGTAGTGTCTCTACTTTAAAGAGTCCTCTCCTGCTGATGTTCAGGTGTATATCAGTATGTAGTGTCTCTACTTTAAAGAGTCCTCTCCTGATGATGTTCAGCTGTATATCAGTATGTAGTGTCTCTACTTTAAAGAGTCCTCTCCTGCTGATGTTCAGGTGTATATCAGTATGTAGTGTCTCTACTTTAAAGAGTCCTCTCCTGCTGATGTTCAGGTGTATATCAGTATGTAGTGTCTCTACTTTAAAGAGTCATCTCCTGCTGATGTTCAGGTGTATATCAGTATGTAGTGTCTCTACTTTAAAGAGTCCTCTCCTGCTGATGTTCAGGTGTATATCAGTATGTAGTGTCTCTACTTTAAAGAGTCCTCTCCTGATGATGTTCAGGTGTATATCAGTATGTAGTGTCTCTACTTTAAAGAGTCCTCTCCTGCTGATGTTCAGGTTCATATCAGTATGTAGTGTCTCTACTTTAAAGAGTCCTCTCCTGCTGATGTTCAGGTGTATATCAGTATGTAGAGTCTCTACTTTAAAGAGTCCTCTCCTGCTGATGTTCAGGTGTATATCAGTATGTAGCGTCTCTACTTTAAAGAGTCCTCTCCTGCTGATGTTCAGGTGTATATCAGTATTTAATGTCAAAACTGTTACGTTTACATGCCCAAAAACCTACAGACACACTACAGGAAGGGAAAACCCCAAAAAGCATACACTGAATGCAGGAATTGCTACTCTAATTCCACCTCTGGTAATTTCCACGTACATGACATGGTCTTAGAAGTCAAACAACACTAAACAGGAGAGAGAGATTTAGGAACATGACTCATCGCTTTATCTTCAAACCACATGCATCCTCAAACTTTCATTCACAGTTTCTGAGAACATATCAGTGACATACTATCTCTTTTTTTTCCATCGAATCAGCGTCATCACCCAAAGTCAGGGGTGAGGTCAGGTTAGGGTTGAAAGGAAAGGATGAGCTACTCTTCCCACTTTAAAAACATGTTTTTCATCACTGGCTGGTGCACTTTAAAGAGGCAATGTTCTGGCTTTTTGGGCTTTCCCTTTCCTGTAGTGTGTTCTGTAAGACTCTTTAAAGTAGAGACACTACATACTGAGATACACCTGAACATCAGCAGGAGAGGACTCTTTAAAGTAGAGACACAACATAGTGATATACACCTGAACATCAGCAGGAAAGGACTCTTTAAAGTAGAGACACTACATACTTATATGCACCTGAACATCAGCAGGAGAGGACTCTTTAAAGTAGAGACCCTACACACTGATATACACCTGAACATCAGCAAGGGAGGACTCTTTAAAGTAGAGACACTACACACTGATATACACCTGAACATCAGCAGGAGAGGACTCTTTAAAGTAGAGACACTACATACTGATATGAACCTGAAGATGAACTTCATATGTCCTCTTTAAAATAAACGATGGATGGTAGAAGTTGAGACAAGGCAGGGATTCTTCTCCCATAAACCCTTCTGACAGCTCCATGAACACAAAGCTTCACTTTCTCCCAGTTCGACCATCAACTTGACAATACGTTTATAAATGTGTCTCTGTCATGCCCCTCGGCTCGACGTAATGAAATTAAGTTTGGACAGACGGCCACCATGGAAGAAGGCCTGAGGACACTCTGTCAGAGACACACAGGAAGAGAGCACCATATATGTATATAAGTGTGTGTGGTCCAAAGTACATTTACTCACTGTACTTAGGTACAATTTCAAGCTACTCATACTTATAATTTCCTTGCTTCTTCATACTTATACTCCTCTACATCACAGAAAGAGATATTGCACTACATTTAGCTTTTTGCAGACAAAGATTTATAGTTTGTTGAAGTGTTTTTAAAATAATTTCCTACAGTTAAAAATCGTGTTGGGCTCGCTATGGGACAATTGATCTAAACACTACTTTCTAGCTAGCTAACGTTGTCAGAAAACTGTCCAATAATGTATGTAATGGCTCGTTTTAATCACATTTAACAATAGTCAAACCCAGATTTAATTGTGTAATTGAGTGTGGGTCCCTCATCTTTGAGTTGATTAGTTATTCTTATTCCATCTATGGGGCTTGTCCACACGCTGCTTTGCTAGCGATGTGTGTTTAGCATGTAGCTTTTGCCCACCATCACTCTGCGGTGTAACGCTTGTTTTCACACACACAGATTGCTCATATTAGGACATCAAATCAAGCCAAAGTTACCCAAAGAGCACCTCACATAAACTCTGTGAGTCCAGGAAGATATCCCACCCAAACATCTTTGAACTGAGTGCTCTCTCGGTGCCTGGCGGCGATACGGGAGGATCATCCTTCAGATAGAGGGGGTCAAAAGGTCAAGGCTGTAAATAATAACATACCCGGCCTGCAGTGAAGGGAATCTGCAGACGAATCATGGTGCATGCTGGACCTTGAAAAATTGATTTTAAATACTTTTTTTTATAGAAAGTGTGGTGATCAGAGGTGGGAAGTAGTGGAGTACAAATACTTCGTTACTGTACTTAAGTAAATTTTTCTGGTATCAGTACTTTACTCCACTACTTATTTTTCTGACGACATTTTTACTTTGACTTCTCACATTTTGAACACAAATACCTGTACTTTCTACTTCTTACATTTTCCAAACAGGCTGGTTCCTTTAGTTTCAATGTGTGTTTGGTGGCGTGATCATTATTATTTAGAGTCATTGCGTGCCTATTGATTTGAACACGATCCGTGTATCCATCATTTCCTGGTCTTCTCTAAAGAAGAGGGACCAATGAAAATGTTGTCATGTTGCCGTTGTTCAGCATGGAAACATTCATTAGCTAACAATGACATTATTGTTCTATTAATATAAAGGGAGGTCAGGTACTCTTTAAAACAGCTGGTAGTTATGGGTACTTTTTACTTAAGTATATTTCAAATCCCATACTTCTTGAGAAAGTAAGTTTAGTCAGTTCTTCTACTTTTACCAGAGTATTTTTAAACACCAGTATCTGTACTTCTAGTTGAGTAAAGCATGGGTGTGTGCTGATGTGTTCCAGTCTCTGCTTGTGTTTCAGTGTCGGTGAATTAAGGATTTTTTGGCCATGACGACACATGGCAGGGTCACTCTGTCCATGTAGGTCACTCTCCTGAAGTTTACCCTCTCTCACAGGGTTAGAGTAATATTGACTTTGGACTCAGGTCTCTTTTGGCCACTAAAAGCTGTGTGTTTTCTCTGTGTCCAGTCAGTGTTGCCTTGTTTTAAATCAAGGGTGTATATTTTAGCTGCCAAGCTTTTTCTCTGCAGGTCTTTAAGGGCGCAGACAATGAGGCTCTTTGTGAAACTGTTTACTGTTTTCCATTTTAGCACTATGAGTCACTTCTTTTTTTAATTTACTGGCCTTCTGAGGATTTTCTCTGTGCTCACCTATGATAATCAGACCAGTGTCTGTAAAGGTCTCAAACATAACGTCTAGCTTTTGCTCCGGTCTGCTGGTGAAAGGGGGCTTTGAATAATTGTGTGTGTGTGTGTGTGTGTGTGTGTGTGTGTGTGTGTGTGTGTGTGTGTGTAAAAAATATGTCAGAGTGGAGGCTGACGGGGCGTTTAAAGACCCCGATGTCACGTAGGAAAAAGCCCCGAGGACGTCACGTCTGAGTCGTCGGTCGGGGTCGTTGTGACTCAGACGTCAGATTTAATCTCTGACTGCAGCTCTGTTTTAACCCCGGGCACAAAGTGATTCACATGGTAACCTGATAACGGCTCTGCTTTAAATAGCAATGAGCTCATCGTCCCAAATTCAAATCAGCATCACATCTCCTGAACCAGAAGCACGTTTATTGCTTTGCTCCCCCGGGGGTTAAAGCATGTCTCATGCCTCAACACCTTCAATTGCTGCCACTCGTTTTAAGCCATGGTTGTGTTCTTATGTCTTATTTGTATTCTAATGTGTGCTTTTCTTCTCTGTATTTATAGCTTACTATATATTATTGCATGCCTCTTTTACCTGCTATATGCCACTAATACAGGACTTATGATACACATACAAGGAATTAGTTTTGGTGGAAATATTTCATACATAAATACAGTTAGAGCCATTTTGATGTAGAGAATAAGGAAAAATAGAAGTATTTTAAAAACTATCTTAGAAAACTAAAAATACATAAACAAATTAAATTAAATACAGTTTATTGATATTAAATTGGGAAATTGTTTTGTCAGCCGTTCACAGGTATTACACAGAGTTAAAAATATAATAAAATAACATCAGAATACCTTTATTCGTCCCACAGAGGAGGAATTTACAAAATCATCAACACATGCAATAAGTATATACATGTCAACTGTAGAATATATATATTATATATCAATAGAGTATCTAAAGAACCCACAATCTAAACAAAGATACTTCTGCTCCCTACTGTGTGTGAGTGTTTGGGTTGTGGGGGGGCACAGACGGAGTGTTTCAACAGCTGCCCCCCCCCCCCCACCCCCCCATGTTTAATACAACAGCCTCTCTGTGGAGGTGAGAGAGACCCCCCGGTGAGCTGGGCATTATGTAGAGGTGTGAAGCAGCCGCTGTTAAACTCCTGCAGGACCACTGGTAAAGGGGGGGGGGGGCACACAGGGGGTATTTTGGGGGGTGAGAACAGTTTGGTATGAAGTAGCAGTGTTGGGGTAGTTACTCTAAAAAAGTAATGTAATACACATTACTAGTTACTTCAGAAAAAGTCATACCTTACTATATATTACTCACTGCTGAAAGTAATAAGTTACACTACTAGTTACATTACTTTTGGACTACTACCATAAATCAAATGACTAATAACAATATAAAGTCAAACCTTATTAAGCCCAGATCAGCACACATCCCTTAATCTAATAATCCTGAACACAGACCTCTGTTTCTGCTCTTTGTTTGAACATCAAGTTTTCTTTAGCTCACTTTCCATCATAACACTTCTCCAGCTTCTAAAGTGTTCCTGTCTGATGGCAGCGGCCCGTTACCTGCATCTTGCTCAATATGTTTTGAAAAGATGGCGAAATGGGCAACATTTCTTCCACGATGTTTACTGCGGCTGTTTATCTCCGCTATGAGACTCTGACATTTCTGCTCTGTCTCCTCATCCAGGAACTTGTGAGTGTAGCGCAAGAGAAAAGGGACGTTTGATTTATTTTTCTGTCCTCCCGTTATGCAGATAGTTGAAGATCTAAAGTAACGCAAGCAACCACATGACTTTGTTCTTAGTAACTGTAATGTAATTGCTGCCTTTATTGACAGTAACGTGTAACTGCATTACTGCCAAATGTAATCTGATTACAGTAACACGCTACTTAGTGTTCGTTACTTAACTCCACTACAACTCATGTTGATGTGAAAATGTGGCGGGATGTTTTAAATGTTTCCCTCGTCATGCATGCTTGGAGGTTTCATTCAGGGCAGCTGCTGGTTTTCACACATTAACACCCATCAAGACTTCATAATAACAATTTAATACAGCCTTAGGCTGGAGCCACACGAGAGCGGTAACGGTCGTATCCGCTACAGTTCTCTATCAGATAGACGGTTCGGCCACACGAGGCCGACAGGGAAACGCAGATAACGATAACGGCTCCCAAGGTGGGTAGATCTGCGGACGAAGCGCTCTGGGGGGCCAAACGGCTCCGTGTTTACGCCCTATACGATAATTTTCTGAAACGATGACGCAATAGCCCCGCCTCTCCCCACCTCTCCTGCTCACCCCCGTGTCACCCGCGTCATTGCTGATGTGTTTCGCCAACAACAACAACAACAGTTTTCCGAGTGTTTCGAGCCAGGTCCCGGTATCTCGCAGGACAGTGCACCCAGCAGGTGCCTCCAGCAGACCCCCCCGCACGGCAGAGTTTCCGTTAGCCGAAATCAAAATGTGGCTTATTGTTTAGGTGTCCTTTGACACTCAGGCCGGTCATATCATTAGCTAGAACTAGCTCGATCTGATCGATATGGACATAAACGCGAGTGAAGTCTAATCGGACAGGAGAGAGAGATCAGAGATTAGCTGCTGCTGACGGAGACAAAGAGCGCTGCCTCTCCCCACCTCTGCTGCTAAATCCACCGTGGAGAATAAACAGAAGGGCAACCATGGAAACCATGCTCGGAAGTCTTCTTCACTGCTTTTGGTGTATTTTGTGGCGGAAGTACAGCGCCACATACAGGCCCGGTATATGTACTACAGCGTCTCCAGCGGGTCGAGCGGTCTCGTGTGGAAGGACACGTTTCTGGTGCCTATTGCGTGTGGACGGAATATTTTTTGATAACGATTTCGGTTCATTTGCGTTACCGTTCTCGTGTGGCTCCAGCCTTAGAGTGGGGGGATGGGAGGATATAGGGGTTCAGGATAGAGCTGCAAGGATGAGTCAGGTAATCGCTGAGTGAACGGACAGATTCGCTAACTTTTCTGTTTGTTTTAAAGTAGCTTTTATTGCAAAAATGTCAGAAAATGCGGTTTCCAGCGTCTGAAATAAGGAAATGTGTTTATTTTCTTTGTTTTAAATTGTTTTAAAGTGAACATCTTTCAAACCTTAGAGACATTGACTTGGACTTTTAAGAAAACCAAATTATTTAATTCATAATAAAAACAATAGTTAGTCGAAGCTCTAAAGGATATTATGGTTTGCTGTTTCTTGTTCTTGGTGACGTCCAGCAGCTGCACAGTAGCGTCAAATCTTCTTGCTGAAACTGTAAGTTGGATACTGGCTCATTTTTCCCCGAGTGACGATAAACAGCATTGTTTGGCTGCAGCTCTTCTGATTTGCAGGCCACCTGTCGCCCAACACTCTTATCCTTCAGAGGAAAATGATTTTGTGGACGTGCATTTTCCTGCTGATGCAAAACTTAGAAAGTGCATTTAATATATTCTAGAAAAGAAACATAACTGGTGGCTTTGCAGACTGAACCAGGCATGGAGGATGTGTTGGATGCATTTGAAAAACAGGGAATAACCTGGAAGGGGATGCAGGCATTTCAAAATGTAAGAACAAGTAACCACATGGAACTTTTTTATTGTGGATAAATCATTAAAAAGCCATTAAAGGGATAATTATGCCCTGACAAAGACCAGCGTTGTATGAAACATCTTTGCTTTTGAATTATCTGGCCACTTTAATAAGTGTTTTTTAATTCCCTGTGGTTTCTTCTTCTTCTACATTTTGGATTTTTGGAGGACCACCAAATAATCAAAATAACCACATTTGGACACTGGACAGGACGGGTATTGAAAGTAGGGCTGCACACATTTGGAAAAAAATACCTAACTGTGTTTATTTTGACTATTTATTTAAGGCTTTGCAGACCGTTTACATGCACCAAAACCTATAGAACGCACTACAGGGAAGGGAACACAACAAAAAGCAGAATAGGGCCTCTTTAAGATGTAGTAGAGTAAAAGTACAAAGTTGAATTCAATGGAAATACACAATTTTAAAGTATTATCCTTGAGTAAATGTAATTCCCAGATTTGTGGACTTTATTTGTGTCTGCAGGTTGAAAAATGCAAGACACAGATTCTTCTATCTGCTTCTCACAGCACCATGTGACCGTTAAATATAAATGTGGAGACTCTCTGAAGTCTGCACACGCCATCCCAGCATGCACTGCTACTCTCATCATCTGTGTGTGTGTGTGTGTGTGTGTGTGTGTGTGTGTGTGTGTGTGTGTGTGTGTGTGTGTGTGTGTGTGTGTGTGTGTGTGTTGTGTGTGTGTGTGTGTGTGTGTGTGTGTGTGTGTGTGTGTGTGTGTGTGTGTGTGTGTGTGTGTGTGTGTGTGTGTGTGTGTGTGTGTGTGTGTGTGTGTCTAGCTTCTGTCTGGCCTTGGCTCTGACCGGCTCCATGTGGTCTGCGAGCCGTAGTCCGTCATCCTCTCCGTGCTCTCAGCTGATCTCACTCTGAAAAGTCAATATTGCTTCAGGATGACATCATGCAATTACTCATTAATTTGTTCAACATGTCAACTGAAGCGTCCACTCCCCATTGATCCAGGTATCACTTCATTATGCTGATTAGGTGATTCTGCAGAGAGATGTTTCCACAATATGTCAGGGGTTTCACCGAGGGGTGGGGGAGGGATATGGATTCATGTGAGAATAGATCTTCTGAGGTACTGAATAAATTCACAATGTCAAAACAAATCTATATTTAAAAAAAGCTAGATATTGTTACTGATGGACTTTTATCCTATGCACCAAATCATAGTTATCTCTTATTGTGTGATTTCTGTTGTTGTTGAATATTCCATCAACAACAACAACCACCCTGTAGCAACTAATATTAATAACACTTAATTTCCATGAAGTCAAAATTCAATTCCCCAGATCCCTTTTTGTAGAAGTGACAGCATCCAACCAAGAAGCAGAAGAGATAAAGATTTTAAAAAATGCCACATTTGAATAAGTACATTATTTCTTATTTACATTTCATAGTTCCCAATGAAAGAAAATACTATAAATAATTTACATTGTGTACAAAAACATTTTAATTCCAAGTTGCTCAACATGCAAGTCTACTTGCGCTTCTATTGGCTAGAGGTCTAACACATTGTACGTGATAGGCTAAGGGGCGGGACATCTCTAAGCGGTTGACCAATCACAACAGAGCCGGCCAGCTAACCAATCAGAGCAGACTGGGCTCTGGTTTCAGACAGAGGGTGAAAAGAGGTGCTGCAGCACAGGCAGTATGAGAACAATAAAGAGCTTTTTGAACATTAAAGCATGGAGACATGTCACAGTAGAGACATTACATACTGATTTACACCTGAACATCAGCAGGAGAGGACTCTTTAAAGTAGAGAGACTACATACTGATATACACCTGAACATCAGCAGGAGAGGACTCTTTAAAGTAGAGACACTACATACTGATATACACCTGAACCATCGGCGGAGAGGACTCTTTAAAGTAGAGACACTACATACTGATATACACCTGAACATCAGCAGGAGAGGACTCTTTAAAGTAGAGACATCATACTGATATACACCTGAACATCAGCAGGAGAGGACTCTTTAAAGTAGAGACACTACATACTGATACACCTGAACATCAGCAGGAGAGGACTCTTTAAAGTAGAGACACTACATACTGATATACACCTGAACATCAGCAGGAGAGGACTCTTTAAAGTAGAGACACTACATACTGAAATACACCTGATTTGTTTGTTGTTTTTTGACTTTTTCCACTACTTTACTCACTTTTCTCTGAGTAATATTGTATGTTAGAACCCCTTCAGATGATATACTCTGTCTGAAGGAGTTTATTCCAACGGTTACTAGCCATGTTTGTTGTATTTAGTCATTTCTCCTGTGTGACTGAGTGCAGTGAAGGTCAGGTCTCTGCATCTCTTCACTGATATGGAACCACTTCAGTGTTTAATCAGGTGTTGATAGTACAGCAAAGTAAACAGCGTATTTGTGCCCGTTTTACTTCTCTGTCGCTGAGGTTTGCAGGCTACAACTGTTTTCCCTTCTTCCACCATTTGCCCTCTCCACGGTTTATGACTGCAGGTGGTGACGCAGCCGGCTGAACAAACGTGATTCCCCCCCCTCTCTTTTTAGCTTAAAGCAGTTATAATGGTGTTCAAGTGACACCAGCTTTTTGCAGCTGGGTGAAAGACAATTAAATGTGGAATGAAGGAGGGGTAGGGGGGGGGGTAATGTTTTGAGGAATTTGCCCTCTCACAACCTCCCTCTGTAACCTCATCATGAAGCGCATTAGGCATGGATAATGTCACATCAGCAAGTTCCAGCACTCTGCATCACCCCTAATTTCTCAACCCCACATAAAACAGCGGTTACAGTCTGCCAATTGTGGTGAGGTGGGACATTTTATATTTTTCCTCTTGATTGCTTGAATGAGACTCCTCAGTTACAGTTGAAGCTGTTTACACATTCCTCACATGCAGCCGGATCACTTACAGTAGTTTAATTAATGCTTAATTGTGATTTGGTGGAAGGGTGGAGGTCGTTAGTGGCTGCTCTGTAGAAGCCGGCGGGGTTAAATGTGCTAGACGTGGTGAATGCTTTTCATCCTCCGCTCACACATTGCTCAAGTGTCTCTGTTGTGAAACGGGAATGCTATTCATCCACATAATGCTGACAAACAAGCATGTTAATATGTGTTTAAATCAGTATCTAAAACATTTTTCCTTAAACCAGTAACCGGAAAATGTGCTTCTTCCTGTCCCCTTGTCTTGAAGTCAATGATTTTCTGAATGTGTTTTGGGTTGTTAGCCTTAAATAAGGTCTGTGGTTAACACAAGCTAGCCCAACATTAGCCGCCTTTAGCTTAGCGGTGGTGACGTGAAGTCATGTGACCGTGCTGTAGTTCCTTTATAGCCCAACGATAGCTTTATACTTCAGAAATCATAAAGTGGTGTTAATAAATGGAGATTATCCTGCTGAACTAAATGTGTAAGTATCATAAACGTGTGTTTGCCACAGAGATTATTTCCTGCTATAATCCAAATCTGGGGAGATGCTGCCTTCAGGTTCCAACAAAGAAAAAGAACATCCCTGCATTACTCTATTGGTCATTGCTTTACAGATGCATATTGCTGTGTGCTGATTTTAAACCCTTAATGAAATGTGCACAGCCTTTTGTCTCCTCTCACTTTATCCACAGAGTGTGTGTCATTCAGCTGTGCATCACCATACAAATATTAGCATAGCCATCCTCAGATTGAACTGCACCTTCCTCCACAAAGGCTTTAGTAACGCAGCTCTCAGCAGACTGCAGCCAGAGCTTCATTAAATGCTTCACCTTTTGAGACGGCTCCCAGATAAGGCTGAGGGCGGAGAAATGCCAGCTGATCCTCGCCAGATAAAGACTCATTAAATGCTAATCCTCCTCACTTACAGCACATTCAGATCTCTATCGTTCTGTTGCTGTGTCTGCACTTCTGTGTGACCGCCAGCTCGCTGATTAAAGAGCGATCTGCTTCTTATGTTATTTCCTGTATTTGTTCCCCTTTGAAAAGCTGCCATAAACAACTAGACTCAGATCAGATCAAACTAAAGATGCGTGTTCATGTTCCCCCATCGCTCGATTTCAGATTATTTCTCCAAGGATTTACATTATTCGATCTCTACTGAAGAGTAATAGAGCAGGTATAACGGTAAAAGTCAGGGGGGAAGATTTGAGTGTCAATAACAAAGTTGAACTTTCAGTTTTTTAAATAATTGCAAAATGTAATGTGTATTCTTGACAATTATCATTTTTATCAACATTTGTATTTAATTCTCCAAACACCATCATTTTTTTCCCCATTTCTTTATTATTTTTGAGTAATTTTTATTTTATTAATACGTTTATTTATTTTTATTCTAATAAATCTTTGACCTTTTACTTTGATTTTTTACTTTGCCAGGCATTAATACTTAAATCTTAACCTTATTATAATTTTTTTTTAATCATTCTTAAACCCCCCCTTCCCAAAAAAAACTCCACCTTAGATTTTTTTTCCTATATCGCCTTCTTGACATGCAAAAGAAAAACACATAATCATTCAGTTAAGAGTACGCTGTATTGGTTCAGAACAGATTAACAGAGCGTGTCAGCTCGTGTTAAATATTGACCGACTGCTTTCATATGTGTGTGAGAGGTTTGAGTCAGAGAGGGAAATCCTCCTTATTGAATCGCAGCGAGGATCCCTGCAGGAAACCCTCTGTGATTCCCATTACTGTACAGGTGGAGATCTGCTCCTCTGAAGGGAAACTCCTGCAGCTGTGTTTGTAGTCTGAAAAACGTTCTTGTTCTCCATGTCAGACGTTTGTTTCTTCTCCTCTCGTCCAACACAAACCAGGACTTTCTGCTCCACATTTTTAGATCTCTTCTGAGGTATTAAGACCGCAGTACCGCTGAAATATTAAACCTCTGGTCTCTCTTTGTTCTACCGTGTGTGTTTTCCAAACCCACGGTGATGAAATGATTTGAAAGCTGACCACCAACGCTCTCTGGCGCACTTCTCTTAAAGGTTCTTTTCCCATAACGTTCTTCATCTTCGTCCTCTGAGGTAATAAATGGGTTAATTGGGATTAATTATCCTGGATTACAAGACTGGGGAAGGTCCCCTTAGGGTGCAGGATGCTACGTTTAAACGTTCATGCACTACTGGAAGATGCAGGGCAGGATAGGGTGTGCTCTTCCTGTTTCTGAGCCCCAGAGACAGCGTCTGGTCTCAGGGTCCCTGAACTCTCTAACCCAAACCGTGTCTCATGCTGGTCGGGTCAAGTGGGTTCAGAGTGAGGTAATGGCTACTTAAAGGTCCCCTATTATACTGTTTTTCATCAATATATTATAGGTCTCAGATATATACAAAACATGTCTCTGAAGTGTTTTACTCCAAACACCAAACAGATCATTACAGCATCCCATAATCCCCTCTGTTTCAGCCCTGTTTCAAAAGTGCTGATTCTCTGTCTGTTACTTTAGATGAAAATAAGGAGCCCCTCCCCACGCCCTCTGAGAGATATTTGGTTAAAAGAACACAATGGTGCTCTAGGAGGAGATTCAGGTGATAAGGTGGGGGGGGGTTACCTTGGTTGGTGATTGGATAATGGTTACACAAGCCAAAACATCGTTATGACATCATAAAGTGGCCAAAATCTGATCAGCTCATTTTCAGACAGGTTTTTATAGAAATGGATCAGGGCAAAAAGAGAGAGAATCTTTGTTCCTGAAACTTTCAGAGTCTCTTTACACAGAGGGGACACATGTTGATGTAGAAGAGACATGAAGAAGAGGGGACACATGTTGATGTTGAAGAGACATGAAGAAGAGGGACCATGTTGATGTAGAAGAGACATGAAGAAGAGGGGACACATGTTGATGTAGAAGAGACATGAAGAAGAGGGGACACATGTTGATGTAGAAGAAACATGAGGAAGAGGGGACACATGTTGATGTAGAAGAGACATGAAGAAGAGGGGACACATGTTGATGTAGAAGAAACATGAAAAGGTAGATTTTGCACAATAGGAGACCTTTAAAACACATTATTCACAGACGTTAGCATGCTGAAATCTCAGTTTTCTCCATCATATCTTCTTCTTCTCTTTCATGTCTGAAGGCTCTCCTGTACTGAAGTAGTCTGCTGTGTTTCCTGTAGTCGTAAAGTTTAGCTCAGGAGCATCAAACTCATTTTAGTTGAGAGGTCAACTACAGCCAAATTTCATCTGAAGTTGGCCAGACCAGTAAAATCATAGCATAATAACCTTTAAAAACTCCAAATTGTTACCTTTGTTTCAGTGCAAATCAGTAGATTCTGAATATGTTCACATTTAATGATCTTTTTACAAAACAACCTGAAATTTCTTAAGAAAAATAAGTGCAATTTTAACAGTTTTATGCTTCAGTTTATCACTTACACGCAGGGCCGTTTCTTCCTATAGGCGGACTATGCAGATGCATAGGGCCCCCGCGGCCACTAGGGGGCACCCAAGCTGAAAGTTCAGGTTCAGCCTCAATATATTTAGCCGTCTTTATTTGTAGACAATCATCGTTGGGCTGTCCCATTGTTGAGAAAATGCTGCATCTCTTGCATCTATTGACGTAGAGGAGCCTTATTGTTTACCTTTTTAATATAATTCTTTTGTAAGTTTCAATTGCTTGGTTTTCGTGAAATTAGCCTGTTTTCCTCCTAAAGTGTAACAGATTGATGTGTCTCCACAGATCATCTTAAAGGCTTCGGAAACCCCCCATTGTAGTTAAAAAACTGTAAAAACTAGGGCCCCCAAACAGTATGTTGCATCGGGCCCCCAAAAAGCTAGAAACGGCCCTGCTTACACGTGTGCATTACAATGTATAGATCACAGTGTATCTAGAAAGGCAACGATATCTGGAACTGAACAATATAGTATTTTACTTTATGATTTAAAACAACTCATGATCTAGAAATGATTTTACATTAGTGTCCACATCTGTGTAGTAATCCTGACCACCTGAACTGACACCACCATGCAAACTAAAATGGGAACTATTAAGGAAGATGGTTAAGTGATCCCCCTGCCTTGTAAACGTATAGAATTGCAGTTAATGTCTTCTTTGTAATGTGTACACTTTGCAATGTCCGTATGTGTGACACCCCTGAATTATCCGCCAACGTTGGCATGCTGAAATCTTTGTTTTCTCCATCATTTCCTCCTCTTCTTTCATGTCTGGAGGCTCACCTGCACTGAATCATGTGAAGTGGTCTGCTGTGTTTCCTACAGTCGTACAGTGTAGCTTCAAGGACGCAGCTTTAGTGCCACAGCTGAAGAAACAAAGAGTGTGACTCCACTTAGCCCGTCTGCTTTCGTGTTTTCCTCTTCAATCTGCCCCACAGGGATGCATGTGTGTGAGAGTGTGTGTGTGTGTGTGTGTGTGTGTGTGTGTGTGTGTGTGTGTGTGTGTGTGTGTGCATCACATGTGTCATAGCTGCAGTGTGTCTGCTGCTTGTATGGGATTATGTAAAGCAGTGCTGCAACCTGTTAAAATGTTTCGCTTGTGAGTCAGAGCCAAAACGTGCGTCGTGTTTAAAGCGTCTGCTGGGAGGTCTGGTATGCATTTCTTAATGAAGGCCAGGCTACGAGCTACAGTGGTTCTGGAGGAGAAACTCAGGTTTATATTCTTTGGTTAAAGGTCCCCTATTATACTGTTTTTCATCAATATATCACAGGTCTCAGATATATACAGAACCTGTCTCTGATTGTCTGAAACACCAAACAGATCATTGCAGCATCCCATAATCCCCTCTGTTTCAGCCCTGTTTCCAAAGTGCTGATTCTCTGTCTGTTACTTTAGATGAAAATAAGGAGCCCCTCCCCACGCCCCTCTGAGAGAGATTTGGTTAAAAAGAACCCAATGGTGCTCTAGGAGGAGACAGGCATTTTCAGAGAGGTTTTTATAGAAATGGATCAGGACAAAAAGAGAGAGAATCTTTGTTCCTGAAACTTTCAGAGTCTCTTTACACAGAGGGGACACATGTTGATGTAGAAGAGACATGAAGAAGAGGGGACACATGTTGATGTAGAAGAGACATGAAATAGTGGATTTTGCATAATAGGTGACCTTTAAACTCGTCTCTGTTTCAGTGTGAGCGTGGTGATCGGAGCTCCGAAGGCCAACACGACGCAGTTCAACGTCACCGAGGGAGGGTCCGTCTTCTACTGTCCCTGGAGTATCGGCCAATCAGACTGCCACTCCATCGACTTTGATACTGAAGGTAAGCTCATTTTAAATACACAATAGTCCTGGTTCGACTGTAGAAATAGGGACTTTTTGGCATTTCAACAGCAGAAAGTAGCTTCTAACTTAAGTTGCCTCTTAGAAAACATTGAGAAGCACTTTCAGGGAGGCCTAAGACTTCTGTTATGAGATTTTGAGCCATACTAAAAGCTGTTAATATGTCACGATTTTGTAAGTTACACCTTGAACACATGGAAGTTAGCATCTGCCTGGTTCAATACGAACTTTCTATTGGATTTTTACGGTGGCCAACAGGTGCAAATGCGCTTCAATGCTACTTCCAGTTGGAGAAACGCGCTGCAGCTTCAGAAACGATGCAAATATAGACTTTTTGCACTACTTTTTATTTTTGTATTTTTTAATTTTATTATATATGTTGCATTGTTGGAGGAGCTCAGGTCAGAAGAATTTCATTGCCATTTCTACGCTGTAGCTTTGTGCATAGGACAATAAAACCTTTGAATCTTTGAAATATAAAAACACAAATGTGTCACAACACATGATGAGACATCTTCACCAACTTGAAGAGAACACATGCAACACATGTTTACTAAACAATCGACAGAACGAAACATGGAAATAAAAGTGCCCACTCTTTAGTTTGGAAGAAGAATGCTGTGCCATCATTTTAATTGTGCAAAGATTGCATGTGACATCCTGGTTTGTGTAGAGATTGAGAAACTGGAGCCAGTGTTTTGAACTCTCCTAAAATAGCTGAGGTTTGCTGCTCTTCTGTACACTTGTGGAGCCATCAGAGCATTTCCTCTCCACTCAGGCGTCAGCGCCCCCCCATCATCCACTGACCTGTAGGGCATCCATTTTCCTGTTTGTGTCCCTGTGTTTGTGGATGAAAAGGATAATGGGGTGTTGAAGAGGTTCCTAGAAGGATCCCTTTCCTTCCTGCAGGCCTTGTGTTTGTGCTGCTTTGCCCTCAGGAGCTATGGACAGATAATAAACCAGCAATAAACAAATAGGGCACACAAAGAAAGGTCCTGTTTGTATTTAAAGGTGAAGCAGACACCGCCGGCCCGACAAAAAGACTCCAGTTGAGTCAAAATTAAGTGAAGTGGTTTGGGAGAACACGAGGAGGATGTGTAATGAATAGATTCAAGTTTCAGTGTGTTGTCAGAGCCTGTTTTGCACAATGCACCGAGAAGAAAGGAGCATTTAAGGTTAAAAAAGGACTGCAAGCTTTTAGGTTTTAACCGCATGAATCACACAGAGGGAGAGTTAACGCGATACTTTTGGCTTCTTTCCTGAGAAATCAAAGCTGATGCATTGTCCTGAAATGCACGATAAGGAGAAATTTTCCATAAGCCTGCTTTAACAATGCTCCTTTTATTGGACCCCGCTGCTCCGGTACCTTTTGCTCCACTGTTTTTCTTTGCAACATGAACTGGCTCGATGCCACGCAGAATGATGTCATGTTCAAGGCCTCGCAGTGAGGGGCCGTCAGAGAGCGTCCTTCAACATTTTTTAAAAGACCCTTTTTTTTTTTGAAGGATCTCATCAGAGCTGCTTCCAACATCTGGATCAGGACAGACTCGCTGTACAGTGCATTCACAGAAACACTCGGTACAAGGACATCTGCATGCAAATGTGGCCAAACAGTTAACATGCTGCAGTTCAGTTACTGTAGCTGTGACGGATTTCAGTTTTAATGCTAAGAGACAGTCAGATGTTTTTCTCTGCTATGAATGATTGAGTAACGCCAAGCGACAACATCTTTTATCAATTATTCCCAAGATAAGTGAGCGTATCTGGCCGCTTGGATAAAAAGCACATCACGACGTGTCCTTTTTATAAAGTTTCTGATCTTTTCAGCTAGTGCCATTTTACCATTTGTGCTCATTTTAAATACACAATAGCCCTGGTTCGACTGTAGAAATCGGGACTTTTTGGCATTTCAACTGCAGAAAGTAGGGTCTAACTTAAGTTGGGGTACATGCAATTCACATGAAAGTGTCAACGTCATTTCGAAAACTTTGAGAAGCACTGGCAGGGAGCGCTAAGACCTCTGTTATGTTTGAGCCATACTAAAAGCTGTTAATATGTCACGTTTACAGGGAAGAGAGATCCCTAAGACTCCCTATAGAGAGGTGCAGGAATTACGTACTGTAGGCGGACCCTGAAGGCAGCATCTCCCTGGTCCAATGGGACTTCTCCTTGTGATTTTGGGAGAAAATAAGATAAACGTTTATGACACTTACATGTTATGTTCAGCAGGATAATCTCCACATATTAACACCACTTTGTACGGGTTTTAGGATTCATTCCCGCTTTCTGGGTAGCAACATAGCTATATATAATAGTGATGTTGAGATATTGCCATAGAAAAAAGACAATGCCTTTCAATAGAGCCTCCCCAGCGCCCTTCTTTTCTGCCAGTGAAATATGCTTTGTGGACCCTCGCCCGTTAAAGAATTGCTGTCTCCTCGAGTATCGGTACGTCGTATGTATTGACCATAAAGTGGTGTCAGAGGTCTGTCGGTGAGTTTGAGCTTTGACCCACAAACCCTCTTAATTAGCCTCACTAATTGGGTCAAAGTGGCTAGAAAAAGCCCCCTTTCCATCCTACTTCCTCTTGCATTGAGATAAGAGCCGGCCTATGGATCTAAGTAGAGGGAGGATGTTAGGAGGGCACATACAGGATGGGAAGGAGGGAGGGTAGGAAAGAAAAGATTCAACGGTTTTAATGTCATATGCACATAAGCTACAGTGTAGAAATGGCAATGAAATTCTTCTGACCTGAGCTCCTCCAACAATGCAACATAGTTATATAATAAAATACAAAAAAATAGTGCAAGAAGTCTATATACATGTAAATAGAATATGATATGTACAAGAGGGGAGAAGCCAGAGCTGTGTGTCCCCTAGGAGCAGCTGATGTGATGAGTGAATTTGGCCATTTGTCTTCCACACACACACACACACACACACACACACACACACACACACACACACACACACACACACACACACACACACACACACACACACACACACACACACACACACACACACACACACACACACACTCACTCACAACGCCACTAATGGCTGTCTTCTCACACACAGTTCAAAGGCTATAGTAAGACCCCCACAATGCACTGCTGTTCCCTGGAGATCCCAGCAGCCGCTCTAACCTACATCCCAAGGGTCTGTCGGTCACATGACGTGTTGTTGTGTCCCCTCCCTCTATCTCGCCTCTCAATCTTTTCTGAAATGTTCTTCGAGGCCTCGGTCGAGATACAAACGGAGCGTTTCATCGCCTGTTATGGTGACACAGAACTAATGCTAGAACGAATCCTGCCATGTGAGAACTTATTGAGGCCGTACTCTCATTTACATGGTCAGATCAAAGTTGTGCAGTATGAATTACACAAGGACTTCTTGCAGCTACTTGTGGTTGACTCAAGCTGTTTTTTCTCATATGAACCTCAGATAAAGGGTTGAGAATCTGCTGCTCACTACAGGAGGTTCAGATGTGCCGGTTACTTTTTTTTAGGTAGTGGACAATAGAAGAGGGATAAGAATTACAGCTAATGGCAGCATTGAAGTTACAGCGAATTTCATGGCGGCTGTCCCAAATCTGCGGCAACACCATGGCTAGGTTGTTCCATGTAACAGAATGCTTTTAATAACTTTTCAAAGTCTTTAGAAGATACTGACCAAATGTGAAGTCCATTGGATTACATCTTTACGAGAAGTTCGTGAAATTACAGCATACACAAAAAAGAATCACGCTAAATACGAAATGGCAGACTTTTTATTGGGATTAGACAATGGCCCCAAGAGACTTATTCGTATGTCTACATGTGACATCAGTGCTGTTCAAATATGGATAAGATTACAATGTGGAAAAGTAGCCCGTTCAATTGGTTAAAAACAACCAAGTGTCTTGCTGTTCCTTTCAAATTTGTCTGATCCTTTTCAGCCCGTATAGATAGAAGATCCTGGACCTATTTGTCTATAGGCATCATCAGACTAACCCTAAACTCTTACCCTCTTACTTTGTATTTTATTATATATGTTGCATTGTTGGAGGAGCTCAGGTCAGAAGAATTTCATTGCCATTTCTACACTGCAGCTTATGTTCATATGAGAATAAAACCTTTGAATCTTTACCCAATGTTTATTTCCCTACGATATCACGCTAGCCACAAATAAATTGTCATCAACTCGCCAAGTTTGTGCTTGGGTCTGGCAGTCCGTGAAATGTACGGTCACAATGATTGTTTCATACAGCTCCTCTGGGTAATGTCTAGAATAGATTCAGGGCTGCAGTGCATGTGTAAAAGGTTTTTTTTTTAAAACATGACTCGAGTCACTGTGCAGCTCCTTACCTTCCCCTGGTGGCTTTACATTAACCTTATCCAAACAAAGACCCCCGAGTTATGAAAATATAAGGAAAGTGTAAGCTGTAAGAGAAAGTACCGTGCGGCTGAGGCGGATTAGGTAAAGCAACATGCTAATAAGGAACAGTTTGAGGGCATGCAACTGTTTGGATAAAGCACTTACTTTCACACGTCTGACCACATTGAGGCAAGGACTGGATGATGAATAACGTCAGCAGGAAACCCCAGTGTTGGAGAAAAAGCAGAAAGAGAGTTATGTTATTAAAAAACTTCTGCTAACTGTCTCCTGTGAGGGGGAGCTGTACTCTACTGAAGGAAAAGGAGCGAAGGGCTTTGTATTAATGGCAACCAGGGCGAGATAGTGCAAGAAAAATGATAGTAAGATGGAGATAATATTGAAAATGAAAACAGAGAAAGAGGGAGAAAAGTGTGTGTGAAAACAGAGATGAGTGAGGGGTTTCTGTGAGGAAGCCGGGCTGGACAGAGTGTGTTTTCCTTGGATTGTGGAGAGGGAGGGGAGGAGGAGAGGAGAGAGAGGAGAAGACAGGACAGAAGAGAAGAGAAGAGAGAGGAGAGGAGAGAGAGGAGATAAAGAAGGAGGCCTGAGACGCAGCCGGATCTCCTCACATGCTCTCAGGTCATGATCTCTGGCAGATTCAGCCCTCAGTCTACGCTCTTTGTAATATGCATGTCGTTTGACCATTGAAAGTAAACAAGAAGGGGATGTAGTGCTACGAAATGAATCAAAGGGAAGTACTAGGTTGACATTTTGAGGACATATCCTTGCTCCCTTTTCATGGGCATAGTCACTGTGACGTCACCCATTGGTTTTATGGACTACGCTTTTGAAAAAAATCAAGAAAGTCGTAGGAAGATTTTCTCATAGACTTCTATACAATCTGCTGTATTTTAGAGAGAAAGCAGGTTTTAAGTGTCAGTTTCTGTTTTGGTTTGATGGGGGATTGAGTTTGAGAACTGCAGAGGGTTAAGTGGAAGAGTTTCAGATGCTCTTGACCTCACATTTGCACTCCGCTCACAGATGTCAGCTGAATTCCTCGGTGTGTGTTTGAGCTGCGTGAGACGGATGTGACTTCCCTGCCCAATCGATTTGTTTGCATTTCCCTCTCCGTCCATCGCAGCACAGACGTAGCATCTGTTTTCGATAAAGTTGTTCTTAAATCTGACTCCCAGCACCATCTGTCATGTCACCTGCTGCTGTCAGAGCTGCCAGGTGGTCAAACAGAGCGAGAGGTCAGAGGTTAAGCTAAAAGAAAACCAGGATCTCCTGAACACATACCATACAAAGTCCAGTGTCAGATGTACATTTACATAAGGAACATGGGTTTCTTTATATCTTGTTATTGTTAATTTGTAAATGTATATTTTCTACTTTCTTGTTTATTTCTTGTCTTTTAATTTGTATTGTACAATGCCATGTCTTTTTATGCTGCTGCAACGCAAACATTTCCCAAATTGGGATCAATAAAGTACTTCTTATCTGATCTTATCTTATCAAATACGTTTATTTGCAAACACATCTTCCACACTGTACATTTGACATTTATATTACATTTTATATTTAATAATCCATTCCTCCTTAGTTCCTCCTAGTTTAGTAACTAGAGTCTTGTTTGCAACTTATATATATCAATATTCCAATTACTTGTATATAGACTATTCTGCACGATTTCTATTATATTCTATTGTATTTGTATTTACTTGCACTATATCTGTGTTATTGTGTTGCACTGTTGGAGGAGCCTGTCACCTCAGATTTTCATTGTCATAACTACACTGTAACTATGTACACATAGTCTTGAATCCAGATATTTCTATCGGTGTGGGAGGGATGTTATATCATATCACTAAGTGTCTCCTTCTTGTGTTTTCCCCCAGGTGATCGCACCGTGTTGCTGAACGAGACTGAACATCAGATCGATTTTAAGTCCCACCAGTGGTTCGGAGCCACTGTTCGTTCTCACGGAGACACCATCCTGGTAAGAAGACCCTCTCAGAGAGGATTGTGGGGGATGGGAGGGGAAGGAGTTAAGTTTCAGATCTGCAGAAACAATACCTGCTGTTATTATTTCAGTTCAGTGAAGACTGTGGGAAACGTTCTCCTTGGAGTTATTAAACCACGCCAAACCATTCAAAGTGCTTGTACCTTAGCTTCAACTAACTACTACCATACATATTATAACGAAAGATTCATCAGACAAATGAAGATGTCAGGTATTCTGTTTCGCTGATGCATGTTTGTTTTTGTTTTCATGTTTCTATTGGTTTGTACGCAGCTGTGAATGACCATTTATTTTTCAGTAATGGGTAAAACCAGACTTTCTAGTGCCTGCTCCTTTCCATCATGAGCTATATAAACTGCCAATCAATCAGTCAATCAATCAATCAATCAATCAATCAATCACAAAACTGTATCTATCCAAGGGAGAAATTAGGTAAACACATATTATAATATATAAAATATAAACACAAGTAAATAGATAATAAATAAATAAAAATACAATCATCTAAAAAAGATAAAGATTATTTATTAGCTAGCTATTAACTAATTTACCTCTGCAAGTAAACACATGCCAATCAACAAGCACCTTTAACATTACACATTCTCTATCTATCACACGAACAATTATGAAATTGAATATATTAGAAGTAAAAAATCAAGTTCATTTTGACAAGACTGGTTGCTCAATCTTTTGCACCAGGAGAGAAAGACTGAAATATATTCCAAAGCTTGATTTATCACCCAGAAAGTTCTTTATTAGAAATTTGTCTCACAGATTAGCGTCTATGAACTTGTCACTTCGGGTGCAGTTCTCACCTCACCCACAGTAAAGAGAAGTTTAGTGCCCCCCCTGATACTTCAAAGTGTGGTTTGCTCTGAGGTTATCGGGTTGAGTTACGGTGTTACCGTGATCCAGATGTACCTCTGACCTCCGCCCGAGTTCAGCAGTGTGATGTTGCAACTGGAAAAACATCTCCCCAACATTTGTTTAAAGGTCACCTATTATGCAAAATCCACTTCTTCATGTCTCTTCTACATCAACATGTGTCCCCTCTTCTTCATGTCTCTTCTACATCAACATGTGTCCCCTCTTCTTCATGTCTCTTCTACATCAACATGTGTCCCCTCTTCTTCATGTCTCTTCTACATCAACATGTGTCCCCTCTTCTTCATGTCTCTTCTACATCAACATGTGTCCCCTCTTCTTCATGTCTCTTCTACATCAACATGTGTCCCCTCTGTGTAAAGAGACTCTGAAAGTTTCAGGAACAAAGATTCTCTCTCTTTTTGTCCTGATCCATTTCTATAAAAACCTGTCTGAAAATGAGCTGATCAGATTTTGGCCACTTTATGATGTCATAACGATGTTTTGGCTTGTGTAACCATTAGCCAATCAGCAACCAAGGTAACCCCCCCCCCCCCCCCCCCCACCTTATCACCTGAATCTCCTCCTAGAGCACCATTGTGTTCTTTTTAACCAAATACCTCTCAGAGGGGCGTGGGGAGTGGCTCCTTATTTTCATCTAAAGTAACAGACAGAGAATCAGCACTTTTGAAACAGGGCTGAAACAGAGGGGATTATGGGATGCTGCAATGATCTGTTTGGTGTTTGGAGCCAAACACTTCAGAGACATGTTTGTATATATCTGAGACCTATAATATATTGATGAAACACAGTATAATAGGGGACCGTTAATGCTCTTAATGTCTTTCATTTTTGTAAAGCACTTTGAATTGCCTTGTGTTGAAAGGTGCTATATAAATAAACTTGCCTTTCCTTGCCTCCCACCTAAAAGTTCACCACATTAATCTCTTCCCTCCCTCTTTCTCCCCTCCTCCTCCTCCCCAGGCCTGTGCCCCTCTCTACTCCTGGAGGACGGAAAAAGATTACCCCCGTTCTGACGCCACAGGAACCTGCTACCTCTCAGTGCAAAACTTCACCAAATTTGTGGAATTTGCACCCTGCCGCACAGGTAACCGTCTCATTGATTCATCTTAAAGGGGCGGTATTCTGCTGATGTTCAGGTGTATATCAGTGTGTAGTGTCTCTACTTTAAAGAGTCCTCTCCTGCTGATGTTCAGGTGTATATCAGTATGTAGTGTCTCTACTTTAAAGAGTCCTCTCCTGCTGATGTTCAGGTGTATATCAGTATGTAGTGTCTCTACTTTAAAGAGTCCTCTCCTGCTGATGTTCAGGTGTATATCAGTATGTAGTGTCTCTACTTTAAAGAGTCCTCTCCTGCTGATGTTCAGGTGTATATCAGTATGTAGTGTCTCTACTTTAAAGAGTCCTCTCCTGCTCATGTTCAGGTGTATATCAGTATGTAGTGTCTCTACTTTAAAGAGTCCTCTCCTGCTGATGTTCAGGTGTATATCAGTGTGTAGTGTCTCTACTTTAAAGAGTCCTCTCCTGCTGATGTTCAGGTGTATATCAGTATGTAGTGTCTCTACTTTAAAGAGTCCTCTCCTGAAAAATATAAAATGTCTTTGTGACCTAGTTAAAGTAGCTGATTCAATTTAGATCAGAGTCTAAAAACGGATCTGTAACATGTGATTCAATTTGCTTGGAGAGACTAACAAACACTATTTTCTGTCTTTTTGCTTTTTAATCTATCGTTTTTTTGTGTACCAAATTTTAATATCAGAAAGACAGCTCAAAGAAGCATGCATTTTTATTAAATGTTATTACATTCATTCAATTGTTATTATTATTTCTTTATTATTATTTATTTATTTAGATCATCTACTGTTTTCAAAAACATTTCCAATTTTTTTATTTATTATATTTTATTTGTTCCTATTGCTCTCTTTTTCTTCATCTTTTCGTTCCTGGTATGCACCATGTAGATACAGCTCACACAACGTGAAAATGTCTGTTTCATGAAGCTGAAACTTAAAAAAAAAAAAAAGCATGCAAAGAACTCAGGCTGTCTGGCAAATAATAGAGTTGTTGTAAATGTTATATATTGTTCTGTGTTGCAGAGATCAGTGACGCGGTGGGACAGGGTTACTGTCAGGGGGGCTTCAGTGCTGACTTCACCACGGTAACAACTCCTATTCCTGTTTATATGGGCAATATGTGCAATATATATATATGCTGTTAAAAACTGTGCAATATATACCTGGCTGCTAAATCCTCAGAACTGTTACAAGAAGTGTATTTTGTAAATTGTGTAATTTTTTGAATTGTTTTTATCTTTAATTGTTTTTTGTACGCGTCTTTGTTAACATTAAGCTGTCTTTGGCTCTTTTCTGCTGTAACAATGTACATTTCCCCTCTGATGGGATAAGATAAATTAAGTTAAGTTAAGATAAGATAAGTTAAGATAAGTTAAGATAAGAAGTACTTTATTGATCCCAATTTGGGAAATGTTCGCATTGCAGCAGCATAAAAAGACAAGAGCCGCTTTCACACCAAGTACTTTGCCGTACTTAGTGCCCGGCACTTAGTGCCCCCATGGAACTAAAGAGCCGATCGCATTCACACCGGAATAAGTTCCTGAGGGAAGATTACGCAAATGAATCCGCTGACGTCACTTCTTCTGCTTTGGGTTTACTGGCAGGCCGCAAACCACATCACGGCATATACTGCCACCCGAAGTCCCCGGCCGGAAGTCCCCGGAGTTGGGGACTAGCTTCAGTAGAAGCTGCTGGGACTCCCAGCAGCTTCTACTGAAGCCTTCCGAGTAAAGCGCCAGAACGCCGACACCTCCTCATCTCCACCGCTCCCATGTTTTTTTTTGTGTTGCCATAAATTATTCTCTCTCCGTTGGTGCGCGGGGCTAATGCTAATGCTAATAATGCTAATGCCAGCAAATACAATGGCGGCTTCACAAAACCTTTCAGAGTTTTACGGGGCGTGGTTTGCAATTCGCCCAGCCAATCGAAATTGGTACTCTCTTCTCCCCAGGATAGTACCACCTCTCTAGCAGGCACTAAAAATGGGGGTAAAAGTTTTCGGAACTAAGTACTCTTTTTGGTGTGAACGCAAAATTCCAGGCACTATCGGAACTAAACGGGAAAAGTACGGGTAAAAGTACTCCGGTGTGAACGCGCCTAAGTTAATGTACATAAGAACAATTAAAACACCAGAAATAAACTATCCAAAATATTTCTGTGATAGAAATAAAATAGCATTAAAAAGTTAAAATATACATGTGGAAATACAAATGTACAGTAAGAAAATATAAAGCAGGATATTATATATTCATTAATTGTGCAACGATTGGATTATTACATATGAAATTGAATGTGGGACGAATAAAGCGATTCTGATTCTGAAGTTTTTGGGATAACGTTTTTTCTCTTCCAGTTAAGTAATTTTACGGTTTTGTCTTTCAGGACGGCAAAGTGGTTTTAGGAGGGCCCGGCAGCTACTTCTGGCAGGGTGCGTAGGAAATACCAATAAAATCCACGTGGAAATCTGTAAAGCCTCAAAATGTCCTGCCAAGTTAAATGTTATGTCTCTGTATTTGTGGTATTTCTAGGTCAGGTGATCTCTGCAGCTAAAGAGGACATTATCAAAGCGTATTACCCTGGGTATTTCATGCAGTCTGTGGAGGGCCAGAAGCAGACCAGACAGGTGAAGTCCGAGCACGACGACAGCTACCAAGGTGAGAGAGGCTCATTTAACCCTGTGATATCTGAGTGGGGGGGGGGACGAAGCCTGATTAGTGGTAGAAAGAGAACAAGCCTTAATTTTGAAAAAATGTCTCAACTGTGAGAAAAAGTCTGAATTCTGAAAAAAAGTTGGAACATTTGAGAAAAAAGTACATTTTTGAGAAGACGTCAACATTTTGAGAAGACGTCAACATTTTGAGAAGATGTCAGAATTTTGAGCCAAAAGTCAGAATTTTGAGAAAAAGTCTGGATTCAGCGAAAAAAAGTCAGAATTTTGAGAAAAAGTCAGATTTCTAAGAAAAATCAGAATTTGGAAAAAGTCGGAATTTTGAGAAAATTGCCACATTTTGAGTAAAAGTCACATTTTGAGAAGTAATTTTTGGAGAAAATGTCAGAAATTTTAGAAAATGTCAAATTTTTAGCAAAAGTCTGGATTCAGCGAAAAAAGTCAGAATTCTAAAAAAAAGTCAGAATTCTGAAAAAAAGTCAGACATTTGAGAAAAATACAGAATTTTGACGAAAAATTCGAATTTAGAAAGTGGGATTTTTTTTGAAAAGAAAAATGTTGTGAAAAAGTCTGAATTCTAAGAAAAAACTAAGAATTCTGGGGGAAACAATTATTTGGCAATACCATGACTTTATATTTAATCTATGAGCATTACATATTCTCAGCTATTCCTATCAGAGCCAGCTAAGTCATGGAAACCCTGGCTCTGTTGAACTCTCTTCGTGTTAAACCCTCCCCCGCCCCCCCCCCCCCCTGCACATATCTGTATTTATATAGCCTCATGTCTGTCTTCTGGTCCACAGGCTACTCTATCGCTGTTGGGGAATTCAGCGGTGATCAGGTGGAAGGTAAGCCAATTAAATTAAATTGGGTATGCACGCTCACAGCCAAAGTTATATGAAGCGTATAGGAATAAAAACGTAAAAACTGCTGGCACATAGAAGAGAAAATACTCCAGCTGACGTGAACATAAAGTAGAATATTTTACACAATCTTCGAGCTCCATGTGGTGTTTTGTCTCCTAAATCTTTGCTTCATCTCTCTCAGATTTCGTGGCCGGCGTTCCAAAAGGACTCAAGCTTTATGGATTGGTAAGAAAGATGAATCATCGATCAATAAAGAGAAAGAAGACAGCCTCCAGTGTTCACAGTTAGACTTATTATCGCAGTGAATTCCTTACCACAGACGGTGTTTATATAATAGCCTGTTCAAAAAAGACCATATGTGGCTTCTGTGTTGCAGGTGTCGATTCTGAACGGTACCGATCTGAAGACCATCATGAACTTCACAGGCGAGCAGGTGAGTCGCTCCTATCAGAAATAAAGACTACTTCACATCTCATATCATAGACTAACTCAACAAAGCCGTGTATTTTAAGTACACTGAATATAGTGCTCCTGATCAGAGCTCTTAATTTGTTGAGTCACATTTCCTTCACAGCATTTCTAGATCTGGGTCTGTTTCGTGGTTTGCAGTAAATCTCAGTTATTCGGGGGGAAAGTGCAGTGGCAATTTGTGCAAATGGTTCTGGGAATAGAAAGGGCTCCGAGCTCATTTAAACAGTGATGATTGACTCGGCTGAATAAATATAATCACGAGTAAATTTGCAATTCAGACTGCCCCGACAATCAGTGTGCTTTTAAATTCAAGGTTCATAGACAGAGAAAACTCAGAAAATTAACCTGACCTGGAACAGAAAAGGCTGCGAGCTGTAAAATCCATCAGGCTTTCATGTTTCGTTTACTACAGCTTTCTTTTTCTAGTAACACAGAAATCAAGATTGTAGTAGCATGATTGTTTTGTGTTATCTTATGCCACGAGAATCAGGGGGATTACCCTTCTGAATATCGTCAGCATAGCTATGATTTATTATGGTTTTAAAGATTATCTAGCCAGATATTCCTGCTGTGTACGGTATATTAAAGGGGCCGTATCCTGCTGATGTTCAGGTGCATATCAGTGTGTAGTGTTTCTACTTTAAAGAGTCCTCTCCTGCTGATGTTCAGGTGCATATCAGTGTGTAGTGTTTCTACTTTAAAGAGTCCTCTCCTGCTGATGTTCAGGTGTATATCAGTATGTAGTGTCTCTACTTTAAAGAGTCCTCTCCTGCTCATGTTCAGGTGTATATCAGTATGTAGTGTCTCTACTTTAAAGTGTCCTCTCCTGCTGATGTTCAGGTGTATATCAGGATGTCGCGTCTCTACTTTAAAGAGTCCTCTCCTGCTCATGTTCAGGTGTATATCAGTATGTAGTTTCTCTACTTTAAAGAGTCCTCTCCTGCCGATGTTTAGGTGTATATCAGTATGTAGTGTCTCTACTTTAAAGAGTCCTCTCCTGCTGATGTTCAGGTTCATATCAGTATGTAGTGTCTCTACTTTAAAGAGTCCTCTCCTGCTGATGTTCAGCTATATATCAGTATGTAGTGTCTCTTCTTTAAAGAGTCCTCTCCTGCTGATGTTCAGCTATATATCAGTATGTAGTGTCTCTTCTTTAAAGAGTCCTCTCCTGCTACATAGTGACCAGTAGGAACACAGGGATTTTAGCCTTTGCAGACCATTTACGTGCACACAAACTATATAACACACTACAGGAGAGGGAACACCCATAAAAGCAGAATAGGGCCCCTTTAATGACTTTTGATGGTAAGATTTTCATTCATTAAAGTCGTGGATTCCCTTTTTCTTCACAGATTGGATCATATTTTGGGTACACAGTGGCAACGACGGATCTCAACAGTGATGGGTGAGTTGTCTGTTTTCTCTTTATTCTCAGATAATTATCCAGCGGTGTCTAGATTGGACGCCACCAACATCTCATTACAGGCGTCGATGTGTATGAATGACTTTGTGTTAGAAAAATATCCCTCGCCACAGGCTTGAGCTTCAATCTCAGGATCCATGTATTTCTGATCCTCTCCAGAATGGAAGTAGTCATCACATACAGAGCATCAACTAGTTCCTGAACAGTGTCCTTCACATGCTGATATCCAAGAGAGGGAGTTACACAGTCACAAGATGGAGGAATAGAAAGCAGTATTCAATGTTTAGTTCAGATTAGCTCCACGTCAGAAATGATCATGCTTGTCATATGTCTATCTCCATAGAGGCTGAATCATCATGTTAATCACATAGCTATCATATGCCTAAAACAGTCCTGATGCTCTTCTAGGTAATCATACATCCTGTCATGTACACAGCTACAGTTGGGATACCTTTGTTAACAGTTTGTGTGATTTCTCTTTAATGCAGTTTGACTGACCTGCTGGTTGGCGCTCCCATGTTCATGATGCGAGGATCTAATGGCCGTCTGGAGGAAATGGGCCGGGTCTATGTTTACCTGCAGAGAGACCCCCTGCAGAGAGACGCCCAGCAGCTGGAGCTCCTCCTCCCTCACCTGACCGGATCCCAGGTGATGGGGAGGTTCGGCAGCACCATCGCACCTTTGGGAGATCTGAACCAGGACGGCTTCAATGGTAAGAATTTAAGTGAAATTAGTAAGCAGCATATGTTGTTTTTGCTTTGTTCTTACCTGCAGTAAAAAGGACATTTAGATGGTGCACATAGGACTTTTACCCAGTTGGAAATTAAGTTATAAATAAGTGAACAGAAGCAGAGAAAGACATCTGGTAAAACTTTATTTATCCTGTTGGGAATTTGGGTTTTTGTCACAATTTTAAATAAAATGCAATAAAACTAATATATAATTTACATACACGTAGGAAATTCACGTAAACATGTGCAATATAACACGCAATAAATTATAGAAAATGATTTATATAAACAGAAGAAATTGATGTAAAAATGTGTATAAAAGGTTAAAATGTAATAAAATAAAAAGTTAATTAAAATAATTTAAATAACGGTCAAATAAGGATAAGTATAAAATAGAATAGAATTGTTTTTTAAATGTTTATTGGTTATATTATTGTTGTTTTTCTTGAGCGGTCTGCTGCTGGAAATACAAAATGCAAATTAATGTATTTGTCAAAAAAGAAAACTTAGGGGGGCTCGGCTTTTAAAAACATTAAAACCCAAAAATATCACTTTATCTAGCCCACCTGTTTTTCGAGCAGCTAAAGCCCCTCAAAAAGAAGTTCCCAGATTCCAAACGCTCTAAAATGAATGCTCAGTCTCATACTGAATATCATTTCTAATATCTTTCGTCACGTTGTCCTCTTGCAGACGTGGCCATCAGCTGTCCGTTTGGCGGGGAGGACCAGCAGGGTTTGGTCTACATCTTTAACGGTTTCTCCGAGGGTCTGAAAGAGAAACCCTCGCAGGTGATCTCGGGTCAGTGGGCTGCAGGATCGGTTCCTGCCAGCTTCGGGTTCTCCCTCCGAGGAAATAAAGACCTGGACATGAACGGATACCCAGGTGAGGAAGACTTCTGCCATTATGCACGACCAACATTACATTTGTATTATGTTTCCTAACTCTTTTAATTTACTTCCTCAGATCTCATTGTCGGTGCCTTTGGTGTCAATAAGGCGGTTCTCTACAGGTATGATCGTTTGAAACATATACAGTGTTGTATAAAGATATTTTGGTATTGTAATAATAATAGCTATATTTTTAGTTTATAGTTCATCTGCTTTTCACTTTCAGGAAATGTAACTTTTTTTTTTGTACACTTTTATAGAATCTCTCCACCTTCACCTCCAGGCTTTTCCTTTAAAAAAGTCTAAGTCATTTTTGATGATAAGATCTTTAATCTACTCATAGTTAATGACACATTTGACTGATTATCTTTCAAATCTTGTACAGTTATTACAATAAGATCATGCTTATTCAGGCTGTGATAATAGTGTAATGAAAACCTGATATCATGACGGACATTAAAGGTCCCATGTCATGCTTTTCCGGTTATTACCCGTCCCCTTGTGTGTTATGAAGGTTTCTCTGCATGTAAACGGTCTGCAGAGTCACAAACCCTCAAAGTACACCCTGTAGCGAGTAAAACTCTAACACAGAAAATACCTGTCTATGCTGCCCCAGAACGCCTCGTTGGAGATTTCTCATTTTCTTCCTGGGTACAGTGACGTGACCATACCCAAATGGACCCATTGGTCTAAATGGACCAATCCGTGGAGCCGTTAAGTTTCGTCCGCGGAGCCGTTACGTTCCTCACACACACACACTCAATCTTTTCTCAGCTACAGCTCCGCCGATTTCTCCTCCCTGAGACGGCGGGACGCGGCGAGGCTGTGAGTCGGTGTGTGAGCACACACACACACAAACTCCCAGCCAGGCTGCGGGTGTGTGTGTTCTGGCTGGGTTTCGCTGTGTCTCGCTGTCTCGCAGGCGGCCACTGGGCTCATAGGGAGGGGGGGGGCAGGAGGACAGAGAGTGAATACACATACTATACAGAGATGCTGTATGAGAAACCAATGCGATTTTGGAAAATTGCACAGTATAAATCTATTTTGATAGACCTCAACAATGGAATTATGATCAGTAGAAATGGCCATGACATGGGACCTTTAAATCATGCTGTCTGTTTGTTTAGAGGAATAATTTGGAAATGTGCTAATTCACTTACTTGGCGACAATATCAATGAACGTCAACACTGAGCTAGTTAGCTTCGCTCAGCATGAAGAGTGGAAACAGTTGGAAATAGCTTTCATGATTCTGTGAAAAGGACAACAACAAAAAACCCACCGTATGTCTAAAAATGAAGTTTAAAAAGTTCTAAAGAAACTCTTTTTTTAGTTTTGAAAGAGCCATGCTAGCAGTTTTCCTCTGTTTTCATTCATTAAGCTAAGCTAAGCTAACTGTCGTATTTATAGACACCGTATCGCTTGGCAGGCTTTAGTTAACCTAAATGTCAAGCTTTTTCTTCCAATGTCTAATGTCATTTTTGAAGATAGGGTCTTTAATCTACTTCCTTTCTGTTTAGATCCCGCCCCATCGTGAACACCAGCGCCTCTCTGACCGTTTCCCCCACCATGATCAACCCGGAGGAGAAGAACTGCATCGTCACGAGTGGAAACAGCAGCGTTCCTGTTTCCTGGTGAGATTCCAGCTCTCAGCTTCCTGTGACTGCTTCACTTCTGCTGCTGTTTGTTTGACCCAAAACACGGGCTTCCCCCTCTTCCTTCACATGCATAAACAGTGACAGGAAGTCCTGATAAGAAATAACCTTCTCATCAGCAGTCACGATATTAATTTCTACCGGGCTCTTATCTGACCTACTTTCTAAATGTCTTCAGTGTGCGCAGCAGCAGGAATCACACGCTGAATAGCAGCATTGTTGGCACTTTTTCTCTTTGTGCGCAGAAAAGGAAACAGACGAGGGTTGCTCGCTGCTTGACATGGCGACACCCCCCCCCCCCCCCCTCCATTTTCCAGATCCTGATCCATAAAGGAAACTCTTGTATACACATGTGTCTTGATTACACTACGTTGCCTGGTGATGAGGAGTTTTTTTGTGGGGGTGAAAGGAGAGCACAGGGGGATAATGGACGGGGAGGGGTTTCTCTCTGCTGTTGCTTTGAATGAGATATTGTTTGGTGGGGGGAACACAGCTGGGAAACATCAGGACACGTAGACTCAGAAACAGGAGCTTACACATGAACTCATTACTCCTCCAGAGAAGGCCTTGTGCTCTCTCTTTCTGTCTCATTTTTCACCTTTCCGGTGTTTTTCTTCTCACTTCGTCCTGTGTTTGCTCTGCGAATCTTGTGTGGGTTTAGTTGTAAGTGCATTAAGTACTTTTACTCAAGTACTGTGTTTATGAGGTTACACTTTTAGGTACTTTACTGGAGTGTTTGCCTACTTTACTATACTTCTACTCCACAAACATTTGGGAGCAAATATTGTACTTTTCACTCCTACATTTATTTACAAGCTAAAGGAGGCTAATGTTGGGCTATAAAGGAACTACAGCACGGTCACATGACTTCACGTCACCACCGCTAAGCTAAAGGTGGCTAATGTTGGGCTATAAAGGAACTACAGCACGGTCACATGACTTCACGTCACCCCCGCTAAGCTAAAGGCGGCTAATGTTGGGCTATAAAGGAACTACAGCACGATCACATGACTTCACGTCACCACCGCTAAGCTAAAGGTGGCTAATGTTGGGCTATAAAGGAACTACAGCACGGTCACATGACTTCACGTCACCACCGCTAAGCTAAAGGCGGCTAATGTTGGGCTATAAAGGAACTACAGCACGATCACATGACTTCACGTCACCACCGCTAAGCTAAAGGTGGCTAATGTTCGGCTATAAAGGAACTACAGCACGATCACTTGACTTCACGTCACCACCGCTAAGCTAAAGGCGGCTAATGTTGGGCTATAAAGGAACTACAGCACGATCACATGACTTAACGTCACCACCGCTAAGCTAAAGGCGGCTAATGTTGGGCTTTAAAGGAACTACAGCACGGTCACATGACTTCACGTCACCACCGCTAAGCTATAGGTGTCTAATGTTGGGCGTGATGACGTTTAGTCGTCTCGTTTAGACACTTGTCAGCAGATGCAGTTTTAAAATGTAACAGTGGAGTATTCACGGACGTATTTTATGTCGTAGAACAAAACGGTAAAATCTCTTCAGCTTGTGTTAACCACATACCTTATTATGGAGGCGTGTGGCGCAGTGGATAGAGCGTTGGTGTTGGGATCAGGGGAGCACAGGTTCAAACCCCACTGCAGTCAGCATGCCCCAAATTGCTCCTGTGGGGATTGTCCACAGTATTGAGTATGTAAGTCGCTTTGGATAAAAGTGTCTAACAAGTAACATGTAATGTAATGTAATTTCAGGCTTACAACCAAAAACAAAATCAGAAAGCCATTGACTTACAGACCAGGGGAAAGGCAGTGCTAAATGCTGACTCATTCCAGCTTTAGGACTCATTTCTGCACAACTCTCTACATATTATTCCAAAAATTGCCATTCTACATGATTAGTTATTTTAGATACGGTACTATTTTGGTGCCAATACTTTACTAGAATGCAGGAGTTTTTCTTGTAATATTTGACACTACTTCTACTTAAGTAAAGGGTCTGAGTACTTCTTCAATCTCTGGAGGATTGGGTGGTTTTGTGTTTGCAGCTGATGTCATGGGAGAGCGATCTGAAGGCTTACTCTACAGCCATCCACTGGTCAGCACTGAAACATGAGCCCCCCCAATTTCACCCTTCTTAACTCTGCTATTCCTTTAGCGTAGAAACGGAGACGCTCCAATTTATCAGCCCCGGCTGGTGAAAGCGTGTCTCCGTTATTTGGCATTTTCTGCATTTTCTGCATTGTTTTCCCATTACGTCCCGTGCCTTGTAATGTGGGGGCCATGAGAGGAAGTGGGGGAACGAGTTAGGGCAAGTGAGGTTTCCTGTGTGTGTTCAGTATTTATTCTGAATCTCTGCCATGAGTGGATGTGCTTCTCTCATCATTTCCCTTCTGTCCAACACAGTGTCAACCTGAGTTTCTGCATATCTGCGGAGGGGAAGCACCTACCAGACGTTCTAGGTGAGCCAATTCTCCACATCTGCACTTAATTACAAACAAGGAAACTGTCAAAAAACCAAAAATAGTGATGTTTTAAACCCAAAACCTTATGTAGGGATGCATGGTGCAAAATATATTGATCAAACCTCTTCTGTTCCCCTCGTTCTTACCTCCAATTACTCATATACAAGCGCCATTATATTAAACCTACATAGACTACATTGTGTTCTGCAGATTTTTTTTTAAACCTGTCATTACGTGGCTCAAACACATTCATCACGCCATGAATGCTCATTTGTGCTGCAGATTTCCAGGTGGAAGTGCAGCTGGACAGCAATAAGCACAAGCAGAAAGGAGCCGTGAGGAGGGCTCTGTTCCTGGACTCCCAGCAGCCTTCGCTCCAGAGGAGTGTGAGGGTGCGACATGGCGAGCGCGTGTGCAACAACACCAAGATCTACCTGAGAGTAAGCATTCATTCTTTCCAATAAAATAACTCTATGACTTATTATATCCTGTGCAAATGTTATATATATTGGCAGAGGTGGGAAGTAGTGGAGTACAAATACTTAGTTTCTGTACTTAAGTACATGTTTCTGGTATCAGTACTTTACTCCTCTACTTATTTTTCTGACGACTTTTTACTTTGACTTCTTACATTTTGAACCCAAATACCTGTACTTTCTACTTCTTACATTTTGAACAGAAATACCTGTACTTTCTACTTCTTACATTTTGAACAGAAATACGTGTACTTTCTACTTCTTACATTTTGAACACAAATAGCTGTACTTTCTACTTCTTACATCTTCCAAACAGGCTGGTTCCTTTAGTTTGAATGTGTGTTTGGTGGCGTGATCATTATTATTTAGAATCATTGCGTGCCTATTGATTTGAACACGATCCGTGTATCCATCATTTCCTGGTCTTCTCTAAAGAAGAGGGACCAATGAAAACGTTGTCATGTTGCCGTTGTTCAGCATGGAAACATTCATTAGCTAACAATGACATTATTGTTCTATTAATATAAAGGGAGGTCAGGTACTCTTTAAAACAGCTGCTAGTTATGGGTACTTTTTACTTAAGCCCATTTCAAAGCCCTCTTTACTTTTACTTGAGTAAAGAAGTTTAGTCAGTACTTCTACTTTTACCAGAGTATTTTTAAACACGAGTATCTGTACTTCTACTTGAGTAAAGAATGTGTGTACTTTTGCCTTCTCTGGATACTGTTAGTTAGGATCATGATGCAAGCTAAAATCCTGCAAAGATTTGAACAGATTGGGACTTTTTGTGATAAAAACCCTGGTATTTGTTTTGTATTTCAGGATGAGAAAGACTTCAGGGATAAACTCTCCTCCATTTATGTGGCCTTGAACTTCAGCTTGGATCCGAAAGCAGCAGCAGACTCCCACGGTCTGCGGCCCATCCTCAACTATCAGACCACCAACGTGATCGAGCAGAAGGTATTTTCATGTTCTCTACACTTCTTTAATCCTCTGTCCAACACAGATAACCAACACCAGAGAGGAGGACTCCAGCCATGAATTACATGACTTCAGATTTGGCACTTCCTCTTGGATTTAGGCCTTTTGATTTGGGAATACTTGACAACTTCGCCCAACCCGAAATATATATGTAAATAAGGCAATACATTCCCAGCAAGTCGACTCTAAAATCTCCCAGATCAACTTGAACCAACAGCATCCAATCAAGTTGCAGGAAACCCATTAAAAGGGTGTGCTTAGAAACATGTATTCCCTTTCATTTCCTTAAATTAAGAACAAACATGAAGGCTATACATTCCCAATAAACTCCCCATATTAAGTAACACAGGGCTCATCTTCGTTTCGTGTCCCATTTGAACGCACAATACATCCGACCTCTGAACCTAACCCATACCTAAAGGCCTTCTAGCATCAATACATGTTGTAAAAATGTTCCCTATTAATGAAAAGATGTTTCTTGGATAGCTTTGACACAAAATCTCTCAGAGCTTAGTCTTCAAACCTTCATGTCCTGATAAAAGAGTAGATATTGAAACTACTCTGCAGAGAAGAAGTGTGTGGAAAGCTGAGAATATGATGCATGTGAACATTGGAGTGTTTCCATGTCTCTGCCCGGTTTAAAGGTCACCTATTATGCAAAATCCACTGTTTCATGTCTCTTATACATCAACATGTGTCCCCTCTGTGTAAAGAGATTCTGAAAGTTTCAGAAAGAGATAAAAACCTGTCTGAAAATGAGCTGATCAGATTTTGGCCACTTTATGATGTCATAGCGATTTTTGGCTTGTGTAACCATTAGCCAATCACCAACCAAGGTAACCCCCCCCCACCTTATCACCTGAATCTCCTCCTGGAGCACCATTGAGTTCTTTTTAACCAAATCTCTCTCAGAGGGCGTGGGGAGGGGCTCCTTATTTTCATCTACAGTAACAGACAGAGAATCAGCACTTTGGAAACAGGGCTGAAACAGAGGGGATTATGGGATGCTGCAATGATCTGATTGGTGTTTGGAGACAAACACTTCAGAGACATGTTTTGTAAATATCTGAGACCTATAATATATTGATGAAAAACAGTATAATAGGGGACCGTTAACAGTACTTAGGTTTGTTCCAGTGTGCAGATATTTCAGGATGGGGCACCAGCAGGCGTTTAGTCCATCTGGTTGAAATCTACCAGTTTTTCACTTGCAGTGAGCAGAGAGCTGCCTCAACATGTGGGCAAACTTTCATCTGTGGGTGCACGCACCATATGTTCAGCTTTTGGGAAACGGCAATCAGCGTTAGTCTTTAAACCCCCCCTTTTCTCTTTCTCTATCGTGGTTTTTTTACTATCTTGTTGGATCAGGACTGTGCTCTTTCATTGATGCCCTTGAAAAAGCTGCTCCAACAGATGTGGTTGAACGCTGACCTTGAGACGAGTTCTAAATCATCCTGAAAAAAATCTCCCTGCCAATCTGGATCTGTGTTTATGTGTTTTTAGCAGAGGAGACGTATCAGCCTGCCAACATATTTCATTAATCTCTCCTTGCACTGTGTTAATGTAACGGCGTATAAACAGTGAAGGGTGACTATGATCCGCAGCCTTGATCACACACTCGATGCCCGTTTGATTTCCACATGTGCGCCGTAACGCTTCACCAACTCTGCCAAGTTCCTATACTCTCTTTTAGCTGTGAGAGTGAGAATGAGAGATGGTTGATGTATTACGACCTCTCTGTCAGCTTAACATCTTCCACATGTTTCAGTTGGGAAGCTAAGGCGTTGCGATGAATCTATTAATTACTATCATTCTCAGATCTCGAACGCAGAGAAAACAGAAAGGATCAGAACTGTTGTCACCTCTTAAGAACTTGGACACGACTGAAATTCAGAATCAATGGCCTCTTTGTTCTTAATAATAACATCTGGGTGGAAATTTAAAATGGATGCACGATAGATTATTCAATAATACAAAACCAAATGTTTTTCGTTAACAAGCACAGCGTCTACACACTCACTAGAGAGCAGAACATGGTATTGCTGATCTGGACATTTTTCAAGGCCCGATTTTCTAACGCTGTGCATGCAGTCGGCGTTGGACTGGAAGTACCGGAGACCATAAACGGTTTTGAAAACTTCTGTCACGTAGTGATCATCTTCTCAAAAAAACATCTTTGCTGATGTTTTTTCGAGTCTTCTGGCCAATCAGAATCAAGATTGTTGCTGGAAGTCCCCATGGAGAATAACTTTGCGGTAGAACTACTCTTTATACATCCATGGGTACAACTTCAGATAAAAATGAACATGTAATGAAATATGACCCCCGGTTTGATGATTGACAGGTCACAGAACAATGGGGGCTATCTACCCTTACCCACAATTTAAAGTAATTCACACAGACTCTCTCCTCTTTGCTCTTCTCTCTGTGAGGAGCAGCAGTTTCAGCTGTCAGAACAAAGTGAAACCCAAACAATGGCATAAAATATTATTAATATGTCGGTAGTAATAGATTTAGTTATTTTCTTTTCAGCGTGTACCAGAATGCGTAGTTTATATGTTAGTATTTCTAAAAATCTCCTGGGGGAGAATCCCCCAAACCCCCTATATACAGTTCAGCTTTGATTCCATCATCTCATTAAACCTTATTTAAAAGCATACTTTAGTTCTGTGAAGGGATATATGCACTGTACGTCACTTTAATTAATATTGTATGCTGAAAAGCGTATATATATTACAGCACGATTTTTTGTTGAATAGATTTGAGTGGTTCAACATTTCGGGTCGCGATTTATTGACAAAGGAAAAAAGTGAAATCATCAGTTAAATCCATATGGTGCATCCACCCAGGACTCCACTCAGTTTACCAAGTTGTGATTTCCTCTTTCTATCCTCATTCTGTCACTCTCTAAGATCACAGCTGTTGATTTTCAGCATCGAGGGGCGTACGGTCGTCAGATAAACAGATCCCTCGTGCACATGTGGCCGAGTTAACATGGCGGTTACTACAGTGTCCATAATTAGAGCCCCTGCATGGTGTAATGACAAGGGGGGGCGCTTCCACTCCCTCTAATCTCCTCCTACATTTCTATTTATTATCCTCATCGTCAGGGAGCATCATCACACTGCTTGTAATCTGCCTCAGGCCCTCAGAGAGATATCTCATGTCTCAGAGAAGCCCCGCCCTCTCCATATGATGATGTGGTCACAGAGTGGCGCAGTGTGTGGTGAAAACGTGGTTCACCTCAGGGTGCTGTGATGTGGTGGGAAGTAACAAAGTACATTTTGTTTTACTCAAGTAGCCTACAACGAAATGCACTTTGCATCCAACAAGAAAGTGCATGAGGTTTCTGTAAAGTCACATATTCAGAGATTCAAGATTCAAAGGTTTTATTGTCCTATGCACATAAGCTACAGTGTAGAAATGAAAATGAAATTCTTCTGACCTGAAATACAAAATAAAAAGTAGTGCAAGAAGTCTATATACATGTAAATAGAATATGATATGTACAAGAACAGAATATGAAATAAAATAATGTAAATTAAGACACAATTAAATACGATTTATTGCGGTGATAACTATTTATATTAATAAGTATATTGCAAGATGACAAACAGATGAATGTTTATCAGGGCACTTCACAGAGATCAGGTGTTTGGCGCCATTCACTTTGCATCCAACCAGAAAGTGCAAAGAGTAGTAGCGTGAGGTTTCAGTAAATCACATATCAGATCAATGTACATGAATGTATACATATCAATAAATGATTTTGGATAAGGTGCACATTTAGAGCTTACTGAATACATATAAGGTGCAGGGTTTAGGCCTACGTAAGTTAAATACAATTATAATGAATATTAAATACAGATGTTATAAATAGTAAATAAAGACAGTGTTAATGAGTCACTAGGAGTGGATAATGCTACTCAATACTTCTACTCCACTACATTTAAAAGGGAAATAATGTAATTTGACTCAAGGCCATTTATTAAATAGCTTTAGCTACTTAGATTTTGCATTAAAGACCATGTGATCACACTTCAACATAATGCGATCTCTAAAAAACTGGACTAACTGTATAAGTTACCAACAAGCTAAACTATATAATATATTAAAAACATTGTTTGTGTACAACATTGAAATGCTGCTTCTATATATTATAAAATATCACATTTTTCTGCAGATTTACCACGTTTACTTTTTATACTTGAAGTATATCTTCTCTTGAAAATACTTCTGTACTTTTACTTGTAAATAAGAGTATTTTGACGTTAATGTATTGCTACTTTTACCTCTGATCATAATCCAGTAATTTCATACATATATCTGGTACTGAAATGGGCCTTTAGGCATAAAAAGTACTTTTAATTTTGGTACTTTAAGTAGAACTTCATGCCAATACTTTTGAACTTTAACTTCAGTAACATTTTTACGCCCAGCGTTTCCTTCTCCTTGAAACAGAAAGCATATGTTCACAGTGACCTCACACTCTGAGCCACAACAATGGTGTGTGTGTGTGTGTGTGTGTGTGTGTGTGTGTGTGTGTGTGTGTGTGTGTGTGTGTGTGTGTGTGTGTGTGTGTGTGTGTGTGTGTGTGTGTGTGTGTGTGTGTGTGTGTGTGTGTGTGTGTGTCCCATCTTGTGACTGTAACTCCCTCTCTTGTATATCAGCATGTGAAGGACACTGTTCAGGAACTAGTTGATGCTCTGTATGTGATGACTACTTCCATTCTTGAGAGGATCACAAATACATGGATCCTGTTTTAAAACTCAAGCCGGTGACGACTAACAGATACCATTTGAAATGCATGATAACTTTCCCAAAATAAATGCTTTTGTACAGCTTCAGAGATGACGTGCATTGTGTGAAACAATGAGACTGAGGTGTGTGTGTGTATGTGTGTGTGTGTGTGTGTGTGTGTATTAGTCATGCTGCAGTCTTCCTGTTGTCTCCCATTAAAAGTGTGATCATCACCCCGTTAAACTCTTTTTTTAATCTCCCTCTTTGTGCATCTTGCAGGCTCAGATCCTGCTGGACTGTGGAGAGGACAACATCTGCGTTCCCGACCTGAAGCTGGCCGTTCAGGGGTGAGTCTGTTCATTTCCTTCATGCACTTTATGAGACAATGCTCCCCTGGGCACAGACATGAAAACACCTCTCTTACAAAGGAGGAAGTAGGGTTTCATAGTTGTTTGAAGAGGTTTTGTGTCATTTTGTAGTCGTGGATGAAGGGTTGAAGAAATGGAGGGGTCAAGGGGATGTAGGGAGATAGGAAGAGATGAAGGGAGGAAAGGATACATGGATATAGGGATGATGTTAGGTAGGGAGGAAGGGATGAATAGAATAAGAATGGAAGGGATGAAGGTATGTAGGAAAGAAGGGATGAAAGTATGTAGGAAAGAAGGGATGAAGGTATGTAGGAAATAAGGGATGAAGGTATGTAGGAAAGAAGGGATGAAGGTATGTAGGAAATAAGGGATGAAGGAAAGAAGGGAGGAAGGAAAGAAGGAATGAATGGATATAGGGAGGAAAGGATGAAAGGGTTAAAGGGATCAAGAAAGGGGGGGTGAAGGGTTAAAGGGATGTAAGTGGAAAGGGAAGAAGGGTTGTAGGAAGGGATGGATGAATTGATATAGAGATGTATGGAGGAAGGGATGCAGGAAGGAAGGAATGATTGGAACAACGTATGTAGGGATGAAGAAAGGGAGGGATTAAGGGATTTAAGGAAGGAGGAAGGGATTTAAGGAAGGAGGGAGGGATGAAGGGTTAAAGGGATGACGATTCTAAAGGATGCAGGAAGGAAAAGATGAATGCATATGGGGAGGGAAAGCTGTAGGAATGAACCGATGTGGGTAGGGAGGTATGGGGGGTCAAAGGGATGAAGATTCTAAAGGATGCAGGAAGGAAAAGATGAATGCATATATAGGGAGGGAAAGCTGTAGGAATGAAGCGATGTGGGTAGGGAGGTATGGGGGGGTCAAAGGGATGTAGGGATTTAGGGAGGGAGGGATGGAGGAGGGGTCGAAGGGATGCAAGAAGGGAAGAATGAATAGATATAGGGAAGGGATGGAGGGTCAAAGGATACATGGATGAAGGGAAGGAGTCTCTACTGGTTTGTCTTTGAGTGACACTTTTTAATTGAAGAACGGGAGGCCCTCAACCTTTTTGAGCTCCTGTTCCCCCTGGGGGCCACTATTATTTATCCATCCATGGTGTTGTTATATAATCCTAAGTCCCATAGTGAATGCATTCCAGGAAAAATATAAGAGGGATAATACTGTGAACAGGGTCAGTGAACTCCTCAACTTGGATTGAGGTCTAGTGTAAATACAGCTGTTTGTGTTGTTCCGCTGCTTTGTTTACGTTAGCATACAAGAGCGAGGCTACTAATAGCTTCAGAGTCAGAGAACATCGCCCTCTGAAAACAGGAAGTAGCTCTACAGGTGCTTCGACAAACATGAGGAGGAAATACAGGAGAGATGAAGGGAGTGTGTTGCTTCTGAAGCTGTCAGCTGCCTAACTCACTTTAATTCAACAAATCTGTTAGCATTTTTCTCACAAAAAAACAGCCTCCCTGATACTCCCTTCGCTGCTCTGTCATTTTGATTTCACATTCCTATATTTATCTACCATCTGCCTCCATTTGTTTAATGCATCACATATGGAACAACCTGCTACAAGCTCCATCCACTCCAGAAAGTGTGATTGGTGCAATTTGAAATAATAGTTTTTGTCTGCTCTGTTGTGAATTCGCAGTAAGAGCCGGGTTGTCGGGGGACGGCTGTGATTTAGAGGAATTTCAGATTTCAAACAAACCCCTGAAATGTTCTCTTGTTCTGCCAAAGCTCATAACCTCTTCCACCGCGGGTCTCCCAGGGAAGCTTTAAGGTTTTCTGGTGTTTTCTAATTTTGAGCCTTTGTTTGGTTTGAAAAGTGCAAATGCCAGTTAGAATCAGACGGGGGTTGAGCTGCAGAAATCTTCTCCTGCGCAGCTTCACAGAGCGGCTGTAATTAAAAGCATCTGTGGGGCCCTGTTAGCGAATTGTTCTCATTGTTTCAAAGCTGTGGAGGGAGTGAGAAAAAGCAAAGGAAGAGTGGAAGTGTTTTACAGTCCTACACCGTGTTATTAGGCATGCATGACTTGATTACCATGTTGGCAGAGGTGCTAAGTACATTTCAAGTTTTGCTCTTAAGTAAAATGTTAAAGGGGCCCTATTAAGTTAATTTCCAGGTGTATATCAGTATGTAGTGTCTCTACTTTAAAGAGTCCTCTCCTGCTGATGTTCAGGTGTATATCAGTATGTAGTGTCTCTACTTTAAAGAGTCCTCTCCTGCTGATGTTCAGGTGTATATCAGTATGTAGTGTCTCTACTTTAAAGAGTCCTCTCCTGCTGATGTTCAGGTGTATATCAGTATGTAGTGTCTCTACTGGGACATGTCTCCATTCTTTAATGTTCAAAAAAGTCTTTATTGTTCTCATACTGCCTGTGCTGCAGCACCTCTTTGAACCCTCTGAACCATTGAAGTGATGAACCCACTATTCCTTTAAATCAAATTCAACAATTACATTTATATAATTCTGAAATGTGCCGTACTGCATGATTAGTACTTTTACTAGAGTAACATTTTGAATGAAGGACTTGAGTATTTTTTAAAAAACATTAGTAGGCCTATTGCTACTTTTATTTGCATGTTAAGAAAGTTGTCCATTAATAGCAAAGCATGAATTCTAATCGTCAAACACGAAGCTGGAAAATGTATTTACATTCCTGAGCCACTCTGACACCATGTTATCTGACCGTTGACCTTATTAGTGTTAAACTCTTTTTTTTCGCGTCGTGTCCTCAGGAACAGGAAGGAAGTGTACCTGGGTGACGACAACTCGCTGACCTTGACTTTCAACGCCAGGAATGAGGGTGAGGGGGGTGCGTACGAGGCAGAGCTATACGTGGTGCTGCCCCCCGAGGCCGACTACAGCGGCATCGCCAGGAATAATGAGGTGAATATGAAATTATTATAGCCAGCGGCAGAGGTGGGAAGTAGTGGAGTACAAATACTTCGTTACTGTACTTAAGTACATTGTTCTGGTATCAGTACTTTACTCCACTACTTATTTTTCTGAAGACTTTTTACTTTGACTTCTTACATGTTTAACACAAATACCTGAACTTTCTACTTCTTACATTTTGAACACAAATACCTGAACTTTCTACTTCTTACATTTTGAACACAAATACCTGTACTTTCTACTTCTTACATTTTGAACCCAAATACCTGTACTTTCTACTTCTTACATTTTCCAAACAGGCTGGTTCCTTTAGTTTGAATGTGTGTTTGGTGGCGTGATTATTATTATTTAGAGTCATTGCGTGCCTATTGATTTGAACACGATCCGTGTATCCATCATTTCCTGGTCTTCTCTAAAGAAGAGGGACCAATGAAAACGTTGTCATGTTGCCGTTGTTCAGCATGGAAACATTCTTAAGCTAACAATGACATTATTGTTCTATTTATATAAAGGGAGGTCAGGTACTCTTTAAAACAGCTGCTAGTTATGGGTACTTTTTACTTAAGTACATTTCAAAGCCCTCTTTACTTTTACTTGAGTAAAGAAGTTTAGTCAGTACTTCTACTTTTACCAGAGTATTTTTAAACACGAGTATCTGTACTTCTACTTGAGTAAAATATCTGTGTACTTTTGCCATCTCTGGCCAGAGGAATGTTTCTTATTGATTGTCCTGAGCTGTGGTTTGACACCTCTGTCCTCTGGTTCCTCAGAGCCTGACCCAGCTGACCTGCAGCTATGAGACGGAGAACCAGACCCGGTACCTCAGCTGTGATCTGGGAAACCCCATGAAGTCTGGCACCAGTGTAAGGACACTTTGATTTTCTTTCAATAGTTAGCATTATGAATCTATGCAGGGAAAACAATTACAACGGTCTGTTTGAAATATACTATACACAACTGACAAAGGGGAACAACATATTCCAAATTAGGCTCCTCATCCAAAACTAACTTTTTCACTACTACCCCAAAACCATGTCAGGAAATATTTTCACCATTTGCTAAAATCAGTTTTAACCATCACATTTTCTTTGACTTGTTATCCTTTCACAGTGTTATTGTTAGAAAAAACGCTTGAATGCATCATGATGTAGCTAAATGCTATCTCTGTTAGCATTACAATACAATACAATACAATACAATAATACTTTAATGGTCAGATCAAGTCTGAAATGTGACTTGCATCACAGCAGCTCCATGTGTAACATCAACACAAACAAATATCAAAACACAATACATGAAAAACAAACAACAAACATTTAACATAACAGCACAATCAGTGAGAGAAAAGCTGCTCAAAGAGCCTTCAGCGTGCATTTGATCTGGATTCAGCTCTGTATTTACTGAGAGGATTGACTGGAGCACAAAGGATGCTTCAGTCTGACTTTATTGAATCTCCGATTAGATGGTAGCAGTTTGATTCAGAGCATGTTAGCTCCGTTGCTACCTGCTAACAGCTAACGTTAACTAGCTCTTCTTCTGCTGATTAAAGCACAGACTTGTTGTTCATAATGTAGCACTATCACCTTTGAATGCTCCACCCCCTCAGTTTTGGGCGTGGGTCATCTTTGACCTTTGACCCCCCCTGGTGTCAGGCATGCATGGCACTGTACACAACATCATAGTTTCCTGCTCTTTGTAGGAAACAAAAGCTGCTTTCGTGTGTAGGTTGGGTGTGAAGAACACAGGAAATGTTGTAACAGGAAGTACAGAATCAGACCCGTTAAGGTGGAGTCAAACAAGCTGGCCTGCTTTGTTGTTGTAAATTCTGCCTCAAATCATTCTGACATTTTAGCTCACAAAAAGGTAGATACAGAGACTTAACGTGCCAGATTGTGTGGGGAACAAATGGATCTGAAATTATAGTTTTTAGAAAGGGCAAAGCAAGCCACGTTTTAAAGCTGCCCACGTGTCCTGCATCTGTCTGCTGGGTACACGAGGAGTTCACTGACACACCCAAGAAAATCACACATGAATCAGATGAAGAGTGCAGTAGAGAGGGGAGGAATGGCTGTGTGTGGAGCCTTCTAGGAATAGTTTACCACCCAAAGAGTCTAAAATATACATTTCCTATCATAGCTGTACTGCTGTTTATTAATCTAGATAGTTTTGGTGTGAGTTGTCTAGAGTCTGCCTTCTCTCCATTATGATTATAGTCCTTTAAGCTGAAAAAAATATATTTAGAAAAATGTAAAAACCCTAAAAAGTGTCAGGATAAAAACACATTTTGTTCAGCAGGATAATCTCCACATATTAACACCACTTTATGATTTTCTTAAGTAAGCTAACGTTAGGCTTTAAAGGAACTACAGCACGGTCACATGACTTCACGTCACCACCGCTAAGCTAAAGGCAGCTAATGTTGGGCTATAAAAAAACTACAGCACGGTCACATGACTTCACGTCACCATCGCTAAGCTAAAGGTGGCTAATGTTGGGCTATAAAAGAACTACAGCACGGTCACATGACTTCACGTCACCATCGCTAAGCTTAAGGCAGCTAATGTTGGGCTATAAAAAAACTACAGCACGGTCACATGACTTCACGTCACCATCGCTAAGCTAAAGGCGGCTAATGTTGGGCTATAAAGGAACTACAGCACGGTCACATGACTTCACGTCACCACCGCTAAGCTAAAGGCAGCTAATGTTGGGCTATAAAAAAACTACAGCACGGTCACATGACTTCACGTCACCACCGCTAAGCTAAAGGCAGCTAATGTTGGGCTATAAAAAAACTACAGCACGGTCACATGACTTCACGTCACCATCGCTAAGCTAAAGGCGGCTAATGTTGGGCTATAAAGGAACTACAGCACGGTCACATGACTTCACGTCACCACCGCTAAGCTAAAGGTGGCTAATGTTGGCTATAAAGGAACTACAGCACGGTCACATGACTTCACGTCACCACCGCTAAGCTAAAGGCGGCTAATGTTAGGCGTGATGACTGTATCTTGTCCGGTTGTAAAGGAAAGCGCTATGTTATTTATTTCTTAAGTTATTTATTTCTTAAGTTATTTATCCCAGATATTCCAGATAAATGTGTAATTTTAATCAATCAGGGTCATTGTAGGGAAATTAAAACTCAATCAAGCAGCCTGGGGATGGAGGGAATCTTAATGAAAAATCGAAGACATTTCTAATATTAAACACGCAAATTAACGAGAAAAAAACTCGAAAAGCTGGTGTTTCCTTTTAGTTAGTAATTTGTTTAAAAATGATCATTAATAAATCTGTCTTCCTCTCTGCAGCTGTGGGCAGGTCTGCGCTTCACGGTGCCGCGGCTGAAGGACACACACAAAACGGTTCAGTTTGAGATGCAGATCCGCAGGTACAACACACACACTTCAAATATCTGTGTCTTATGTGTGTATTCTGGTGCGGGCGTACAGAATTAAAACTCCATTTCTTTCCTCTTTCCACAGTAAAAACGAGAATAACTCCCACAGTGAGGTTGTGCCGTATAAACTGGAGGTGGAGGTTCAGGCTGACGTCATTCTGCAGGGGTGAGTCAAGTGTTTCCTCATTTCAACTTTTCCATAGGTGTCTTCGAACGCTTTTTTCTCACATCCCCACTTTCTCTTTTTTAGCGTTTCCCGGCCAGATAAGGTCTTCTTCCCGCCGGTCAACTGGAAGCTGACCAAGAACTACGAGGTGGAGCAGGACGTGGGGCCGCCAGTGGAGCACATCTTTGAGGTAAAACATGTTTATTACCCGTTGAGAAATCAAGGAAGATCTAAGAAATTGTACTCCTGTGTGATTTATGCTAATGTGGTATCCATTTTGTGAGATTTAAAGGTTTAATATTTAACTTTTACGCATTAGAAATACTTAAAACGATGGTTTGCACTATGGTATATATTTAGTTGAGTTGTGTATTTTAATTATCCCAGATGTAATGGGTCATTTTGATCAAGGTACAGATTCATTTCAGGCTTATGTAGGAAAATAAAAAACGATTTAAAGATCAAGGAGCCTAGCGAGGAAATCTTGAGATTATAGTGATTTATTTCCAAGCAAAAAACACACATTTATGAGAAAAATCTAAGAGATTTTCTGAACATTTTAGTTTTTTTTATTCACGAAACCTTATTGCTTTCTGACATATTTTACCACTTTCATTTCAGAGAATATATTCCCTCATGTTGTCTCTGTGATATTTCCCACTGTGGTTTCCTCTGGTCTCCTGTAGCCTACTGGCATTGTATCCCAGTTGAGCCTGCGTTAGCGTTAGCTGCCAAAAGCTGTCATACATTTAATTTTCTTCCAGTTTTAAGCCTCATTTTTCCCAAACACTTTTTAGATCTTGGTGCTTTTAACTCGATAAACAGGCTGAGTTATGGTAGCAGCAGCCTAACATCGTGCAGTGAGAAACTCTGCTTTATTAAGTGTTTTTATTGCTTTATATCAGAGAGAAGGAGGGGACGCTAGAAACCTCTTGAAGCATCAACACTGAAGGAATCCTAATGGCCTTCATAATTACATAATGTCGGCTTAATAGCACTCTACTTAGGGCGACCTACAAGCAAATATGTGAAATATGAAAATGTCATCATGGGAAAACATCTGTTGCTGCCTCTCAGCCGGAGCTAGATTATGAAACTATCTTTTTGAAGTTCCCTAATACTCCACATACTGAAGGTTCCTGTTAATTTCCTCCTTCCTGCAGCTGGTGAACAACGGGCCGAGTCGGATCAGCCACACTCTGCTGGAGCTGCGCTGTCCAATCAGAATCCAGGGCCAGACGCTGCTCTACCCCCTCAGCTTCTCCACCGAGGGACCCATCAACTGCACCGCCGACAGGAACATGAACCACCAACGCCTCAAGGTGAGTGTGTCACATGCAGGTGGAGATATGAGGAGATATGAGGAGCACACTTACTGTTGAATCCTGGTAAACTGGTTGTTTTTGAGGTATAATTCAGCTTAAGTCAAAATGCTCGGTTATATGTTTCACTAAATGCAACATCTGCATTACGCTGTGTGTGTCAAACGTTAGCTTTGTACTCCAGAAATCATAAAGTGGTGTTAATATGTGGAGATTATCCTGCGTGTAAGAATCATAAACGTTTGAGGTTATTTTCTGCAATGATCCAAAGTGGGAAAATCCCATTGGCTTTTTTGTAGAGGGAACCAGGGAGATGCTGCCTTCAGGCTCCAACACAGAAATACAACATCACAACATCCCTGCAGAATTTGATTTATGTTGTTGTTATTAATATCCTTCTGGGTTATAGTTTGCATGGGTTTTCCCGGGTTTAAATCCCAATGCCCACCTCTCTCTCAGGGTCACATGAGGTCGATACCCACCCGTCTGCATGATTAAAAGTTCAAATCCACACCCTCCTCCTCCTCGTCTTCCTCCTCTTCCTCAGCCCCACCCAGGACACTCACCCCACCACCACCACTTTGAACTTTCAGCTCTTCCCTTTTCCTCAGAGACGTTTTGATGCACCACCTCACCCAGAAATCACTCAAAAAAAGGCGCACCCCTTTACATTAGCTGTAGTCGCGGGGGGCATTTTGTTTTTGTTTACATCCGAAGCTTGACATATGATTTGAGAGGTGGTCATCTGTCTTCATGTTCTTTTTTCCTCCCTGGTGAATTTCTAAGTGCGGTGCTTTTTTTTTCTCCATGCAGCTCACATGCTTCTGATTAATGACCAGAAGCCTCGGGGGGGGTCATGCTAACGCTATATTGACAGAGAGGGAGGTGTGTTCTTCTGCCTGCTGAGGTCACAGTGTGTGTTATGCTAACGTGTGTGTGTGTGTGTGTTGTCTTTTAGCTCCAGCGCACTTCCACAGAACCTCCTATCCTGGCCCTGAAGGCACCGGAGCACCACGTTGAGAGGAGGGACGTCAACAAGAACCAACTCGCGCATTTAACTAACCTGGTAAGACTAAGAAAAAAAGTTTAAATGCACTCATCAGCTTTTTAATTTGGTCTTTTTATGCTTCCCTAATATGTCTTCTTTCAGACTAGTGTAAATAAAACATCCAAAATCCACATTTAGGAGTTTATTTTAGTAACTTTGTCCGTTCTGTCTGTAGATTTCTCCTAAATTCACCAAAAGATGGCAATATAAAACGCCTCATTTGCATATTTAAACATAACACTTCAGAAAACCTTGTAATATTAAAAATAATTGTTTTAATGTCAGTAATGGAGTGGGGAAGTGTAATGTTGATATCTAATTGTAAAATGTTTACCCTATTCACCTGTAGTGTGTACTACATAAGAGCTTTTACTCCCTTAAATATATAACTTTACTCAGGTTTTCTCCTTTAAATATTCATAATACTTTTACTTTTTGTTCAACATTTAATTGATGGTCTGTTTTCATAATATTTTAACGTTTTTGCGCCTAAAATATACAACTTCTTGTTGGAATAATATGACTTTTTTCCTTCGACTGAATCAAATGTATTCACCTCCAATTTTCTTCCTCCAAAATAGTTTTTTCTCCTCCTCTCAGCAGAGATCTTTAGTAGCACTTACACCTCTTTCCCTCCTCTCTATATTCTGAAGCTTTTCACACACCATTCACACACTCATGTATACACACTTTGTCAGAAAAACATGCAGAGAATTTCTTTTTAAGGCAGTATTTTCAGATTTATGGAGTGTTACAAAGAGACTCCCTCTGTCCAAACCTGTGACTGTAATATGACAACAACATTTTTGAACCGTGCGTTATCTAATGGCTGCAAACCTGCACTTATACATTTCATTTGAGGGAATTGTCACTTTCTTTAGTGTTTAACACATGGGTGGACTTTATCTCGAGTTTAAAAGGTGAAGTTTAATGTGATCTGTGAGTTGAAAGTGAGAAAATGAGCAGCGTGAGTTTACAGTTAGGAGTTAATGTTGTTATGTGGTTAAAATAATTATGTGTGTCTCTTACACAGCTGAAGGTTTAACAATATATAAAGTGTGCGGGTCTGGATCTATTTTGGGGACGCTGCCCCTTCATGAGGCTCCTGGGATTGGATAATTAGGTTATGATGTCGTTAAAAGGAGGAGGGGTTAGAGGTCAGGCTGGGGTGATTAACATTAAAGAGCCTTTAGTAGTGGTAGAGGGGGGGGGGGGGGGGCTTTCTGTCAGTGATGCACTGCTTACTTCACTGGCTGCTCTGTAATTTTAGGCTATTGGTGTTGTGAGTAATCCTTAAAACCCGCCTTCCAGCTGCAGGTGGCTTCTCTGTCCTTTGTTTCAGTAAAACTAGAAATACTTTTGCCTAAAATACTCTCACACAGTATGTAGTGTCTCTACTTTAAAGAGTCCTCTCCTGCTGATGTTCAGGTGTATATCAGTATGTAGTGTCTCTACTTTAAAGAGTCCTCTCCTGCTGATGTTCAGGTGTATATCAGTATGTAGTGTCTCTACTTTAAAGAGTCCTCTCCTGCTGATCTTCAGGTGTATATCAGTATGTAGTGTCTCTACTTTAAAGAGTCCTCTCCTGCTGATGTTCAGGTGTATATCAGTATGTAGTGTCTCTACTTTAAAGAGTCCTCTCCTGCTGATCTTCAGGTGTATATCAGTATGTAGTGTCTCTACTTTAAAGAGTCCTCTCCTGCTCATGTTCAGGTGTATATCAGTATGTAGTGTCTCTACTTTAAAGAGTCCTCTCCTGCTGATCTTCAGGTGTATATCAGTATGTAGTGTCTCTACTTTAAAGAGTCCTACTGTGACATTTAAGCACCTCTGATTGGCCGCTTCTGCAAACCCCTGCACAGAAACTGCACCAAAAGGCATTTATTAACAACATCTTAACATGCAACTGCAGACTCTATCATGAAATCTGTACCCGGGTTTTTATTCCTGAATGATTAGGATCATTTTAAACTGCAGTATTATCAGATACAGTATATACAGTGTGCAGCAGCTGAGGCCAGTTGTTGCAGGAAGCTGTGGGAAAAGCTCCAGATCTCGACCACTTAATCCCTCCAGAGAGGAAACGTAGCCCCGGGGTCTGAAAAATCTTTGGCTCCTCTCCATGCTCATGTCATTTCCACCGAGCGGGGCCACGGAGGTCCTTTAGGAGGGAGGAAGTGGACGGATACGCTCCTGTCTGTCTGAATCCCCTCATTAAGTCTGTGGGACGGAGCCTTAGGAAACTCCTCTCTGCAAAGAAGTAAACCCATGCACTCCTGCAGGAAACCCAGTGTGAACTCTCACTGTTTAGTTCCATCTTATTTACCTGTACCTTAAAGGTCACCTATCAGTCACCTTTTATACTTAAACACGTGTCCCCTCTTCTTCATGTCTCTTCTACATCAACATGTGTCCCCTCTGTGTAAAGAGACTCTGAAAGTTTCAGGAACAAAGATTCTCTCTCTTTTTGTCCTGATCCATTTATATAAAAACCTGTCTGAAAATGAGCTGATCAGATTTTGGCCACTTTATGATGTCATAACGATGTGTTTGCTTGTGTAACCATTAGCCAATCACCAACTAAGGTAACCCCCCCCCCCCCACCTTATCACCTGAATCTCCTCCTAGAGCACCATTGAGTTCTTTTTAACCAAATCTCTCTCAGAGGGGCGTGGGGAGGGGCTCCTTATTTTCATCTAAAGTAACAGACAGAGAATCAGCACTTTGGAAACAGGGCTGAAACAGAGGGGATTATGGGATGCTGCAATGATCTGTTTGGTGTTTCAGCCAATCAGAGACAGGTTCTGTATATATCTGAGACCTCTAATATATTGATGAAAAACAGTATAATAGGAGACCTTTAAAGTAAATTTGGACAAGGGATCCATTCTGACACACACTCCAAAACAACAAAGACCACAGACACATCTCTTAGTATTCCCTACGTTTGATCACATCTAAAAACATTTAGAAACCACCAATACAAACATGAGCAATCCAGAAAGTTTGTCAATAAATAGGCACTGCTTCCAGATCATCTGTGTGACGCTGCTACAACAAAGCTGTTTTTAAAACGCTTAGTCCTTCCCTCCTCTCAAACCCACGCTGCTGAATGTGCCGAGCTGCATTATGAGGAGCTAATTGAAAGTGTGTATGAGGAAAAGGAGGCGCGCGGTAATGTGCGTGCTGCATTTCTACAGTCTCATGACATTCCTCCGGTCTAATTCAAAGCAGGCGTGGAGTAGTGTCATAACATTGGGCTCTTTAACATGGCTCTGATTCCTCCTCTCCATATCTGTCCTGCCAGATTTCACTTCTCTCTGTGCAGCTTTTGGGGCAATAAAACCCTTTTAAGATTCTGTGTAAAAAAAACGGATCTAAACAGAACTAATTGGGCTTTTAATTAACCCATTGCTGCCCAGAGACTCTGTCTTGTATTTTAAGCCAATGTTTAGAGTGATTAATAGATGTTTTGGGACCATTCGCTCTTGGTTATTTGGTTAGGGTTAGTGTTTTTAAGCTTGCAGATGTTTCTCTCTCCGATTCTAGACGTGTTTGTGAAACGTATATTTTCAGTTTAGTGTCTCTATCTCAACCTCAGGGTGTCCATGTTCACATATCTGCATTCTGTGTTATGAGGGCAGCAGAGAGCGTTCATACTTTGAAGAAACAAGAACCACCTTTTTAATTTGGCTTGTTTTAAGTCCTTATTTTCTTAGTTTTAGGTTTGTGAATCACTGTTTCAAAAGTACTGAAGTTTGTTTTCTAAACTCATGATATGATAAATATTATATCCTCCTCTCTCCTCTGTGTTTCTGTAGTCCTGCTCGAACACCGAGTGCTGGGCGCTGCAATGCACTGTGGGTATTCTGGAGAAAGGAACCACCGCCATCCTCAAAGTGCGATCAAGAGTCTGGGCCGAGACGTTCACTGAGGTCGGTGACACACACACACACACACACACACACACACACACACACACACACACACACACACACACACACACACACACACACACACACACACACACACACACACACACACACACACATTTAAAATCTGCTTCAACTTTTCACAGAGAGAGAATTTGGAAGAGTTTTCCCGGCGACAGGGTTTCATTCATCTGTTTTACACCTGAAAAATGTCAAGATGAAGGATTTCTATAAGGATTTAGTTATAAACTAAATTGAGTCATAAACACAGGACCGTTTAATCAGACTTAGAAAATAAATCAGCAATATGTTATTCTTTTCTAAAACTAGCCCATAATAATGAAGCATGGAGAGTAGCTGCAGGACTCAGCGCTGTCAGTCTGCACAGTCTCACATAGTTTCTCCTGACAAATGGGAACAGTTGCTATCTAAGAATCTGCAGACTGCACTTTCTACGTGTTTACATTTCTCCTCTGTCTGCCATGCTTTAAACAAACTCCTGACCTCTGCATGCTGAGGAACATGAAGCTTAGAATCAATGATCTGCAGAGGTGGGAAGTAGTAGAGTACTGATACTTCGTTACTCTGGTATCAGTACTTTACTCCACTACTTATTTCTCTGATGACTTTTTACTTTGACTTCTTACATTTTGAACTCAAATACCTGTACTTTCTACTTCTTACATTTTGAACTCAAATACCTGAACTTTCTACTTCTTACATTTTGAACACAAATACCTGAACTTTCTACTTCTTACATGTTGAACCCAAATACCTGAACTTTCTACTTCTTCCATGTTCCAAACAGGCTGGTTCCTTTAGTTTGAATGTGTGTTTGGTGGCGTGATCATTATTATTTAGAGTCATTGCGTGCCTATTGATTTGAACACGATCCGTGTATCCATCATTTCCTGGTCTTCTCTAAAGAAGAGGGACCAATGAAAACGTTGTCATGTTGCCGTTGTTCAGCATGGAAACATTCATTAGCTAACAATGACATTATTGTTCTATTAATATAAAGGGAGGTCAGGTACTCTTTAAAACAGCTGCTAGTTATGGGTACTTTTTACTTAAGTACATTTCAAAGCCTCTTTACTTTTACTTGAGTAAAGAAGTTTAGTCAGTACTTCTACTTTCACCAGAGTATTTTTAAACATGAGTATCTGTACTTCTACTCGAGTAAAGGATGTGTGTACTTTTGCCATCTCTGATTATGATGATGGAGATTTATTTAAAGAAGTCTCTGTCGCCTCCCAGTGTCTGACGGCTGGATTGCATTCATTGTTTTAATCATTTCTCCACGATCTGCCCCGTGTAGAGAGCGTACAAACACTACGTGCTGGAGTGTCTCGCCCAATACAGCGTGGAGAAGATGCCGTACGCCATCGCCCCGAAACACGCCCCCAGCGGACACAAAAAGGTATTTTACATGTCATTTTCCAGTCCGTTCATAATCAGATATATTTCATTTCATTTTTTAGTTTAAGGCTACAGTCATTAGTTGACTCATTATTTTGTCCATTGGGAGGAAAATAATGCACATTTTGATGATAATTGATTGTTTTTCATGCAAGATAATTACGATGTTAGCCTCTCAAACCTGCCTTTTATGCTGCTTTAATTAGCTTCTTATTTTATTTTGCACACTTATGTAAATAGTATCCTTTACTGTCGACATGCATACCTTTTAATGTATTTTTTTATTTTTTATATTGTTAATATGGATATTTTTACTGTTTATTTTCTATTTTATTTCATTTTGAATTCATGTGCAAAGCCTTGTTTACATGCTGCTGTGCCAACATCATAATAAAGTATGTTTAATCTTAATTTATATAATTTAAAAGTGAATATATGTGAGTTTTGGACTGACATCAGATATTTAGAGACATCCCCTCGGACTTTGAGAAACTAGGATGGACGTTTTTCACTATTTTCTCCCATGTTGTCGACCATGAATGGATGAATCTAGGAAACAATCATCAGTCTATATGAGTTAAACTGATACACTGTGATGTTCCCTCAGGTTGTGACCCCGCTGGTGTGGAATAAGCCGGACATAGAGAACTCGGTTCCTCTGTGGATCATCATCCTGGCGATTTTAGCAGGTTTACTGCTGCTGGCTCTGCTCATCTACGTCCTGTACAAGGTCAGTGCCAATATAGGCGACACAAAGCAAGCAGAAACTATATTTTTCATTCTTCAGGGGTCCGCGGGGTCTTAAAAAGTATTAAAAGTTGATAAATCAATTTAGCGAAAATTAAGACTATTAAAAAGTATTAAACGGCATTTTCCAAGGTATTACATTTTGTAGCTTGTTTTCAATAAGTATATAAATGGTCCAAAGAGAATGTATTCTACAGTCTGCCTGAATGTAATCATTGCGTAGGTGTGTAGTGTGATTCTGTGTAGTTTATTTATGGCATCCCGTTGGGTTTGACGTCATCTGAACAGGACATCGCACGCTCACTGCTTGATAGCGCGCGAAGGGCCGTTTACGCCGGTTGTTAAACAACATCGTTATGGGGAAATGCAAGTCTGCGTCCAAATGGTTGGAAGATAAGGAGGAAGGACAATCAATACTGTATATAGTCAATGTGAGGTAAAGTGTGTCGCCAAGGTAACCGGTTAAAACTCCAAGTGGCGATGAGGTCTTAAAATGTATGGGAAGGGTCATAAAGAAGGTCTCAAAAGGTCTTACATTTGACTTCAGGATTCCTGCGTATACCCTGTTCTTTATATTCTTAAGCTTTTCACACACACCATTCACACACTCATTTATACACACTTAAATACTAAAAACAGTATTTCATTCACTTTTTAGCCTCATAACATGTCTTCTTTCAGACTAGTGGAATTAAAACATCCACAATTAGGAGTTTATTTGACTAACGTCTGTTGTGTCTGTACATTTCTCCTAAATTCACCAAAAGTTAGCATTACATGATGTCTCATTTGCAGATTTTAACAAAAAATGTCAACAAAAATATCTCTGAGATTCGGATTGTGGGTGTGACAGAAAAACACATTTAAAGATGTCAGGATTCGCAACTATTTTACTTTTTCTGACATCTTATGGACCAATCATGTCGTTCATGTCTCAGTTGACCAAACTACAACAATATTCATCTTTAATCTTTTTTAATGCATACTTCTCTGGTAATATTAAGCTGTCTTTGACTCTTTTCTTGCTGTAACAAATGCAAATGTCCCCTCTGTGGGACGAATAAAGGTGTTCTGATTCTGATGTTATGTATATCACATTTCCCTTGGAGAGTCATGCAGTAAATGATGTTTTTATGGCAGTGTTTTCTGATTTATGGAGTGATTTCCTATGTAAAAACACGTCAACAAAATGAAACAAGAATTTTGAACCTGGCTTTATCCAGTGTTCACATTTCTGTTCTGGATAATAACATAATTTTCACCTTATTAATCCGCACAGTCTCCCCTTTTTAAAGCTCTTGTCTCCGACTTAAGTGATGAAGTCTGTGCTGTTTTCTAATTCCTGATTTCTTTAACTTGTTTTCTTGCAGTTCGGCTTCTTTAAGCGCTCTCTCCCGTACGGCACGGCGATGGAGAAGGCTCAGCTGAAGCCTCAGGCTGCGTCCGAGGCGTAACGCGGAACCACAGGAACCACAGGAACCACAGGAACCACAGGAACCGGCCGTATGATTGCAACGAGAAACACGATGAAGAGTGGATCAGAAAGAGATTTAAGAGATAAAGAGACACCACTGGAAACTCCACTGTGCTGCACTACAGGAAAAACCCAAAGATCTCCAAAGCCAAATGAATGTTTTTATTTCTTTTTTAACTTATGTCGGCAGAACTGTTTCTCACTGAGACTGAGCAACAGGAAGGTGACTGCAGAGAGATGCTTTTACTCTGGTGCTAATGATCTCACAGGTTACATGCAGCAGGAGCTGTGAATTACGCCCGTGCAGAGACCCTGAAGTATCCTTCTGGTATCTCCTGAACACGTGGTTTTTACAGACGGATGATCGGATTGTTTTCAGGTGAAAAAGTCGACATTACTGGCCTACACGTCGGACCTGAATCTGTTAAATTGCTTGGCTTTTATCACATTTTTCCCAAGAAGCATCGGTTCTTTAACGATCGATGCAAACGGCTGGAGGACGGCGCTGCGTTGAGATGTGTTTGCACTCGAAGGAAATCTACTGATTTATTCCAGAGAAACTTAAGATTTGACTGGCTGACCTTCCTTTGAGAGTTTAGCTCCTACTGATCACTTTGTTTGAACCCTCGCTCATGTTCAGAGTCTGCCATGCCTGCAGCATCATGGGGGTGCACCTCACAGCAGGAAGAAGAGAGGATATGTGCAGGAAGTGACGCTGAGGTGAAGCACGGGGGAGATATCTCGACCCGAAGACAATCAGCGATGTTGTAGCTCGTTGCAGACAGATTTAGTTTTAGGGTCTGTGTTGACATAATGCCTTTTTCTGCTCCCAGCGTCTCATCCAGAGTTGTTTGTAGCCCTTTTTTTATTGCTTCAATGACACTGAAATCTTGACAAAGTATCACAGGAGATAGTAAGTCGGACTAGCTTCTCCCCCTTGGATTTAATCATCTGTTTCTGCTACTTCATATTAGTTTGACAGTGTTTTCTCACCTTAAGCAGCATCCAAAACATGCTTGCTTTTACACTTTGTCTGAATGCGAGGAGGACGTCTTTGTACTGATTTAACATTCACACACTCACCGTCAGCAACATCTAGTGTCCAGGATAAAAAACCAGGCTTGTTGGTCTTTGTTGTGATAAGTCCCGTCTGAAGACACAGTTAAAAACAAGCTTTGCATCCAATTTCTGCTGCGACATCATCTGCATTTATCTAAGATGTTGAAATAACTCGGAGAAGCTGCAAAAATGGCGAAGCGCTAAGAAAAAAGTCACTATGTGCAGCGTTTATTTTCAGATTCGGCCGTATTTGATGGTATTCTCATTGAAGTCATTGAAAAAAGACGCCGGTGCTCAGAAAAAGGTGCCATGTGGACTAGAGAGGAGGCGGGATCTCCAGGGTTGCACGATAACACGTCTCCACTTTGCGATAAATCCCAGAAAAAGGCATTGCATGTAGAGTTTTTTTCCAATATCGTGCAGACCCTCCCTCAGTTTGCAGTGTGTTGCTGTGAGAAACTGTAATCCTGACTGTCTGCCCACCTTCAGAAAGAGAAGAGAGAGAAGGAGAAGAGAGAGAAAGAGAAGAGATCCTCCCAGACGCTGCAGGGACTGAACGGAAAAATGCATCTTTGATTTGTTGTCGTGTACATAGATGTTATGTGCCTTAAATGTAAATACTGAGGGTTACAGGAGTGTGTGTGTCTGTGTGTGACTTCATGCGTACATGCATTTGTGTGAATGGGATATTTATGAATGTGTGTTCTGTGTATGCATTAGTTTGTACCCTTGTAACAACACATTAAGTAACAATTACACACAATGCAATACAGTTTGACTTCATTATGTATTAATCTGCTGCATTTTTAATAGATTGTTATGCATTGCAGTGGCGATTACACCTTTTTATTGTTTTAATTAAATTGGAATAATACATGCTTTATGTAATATCCAACCAAAATTGATTTTTAGGAAGGAAAAATCTAAGAAATAATCTATTAAATTCACTATTACAGTTGGTTATTACATAATGCATTTATGTATTATTACATTTATATTAAAAAAAACTATATTGCAACTCTAAAATGTTGTAACAACGCTGCAGATATTATTGTTTACTGTGGTGGAAGTACATTTACAAAGTACCACTTTGACATGCTTGTACTTGAGTATTTCCATTTCATGCTTGTACAGTGCAGTACTGTGCTACAAACATACATGTAGTGGCTCTACTTTAAAGAGTCCTCCTGCTGATGTTCAGGTGTATATCAGTATGTAGTGTCTCTACTTTAAAGAGTCCTCTCCTGCTAATGTTCAGGTGTATATCAGTATGTAGTGTCTCTACTTTAAAGAGTCCTCTCCTGCTGATGTTCAGGTGTATATCAGTATGTAGTGTCTCTACTTTAAAGAGTCCTCTCCTGCTGATGTTCAGGTGTATATCAGTATGTAGTGTCTCTACTTTAAAGAGTCCTCTCCTGCTACAAACATACCCAGTATTTTCAGAGTTAGTAAATTGGCGCCACACTACAAAAATAAATACGATACGCACAATACTCCTACATGTATTTGTTAGTTAAAAAACTGGTTAATATAATATCCGAATACTACAGCGGAGTACTTTTACCTTTTAAGTTAATTTTGCTCATATGTACTTCTACTTTAACTTCTTCATTACTTGAAACAGAGTATTTTAAAACCATAGTATGTCTACTTTTACTTAAGTAAAGGATCTGAGTACTTCTTCCACCACAGTCCTTTTTAAAGTGCAGTAGATTATTACAAAATGAAGCTAATGTATTGAACTTTGTGCCGTTTTTCTTACATAATGTGTTGTTAAAACTCTTCCCACTGCTCAGCCCTGTTCATCCCTTCACGTCTGTGTCTGATGTTAAATGATTCTGCATTAATGTCGGTCATCATGCAGTGGAAGCTCAGGACGATTTGTCTTTTCTGCAACACAGTTCAAACATTTACAAACCTCATTGTAAGTCCAAAGAAACGTCTGTAAGAATTCACCTAATGCAGCTCGATTCTGGTTCAATATGTCTTGGTTCTTCCGGTTTAGCACGAGCAGCTTTGTAAACGATTGGATCATTCACAGCTGTACTGCGGTGATCAGATGGTTTTACAGCTTCTATCCTCTTGTCAGTGGCTCTGAAATGTTGGCTATCTTTCTAGCTATGGTCAAATTAGTGGCGCTCATAATTTAAATTGGGATTTAAATTATAAACGGCCTATGGTTAGACATGCAGTGCGGAAAAAACATAGTTGACGTGTTTTCTTTAAGTGTTAGGGTTAGCTTAATAGCTCATGACAGCTCCAAACATCGCTTTGAATCCTCAAATATACATTTTTGGATTAACTAATCACATATTGGTGATCAAAATGGGTGGTTTCTCACCTGAAAAACTGTTATAACTTACAGTCAATTCAAAAGCTTTAAAAACAGTTCCTTTGGCTAGTAAAGGTTGATAAAGCTGGCGACGCTATGCAAGGTAATAGCAATGACTCTGACCAGAAAGACCAAGACATTAAACAGCGAAGCGCTATAAGGTGAATACCGTCCAGAGAACCAGGACGTGTTTACCTCCGGAGGAACAGCTGAGCTCTGGGAACTGAAAATGTTTGGAAGTGCAATATTTATATTCACTCTTTGTCGTTTTAATATTACAGTGCTTTCATTTGTTGTCATAAACCAGGACTTTGTGTTTTATTTCACAGTATGTGACGAGCACGTACGCGACACCCTTGTTTTATTCACTTGCTTTATCACTCGACACGGTTTAAGGTTTTGTGCTCACCACTTCATCGCTGTTTGTTTTTTAAAACAACATCTCTGAGTTGAACTCGGGGTTGTTGACACGGATCGGCCATACTATAATAACCATATTTCACACGTTTGCCTCATCACACTCTTTTATTATCCGCAGTTTGGCTCCATATCTGATTTAAAACTCATGTCGACATTATTTAAATGGGATCTTTTTACTACTTCCTCCGTGGTTACATCAGGAAAGGGCACTGGGTTTTATTTCTTTTTAAAAAACAATTTCCCCTCTCCATGACTTCCAAAAAAGAAGTTGTACATATTCATGACGAGGGGAGTGTTTCTAAATTGACAGGATATCTGATTTGTTGTGAATTTCTCTCACCCCATATTGGGGGGAACATTTTTACCTGTAATTGTTTGTACTTTTAATAAAATATTTCCCTTTTTACAAAGTCTTCTTTGTGATGCTTTCATTGACACACGTAACTGAGAAAATAATTTATTTAGAAAAAACAACATGGTATGAAATTAGATGCATGTCAGTCGGTGTTGGCAGGAAATGATATGATGCAATATATTAATGTGGAAGCATTTGTGCACAGAAAACTGACCTACAGTGATCAAATATGGCGTAGATCTGCAGGGTTTGTTCTTCCACAAAGAGCAGGATACAAAATGTTTGAGTAAAGATTTCTTACACCAAAAGTGTGCTTAGTTGCTTTTGTCGGTTCCCACTGTGGCACATGCACGGCTGTAAGGCTTCTTGGATACAAAAAAGTTCCTCGGACATCATTTCATCTCTGGTTCATCGTTAGAGGTTATTAACGTAGACATGTTCACTCCTGATACTTCGCAGAGAGCTTTTCCCTAAATGTCCTTCAGTAAATCCACAGCATCTCGGAAGTCTTTCAGTTTGAGTTTTTGTTCAGATTTCTGCTTCAGTTTTTATCAGGCTTTTGCACGTAGACGCTCTAACACTCGATGGTTCTGGATAGCTGCGTTAGTTTGCGCTGGTTGTCGATCACCTTCAGGTTCTGGATGTAGTGCCGGATGTTGCTGGGGCTCCGAAGAGGAAGGGAGTATTCTGAGCCTGGAGGAGGAGGGGAAATCATGTTAGACTTTAAAGAGCTTTAAAGGGTATATCAGTATGTAGTGTCTCTACTTTAAAGAGTCCTCTCCTGCTGATGTTCAGGTGTATATCAGTATGTAGTGTCTCTACTCTAAAGAGTCCTCTCCTGCTGATGTTCAGGTGTATATCAGTATGTAGTGTCTCTACTTTAAAGAGTCCTCTCCTGCTGATGTTCAGGTGTGTATCAGTATGTAGTGTCTCTACTTTAAAGAGTCCTCTCCTGCTGATGTTCAGGTCTATATCAGTATGTAGTGTCTCTACTTTAAAGAGTCCTCTCCTGCTGATGTTCAGGTTTATATCAGTATGTAGTATCTCTACTTTAAAGAGTCCTCTCCTGCTGATGTTCAGGTGTATATCAGTATGTAGTGTCTCTACTTTAAAGAGTCCTCTCCTGCTGATGTTCAGGTGTATATCAGTATGTAGTGTCTCTATTGGGACATGTCTCCATGCTTTAATGTTCAAAAAGCTCTTTATTTTTCTCATACTGCCTGTGCTGCAGCACCTCTTTTCACCCTCTGTCTGAAACCAGAGCCCAGTCTGCTCTGATTGTTTAGCTGGCCGGCTCTGTTGTGATTGGTCAACCGCTTAGAGATGTCCCGCCCCTTAGCCTATCATGTACAATGTGTCTGAGGACTAGCCAATAGAAGCATGAGTGTTACATAGTGATGTCACTATGTTCAGTAAGTAAGCAAAGGAGTGCAATGGGAGTAAATTACAGACCTTTCTTTTTAATTAGGCTTTTAATTTAGGTTAACTTCACTGTTATACTTTTGTGTTGTGATCAAAGTCTTTCTGTTTTTCTTATTGTTTTTTCTTATTTTACTTCATTATGTTGTTTTTTTTCATCTCATCTTTATTGAAGCACAATATTATTATCATTATTATTATTATTATTATTATTATATACATATCATTTTAAACCTAATAATCGAATGAGAAAAAGAGGGAAACTGTAATCAGACAGTGAAGCCAAACAATTAGACATTATGTGCAAGAAAACCAGAACAAATCCACACTGGGGTTAAAACCTCTTAAAGCAGTTAGTAAGATGGTGGATGTAGCTTCTTACATGTAGAAATGCGATTGGAAGGCCCTTCTAGAAACATCCGGTCTGCGAGGCCCCTCTGTGGAGACGACGGTACTGCAGAGGAGAAATAAAGATTATATTCCTTAAATGTCCTGCATGCATCCTTTAGCGGCCAAACACTCCTTTACTTTAACATGCATGTGCAACAGTTTCCTTCATTTATATCACCTCATTTTTAGTATTGTTGTTGCGTTACAAGTTGGATATGTAAGATAAGGTAATGTAACATATTTTGGGTCCAAGTTTTGTCTAAAAAACGAGGGAACTTACACATTATTTTGGGCACTTCAAAATAAACAGTGTGTGAGTGCTTGAGTCTGAAATGAGCCGAGATGCATAATCAGCACATGTTTGCCCCTCAATCACAGCTTGTTTTAAAGAGTATTTGCCCATGTTTTTAAACGTTTCTGAAACTGTCTGTAACTTACCGTACGGCTGGCTTCTGCATCCTCGGACAATTTTCACTGTCTTGGCGATCATGCGCTGTGACAACGGGAAGAAAAGGAAACATTTTAAGGTGAATAATATCATGCCAACATCTGTGAGATGTATAATTCATTCAAACGAACCCCGTTACACAGAATGTTCCAGTCTTACCACTTTCTCAAAGTTGACCAGTTTGTCGACGTAGTTTGGATTTCCCTCATTGATGAACGTCATGTCTGTGCAAAGAGAGGAACAGAAAACATTCATTAAAGCATTTATTTTCACTTCTAATGCTGAATTCATTTCATTGCTGTTTTTTTAAAACTGTGACGGCCAACGATAAAGAGTTTGCAGCAGATAAAGCAATGTCTCTGCTGGTCATGTATATATAATGCACATACAAAAAGGGATGCATTATATTGGATTGTTGCAGATAATCCCATTGCTTTATATATTATAAGACGGTTTCTGCATCTGAAAATGAACCACACACTGCAGACTCTACAGAAAAAGATAAAGTACTTGTTAGAGCCAGTATTTTGATTTTATCAGAAAGGCCACCTAATCGTGACGTCTGAAGTCAACCTGAGTATAAAAGACTACAATTCCCACGCCACCTCCTCTGAAGTGACAGATGGGCAACCTGCCAGAAAGACGCCAGTTTTTAACCGTTCAATGCCCTTTAAGTTATGAAGTTATATAAGCCTTATCAAGAAAGAATACCTCTTTTTGTTATTTTATTTGCCTCTTTGTTTTGACTATTGTAACGGCCTCTTTTCTTTCTTGCATGCGTAAAAGTTTGTTATTTGATTTTGAGCAAACACATTGCATAATATCATCTAAACCATCGGAGGCCAAGCAACACTTTAACTGTAAGTAATATAAAGGAAAGAAATCGAGTTAAATATTTCTGTTTAAGGCGTCTAGTGGCTTGATAGAAAAACAAGGAAGGACGCCACGACAGTACTCTTTTATATTTGCAGGGATAGTATTGTTTCTGTAAATGAAAAGTGGTTTTAGTTTATTTTATTGAACATGTTTGAAGCATGTTGTGTCACCTTTGAGCAGCAGCGGCATGAAGGGGATGTACGGAGGACTGAGTTTAGCCACAGCCAGTCTGTAGGCTCGGTGGTTACGAGAGGGATCCTGACAGGAGAAGAAACACAGATATTATAATAATAGACAATAATGTACTTAACCAATCATTTTAGAACATTCATAAAGTTGTGACTTACCATCAACCTCTCATAGGCGCAGTAAATCCTTTTTATCTTGCTGGGTATTCTCTGGATTAGACGTTAACAGATATTAATTAATGATGACACATTATATATAATCATCATCACTCTACACCAGGGGTGTCAAACTCAATTTCATCGCGGGCCACATCAGCATTATGGTTGCACTCAAAGGGCCGGTTGTAACTATAAGACTATATAAATATATAATATATATTAAATAATGTATTATATTATATTATTGGCTCTGCATTGGATTATTATCAGATCTGGTAATAACTTCATAAATAACTACGTCTGAAAGCAGAAGTCTAGGGCAAATAATTCAAAGCAAATATTCAACAATTACATCAAAACTTTTGAAAGAACATCCATGACATCTGTTTGCAACTTATATATATATCAATATTCCAAATACTTGTATATAGACTATTCTGCACTATTTCTATTATATTCTATTTTATTTTATTTACTTGCACTATTATCTGTTTTATTGTGTTGCACTGTTGGTGGAGCCTGTGACCTAAGATTTTCATTATTATAACTACACTGTAGCTATGTACACATGACAATAAAAGCCTTGAATCTTGATTTGTATTGTATATTATATTCTTTGCAAGCTCTTGCAGGCCACATAAAATGAAGCGGCGGGCCGGATTTGGCCCCCGGGCCTTGAGTTTGACGCCCCTGCTCTACACAGTCAGTGGTTTCTCACCTCCCAGGTTTTGTAAAGCCGGTGTACTGCACTGTTGCTCAAACCGAACATCACAGCGAAGAATGAATTCAGGTTCTTCTGCTCCTTTAATCTGAGACATAGAGACACATTATTTTTTATATGAGTATTAAACAGTTTGATTCAGATGACAAGGGCTGCTCTCTGCAGATTTTAAAGATAATATGTGCAAACTGTTATATGAGTTTACTCAGCGCTAGGGGATCTGTGAGCTAAATGCTAACGTTAGCATGCTAATGGTAATGTCAATCATTTTGCATGTTTTTGGACGAAGAAGCAGCATCCAGTTCTGAAAAGTGGAGCTAATGCAGACGCACCTTAAACCTGCATTCTCGCTAATGTCCAGCAGAGGGCAACACAAAATAAATCAGATTGTATAGAAGTCTATGAGAAAATGTTACTACTTCTCTCTTGATTTGTTACCTCAGTAAACATTCACCTGATGAGTTTATGGTCTCAATCTGTAGTTTAAAGACTTCTTCAAATCTGCATGATGTTCATTTATTAAATATGGTCCCATTTAGAGTAAATAGACGATAAAGCAACGCATGTTTTAGGGTAAGGCAACCTGTGATTGACAGGTGTGTCACAGTGTTACTTGTGTCTTTGTCTTAAACTCTTTCATGTTTGTGTTTCAACTTCATTATAATTCATTGTAACCGTACAGTCTCCTAAAAAGTCTCAGTTTATCTGCTTTCCCCTCGTGTCGCATCTGGATGCAACAAAAAAGACGGGGCGATGGCAAAAATGGCAACCTTAAGGCTTTAACAACAGATTCAATGTCCTTGCTCGATTATTATACGAAAACCAATTTTCATAAAGGTTTATTGTATATGTTTTATACAGTTCGCTTGCTAGGGAAGCTACTATCTACCATCAGCTACCAAAAATAATTTTACCGACATCCTTCTTTGTCAGTTTGTACTATGAAACTCCAATCATTGCTGACGTGTTTGTAACTACGTCTAACTTACACTGCAGCGATCTTTATGAACTTCTTGAGCAGCACGGCTCTCTTCATCAGGTCCTCACAGAGGCACAGCTCCGTCACCACCCAGTACTGAACCTCGTTGAAGCGCCGCACAAAACGCTCCAGGTTAGCCGTGATGGCGCCGTGGAATTTATGGCGGCCGAATATGTAGTAGACAAGCTCCACCTGCAGAGACAGGGAGTTACAGTCAGGTGAAAAATAAATCAAAGAGGTTACAATATAGTCGTGCAGGAATGAATCTTTAAACCCGGAAATTAGTTAGCATTTAGCACTTCCTGTACCCTGGTCTGGAGGTCTTGAGATATAAGGTCTTAAAGGTAAGGTAAGCTGAAGGGATTTTAAGGTTTTGTTCTACGACATGAAATACCTCAGTAAATACCCCAATGGTGAATTTAAAAACAGCGGTTGCTAACAAGTGTCTAAATGAAATGACTAAACGTCATCACGCCAAACATTAGCCACCTTTAGCTTAGCGGTGATGACGTGAAGTCATGTGACCGTGCTGCAGTTCCTTTATAGCCCAACATTAGCCGCCTTTAGCTTAGCGGTGGTGAAGTGAAGTCATGTGACGCTGCTGTAGTTCCTTTATAGCCCAACATTAGCCGCCTTTAGCTTAGCGGTGGTGACGTGAAGTCATGTGACCGTGCTGTAGTTCCTTTATAGCCGAACATTAGCCGCCTTTAGCTTAGCGGTGGTGACGTGAAGTCATGTGACCATGCTGTAGTTCCTTTATAGCCCAACATTAGCCGCCTTTAGCTTAGCGGTGGTGACGTGAAGTCATGTGACCGTGCTGTAGTTCCTTTATAGCCCAACATTAGCCGCCTTTAGCTTAGCGGTGATAACGTGAAGTCATGTGACCGTGCTGTAGTTCCTTTATAGCCCAACATTAGCCGCCTTTAGCTTAGCGGTGGTGACGTGAAGTCATGTGACCGTGCTGTAGTTCCTTTATAGCTAACGTTAGCTTTTTACTTCAGAAATCATAAAGTGGTGTTAATATGTGGAGAACTCTAATGAACAAAACGTGTAAGTATCATAAACGTTGTGTAATATTTTCTGATATAATCCAAAATCCAATTGAGGAATCCCATTAGCTTTTTGTGGAAGGAACCAGGGAGATGCTAACCAACGAGAAAACGTCATCCCTGCACCACACTAAAGATGACTTTGTGATTATGAAACACGTGAAGCATGCAGGAAGTGTCGCACCAGATGATCTGATGGCCCAGAGCCAAACAGTGTGACTCCTCACTTTGAATTCATCAAGGAGACATGCAGTCCTTTGGAAACGAGGAAATATCTGACTGTCGGCTGAGCCTTCATTTGAAGTGTAAACAAGCAGTTTCCTGTGCGTCAGATGTCAAATTGTACATAATCTCTGCTGCGGTTACCTCGTGCATGGCGGTGAACAGCTCCCAGTCGTAGTTGGTGAGTTCAGAGGCGATATCTTTAGATCCCATCTGCTCCAGGACGTCCAGGGTGCCTTGCTCGGGCCCCTGCTGCTCCTTCAGGGGCGTCTGGGAGAAATAAAATAATAATAATAATAATACGTTTAGTTAGTATAGCAGCTTTCAAAGAAATACAATTCACAAAGTGCTTCACAAGAAAGAACAAAAGTTGAAATTAAGACCACAGAAACATGATTACAATAACAACATGAGGCAGAAATGTAAGGTTAACATAAAAACTAAACATAGCCACGTGGAGTCCCGAAAGGAACCAACATAAGAACAGAACACATCACACACATCTCAAGTAGAAACAAAAGCCAATGTAAAAAGATAGTTCTTCAGTAGTTTTTTAAAAGCTTCTACAGAGACTGCAGAGCGGATGTCAAAAGAGATGTGAGCGTTCCTTTGATGGCTTTAAGGGCAGGAAACTGAATCAAACCAGCAGTAAGGGAGTAGTGAACTATGTAATTTGGTTCACAGAAGAAAGTCTGCTTCTTCCATCGCAGACAAAAAACCACCTGTTTCCACTACTCCACAGAGGTGGGAAGTAGTGGAGTACAAATACTTTGTTACTGTACTTAAGTACATTTTTCTGGTATCAGTACTTTACTCCACTACTTATTTTACTGACCACTTTTTACTTTAACTTCTTAGATTTTGAACACAAATACCTGTTCTTTCTACTTCTTACATGTTCCAAACAGGCTGGTTCCTTTAGTTTTGAATGTGTGTTTGGTGGCGTGATCATTATTATTTAGAGTCATGGCGTGCCTATTGATTTGAACACGATCCGTGTATCCATCATTTCCTGGTCTTCTCTAAAGAAGAGGGACCAATGAAAACGTTGTCATGTTGCCGTTGTTCAGCATGGAAACATTCATTAGCTAACAATGACATTATTGTTCTATTAATATAAACGGAGGTCAGGTACTTTTTAAAACAGATGGTAGTTATGGGTACTTTTTACTTAAGTACATTTCCAAACTTCTTTACTTATACTTGAGTAAAGAAGTTTAGTCAGTACTTCTACTTTTACCAGAGTATTTTTAAACACGAGTATCTGTACTTCTACTTGAGTAAAGGATGTGTGTACTTTTGCCATCTCTGCTGCTCCATGACCAATACAAATACATTTTTTTAATTTATGTAGCACTCGAACATGATTGGCTAATTGAAAGCTTATGTATCTGCACAATATCTTTCTCATCTCTCTCACCAGCTGATCCACCTGGCTGCTGCTGCAGATGAACAGCCGCTCGTTGAGTCCCATCGCCGTGAAAACTGCAGACGCATCCAGCTTTAACTGAGCTCTCTCTGTGTAGAACATATACAAAAAACTCATTTCAGGGCAGAAATTGGCAATGATATGAAGCTCTGCATGCTTTATTCTAACAATTTTACACGAACGGGCCTTATACATTTAAAAATCTCTGCACATTTGAAGAAAATGTAAGATTTGTCTTAAATATCTGAAGGAGAAATGGAAAATGGAGAAGAATTGACAGAACAAGACTTATTCACTACAGTGGAAAAACAAATAATCAGCAAACCAATAAAAGGGGAAAAACAGACAAGACACAATCTTAAAAAACAAGGAAAAATATCAATCTATAAATAAAGAAAAAATGTTTAAAAAAGTGTAATAAAGTAATTATAATAAAAAGAGTTCAAACCACAGTTAGTCATAATATAAATACAAATAAAAAATGATGAATAAAAATAATATAAATAATAAGAATGTGCACTCATGCTTCTAGAGAGCGTAATCTTACCTCCCGATGAGTTCATTTTGACGAGGACGTGATCTCCTCCAGGTTGGACGGTTGCTGACATCACTTCCTGTACGGACGCGCTGACAGGAAGCATCAGAGTGAGCGGTCTGTAGTCCGGTCTGTAGATCTCATACAGAACTGCAGAGATAGACAACATGTCAGGATGTCATGATCTCATCAATTATGATTAAGTATAAAAACTAACACACAAATACATGAGCCGATTGTCATTTTGAAAATAGTGAGTGGTGCAGGAATGAGTCCTAAACCCTGTCTGGATGTTCAATGGTTTGTTTTGTTTTTGAATTTGTTTGTTATCCTGAAATAAGGTCTGTGGTCAACACAAACATATTTTAACTTTTGTTCTACGACATAACATACATCAACAAGTGAACTACACTAACAAGTGTCTAAATGAGACGACTAAATATCATCACCCCCAACATTAGCCTCCTTTAGCTTAGCGGTGGTGACGTGAAGTCATGTGACCGTGCTGTAGTTCCTTTATAGCCCAACATTAGCCTCCTTTAGCTTAGCGGTGGTGACGTGAAGTCATGTGACCGTGCTGTAGTTCCTTTATAGCCCAACATTAGCCGCCTTTAGCTTAGCGGTGGTGAATTAAAGTCATGTGACCGTGCTGTAGTTCCTTTATAGCCCTACATTAGCCGCCTTTAGCTTAGCGGTGGTGACGTGAAGTCATGTGACCGACCGTGCTGTAGTTCCTTTATAGCCCAACATTAGCCACCTTTAGCTTAGCGGTGGTGACGTGAAGTCATGTGACCGTGCTGTAGTTCCTTTATAGCCCAACATTAGCCGCCTTTAGCTTAGCGGTGTTGACGTGAAGTCATGTGACCGTGCCTGTAGTTCCTTTATAGCCCAACATTAGCCGCCTTTAGCTTAGCGGTGGTGACGTGAAGTCATGTGACCGACCGTGCTGTAGTTCCTTTATAGCCCAACATTAGCCACCTTTAGCTTAGCGGTGGTGACGTGAAGTCATGTGACCGACCGTGCTGTAGTTCCTTTATAGCCCAACATTAGCCTCCTTTAGCTTAGCGGTGGTGACGTGAAGTCATGTGACCGTGCCGTAGTTCCTTTATAGCCCAACATTAGCCGCCTTTAGTTTAGTGGTGGTGACGTGAAGTCATGTGACCGACCGTGCTGTAGTTCCTTTATAGCCCAACATTAGCCACCTTTAGCTTAGCGGTTGTGACGTGAAGTCATGTGACCGTGCTGTAGTTCCTTTAAGCCCCACATTAGCCTCCTTTAGCTTAGCGGTGGTGACGTGAAGTCATGTGACCGTGCCGTAGTTCCTTTATAGCCCAACATTAGCCGCCTTTAGTTTAGCGGTGGTGACGTGAAGTCATGTGACCGTGCTGTAGTTCCTTTATAGCCCAACATTAGCCGCCTTTAGCTTAGCGGTGGTGACGTGAAGTCATGTGACCGACCGTGCTGTAGTTCCTTTATAGCCCAACATTAGCCACCTTTAGCTTAGCGGTGGTGACGTGAAGTCATGTGACCGTGCTGTAGTTCCTTTAAGCCCCACATTAGCTAAGATATAACACTATAAAGGTCTATTAAATTATCAAAAAAGTAAATATAATGATATTGAATAATTTATGTCAATTACGTTTTCATCATTAAAAAATAATAAAATATAGAAAGTCAGATGCAAGCAGAACATGAAAATGGATCATCCCTTAAAGATGATAATATCACTATAAAAAGGAAGTTATAAATAACAGTGTTTGAGGTGTTGTTGATGTACACAGTTTTTACTCGCCTTTATCCTGCGCTCTGATTGGCTGTAACCTCCCCACCGGCTCCTCACAGTTTGAGAACCAATCAAACTGCTGATTCTATAAAGAGTGACTCAGAGAATCAGTGACATTGAAGTGAGAAATAACATTAGCGTGACATTTTCACAGTTTTCTCATTAATGCATATCTCTGATGTTAATTTAAACTCACCCTGCTCAGAGACTGGTATCCATTCTCCAGTCTGTGAAGATATCACAGGAGAAAATAAACACTTTTAGATGACAGGCTGCAATATGCATTACTTTATAATGTCATTTAAATATCAGATTTGATAAAGATAATAGAGATAATTTACACTTTAGTTCTCCTCCTGTCTCTAAATTGATCTTTCAGCATGCTGGTCAGACGATAGTCAGCGGCCACCTCCTTCTTCAACCTCTGTATACAAAAATATTTAAAAAAATTAAAAAGGCAATAACATAATTAAAAAAGAATTACGTACATTTTAAAATTAAATGGTACAAAAGTGATTGCTAAAATTGAAATATGGCTGCAATACCAGAAAACAATAAAAATAAGAAGCATGTTTTAAAGTGGATTTTTTCAAATTTTCACGACATACAAACTCAAGACGGTATAACAAGAAATGTTCTGTTTCTGTTGATGATTACGTATAAAACATTTCGCAAAAATAAAAAAGCCACTGCGTTCTCTCTAATATCCAGCAGGGGGCAATACAAATCAAGTAAGATTGTACAGAAGTTTAGGAGAAGATGTTCCTACTTTTCTCTTGATTAATTACCACAGATTGTATAGAAGTCTATGAGAAAATGAGGGTATTTCTCTTTTGATTTATTAACTCAGATTGTGTTTTATCTTACAACTTTGATCTAGTTCCAGATTTCAAATTGAGTCAAAAACCAATAGGTAAACACTGAATACATCCCCTTGTTATTTACATAAAGAAGTACAATTTCTCAGGGTAAAACGTTAAAAAAAACATCTTGTTTTAATAAACTTCCCATAAGGTGATACAGATCACCTTTCAGTATGCTCCTGTACAAATAGTAAATATTCCAATACACAAAATGAATAAATCTCACCTCCAGAGAGTCCATAGCGATGGAGTCTTCTTTCAGCAGGAGTCCGTACAGCTCCACCCACTGGCCGATCAGCTTCACCACCTTCTGCTTGGTGGTGAGGACGTAGTTCACCTTCTCCTGATCCGAACCCTCGAAGAGCTTTGAATTATAGGTGCAGGGGCGATTAAGGAGCAAACTGAGAATCAGAAACAATTACGAGACACTGTGTGTTGGACACTGAAGGAAGCATCTCCCTGGTCATATGGGATTTTTGTTCAGCAGGATAATCTCCACATATCAACACCACTTTATGATTTCTGAAGTAAAAAGTTAACGATAGGCTATAAAGGAACCACAGCACGGTCACATGACTTCATGTCGCCACCGCTAAGCTAAAGGTGGCTAATGTTGGGCTATAAAGGAACTACAGCACGTTCACATGACTTCACGTCACCATTGCGAAGATAAAGGCGGCTAACGTTGGGCTTTAAAGGAACTGCAGCACGGTCACATGACTTCATGTCACCACCGCTAAGCTAAAGGTGGCTAATGTTGGGCTATAAAGGAACTACAGCACGTCACATGACTTCACATCACCACCGCTAAGCTAAAGGTGGCTAACGTTGGGCTATAAAGGAACTACAGCACGGTCACATGACTTCACGTCACCATTGCGAAGATAAAGGCGGCTAACGTTGGGCTTTAAAGGAACTACAGCACGGTCACATGACTTCACGTCACCACCGCTAAGCCAAAGGTGGCTAATGTTGGGCTATAAAGGAACTACAGCACGGTCACATGACTTCACATCACCACCGCTAAGCTAAAGGCGGCTAACGTTGGGCTATAAAGGAACTACAGCACGGTCACATGACTTCAAGTCACCACCGCTAAGCTAAAGGTGGCTAACGTTGGGCTATAAAGGAACTACAGCACGGTCACATGACTTCACGTCACCACCGCTAAGCTGAAGGCGGCTAACGTTGGGCGTGATGACGTTTAGTCGTCTCATTTCGACACTTGTTAGCAACCGCTGTTTTTTAATATGTTAAAAAAATATATATTTTGATCTGTTTTTGGAGGATATTGGTGCTGTAGAGCGCGGCACAGCTGGCTCGATGGCATGAAGAGTTTGTGTGTGAGCAGGAAGTCGCTGACACAGGGATCTGCAGGGAGACACACAAACAACAACACACACACACAAACAACAACACACAGTTAACTATTAGCTAAACTTATCGGATCATAATGAATCCCTCCATGAAGATGCCTGCAGGCTCACCAATGGCGTCATTTCCATTCGAGTCCAGCTTCACCGTGTCCAGCAGATGCTCCAGGATCTTCTCTGGAGTTCCTGACATCACTGTGTACCTGCAGAGAGAGAAACAACAGGTTATAGTTCCTAACATTAGTATGTCCTTTGTATTGATCTGCATGCATGCATCGTGCATGGTTTGTGAGTTTAAAATAGTTCAGACACTACAACTAACATAGCTAGAGACAATATGTCATTTTTGTCAGAGTTAGTCTGTCTCATAACTGTAAGTGTTTGTCAGTAGATCTGAAATGACTAGGTTAGCTACGTTAGCTAGCTAGCTTACAGCAGATCTGCAGTAACATCAGAAGCAGTCATGTGATCACATTGTTAAAATAAGACCATAAAATATTTTAGGTAAGTTTCCAACAACTGAGACAGTTGTTCAGCTTTATAATCCTGAACGTCACCAAGCGCTCCGTCCCAGCCGTGTGCGTCACTCTTTAGTGTCCCCTGGTCTCCCAGCTGTGTGCGTCACTCTTTAGTGTCCCCTGGTCTCCCAGATGTGTGCGTCACTTTTTAGTTTCCGTTGTTATTTGAGCTTCTTGCAGTGTTTTGTATTTGCAGCGTTTGGTTTATGCACCGCTTTTAGTTAACTTTACGCTTGTTGATCAAGTTGGTGAATATTTTCTAAATGATGCATGTGTTGTCAAGTTGTTGAAGATGTCTCTTCATCTTCATGTGTTTTGCACCTGTCGGCCACCATACTAATGGCATGAGGTCCAATTATGCAACACTGGTTAATCATAGGCTCCTCAGAGAATAACTGCTGGTTGTTTGGTGTAAAACCAAGAGAGGATGGCTGAAGGTGTGAATGTACGGCAGGTCAACCTTAATTCACTTTAATGTTTGCTAAAACACTTCCACACTGATAAGAAGTCGTTCAGCACGGCGGGGTTAGAGTCCATGTCTTTGAGCTGTCAGATAACAGCTGATTAATAACACCTAAACTACGTACAGTATGACACACAGAGCTGCCCACGCCCACTCTGAGTGTGTGACTGAGTGTAAAGCAGAGGCTGTTGTGTCTGTGTGTGTGTGTGTGTGTGTGTTTCTCACTTGCTGTTGTTAGCTGCTCCTCCAGTCTCCTCCCCCTCGCTCCTCTCCAGAACCAGCACAGACTTCCCGTGCTCCTCCAGCCGCACCGTGTTCGCCTCCACATCCTGCAGGACAAACACACACATGCACGACGAGGCAAATTCATATTCAGTGTGTTTGCGGATCTGAATCTGTCTGAAAATATTTAGATGTTTGACATTATCTAGACTAGAGCTTTTCCGAGTCATTTTAGCTTGATTTATATTGTGTTGAAACGCAGCATTTCTTTACAGCTGCAGATAGATATATCATTATTAAATATATATATATACTATTAGTAGGATTGTTTCAGATGTGTGTGATTCAAACATTTCCAATAACTGCAAAGCATTAAAACTGAAAAAAGTAACATTTATTGAAAAGAGATATATAAGACGTTTACAGTTCAAATCGAGAGCTGCCTATCAGCTGATCTCACCTTGAGGATGCGTATGAAGTCGTGTTTGTCGACTCGCAGGAAGTGGCAGTTGTCTTCTCTCAGGATGATGGTGGCGGCTCGCGGGGCGTCGTTCAGCAACGCCAGCTGCCCGAAGTCCTCCCCCTCATGGAGAGTGGTCACTAAACCCTGCAAACACACAGCATTACATTACTGCAGAGGTGGGAAGTAGTGGAGTACAAATACTTCGTTACTGTACTTAAGTACATGTTTCTGGTATCAGTACTTTACTCCACTACTTATTTTTCTGACGACTTTTTACTTTGACTTCTTAGATTTTGAACCCAAATACCTGTACTTTCTACTTCTTACATTTTGAACACAAATACCTGAACTTTCTACTTCTTACATTTTGAACACAAATACCTGAACTTTCTACTTCTTACATGTTGAACACAAATACCTGAACTTTCTACTTCTTCCATTTTCCAAACAGGCTGGTTCCTTTAGTCTGAATGTGTGTTTGGTGGCGTGATCATTATTATTTAGAGTCATTGCGTGCCTATTGATTTGAACACGATCCGTGTATCCATCATTTCCTGGTCTTCTCTAAAGAAGAGGGACCAATGAAAACGTTGTCATGTTGCCGTTGTTCAGCATGGAAACATTCATTAGCTAACAATGACATTATTGTTCTATTAATATAAAGGGAGGTCAGGTACTCTTTAAAACAGCTGCTAGTTATGGGTACTTTTTACTTAAGTACATTTCAAAGCCTCTTTACTTTTACCAGAGTATTTTAAACACGAGTATCTGTACTTCTACTTGAGTAAAGGATGTGTGTACTTTTGCCTTCTCGATGAAAATCTTAGGTCCCAGGCTCCTCCAACAGTGCAACACAATAAAACAGATAAAATAGTGCAAGTAAATACAAATAAAATAGAATAGAAGTAGTGCCATAAGAGTCTATATACAAGTGATAAATAACTTGTAAGTTGCAAACGGTTGAATGTTATGGATGTTCTAGTTCAGGTGTTTAACAGTCTTATGGCCTGTGGAATGATACTGACATATATTATTATTATTATAAAAGTTATTCTAGCAGCAGGAAGTGGATTTACCTTCCCGTGTGTGATCACATTCACTGAGCCCTTCCAGATGATGTACCAAGACGTGCCTTTGTCCCCCTGGCTGAACACTACAACACAACAAAAATACATTTACTGTGTGAGAAAGGGCATAAAATCACATTTACAGTGGGCTTTATTATGTATGCATGACTGTGTGTGTGTGTGTGTGTGTGTGTGTGTGTGTGTGTGTCTGTGTGTAATCTCAGAGTGTGTGTGTCTGTGTGTAATCTCAGAGTGTGTGTGTCTGTGTGTAATCTCAGTGTGTCTGTGTCTGTGTGTAATCTCAGAGTGTGTGTCTGTGTGTAATCTCAGAGTGTGTGTGTGTCTGTGTGTCATCTCAGAGTGTGTGTGTGTGTGTGTGTGTGTGTGTCTGTGTGTAATCTCAGAGTGTGTGTGTCTGTGTGTAATCTCAGTGTGTGTGTGTGTCTGTGTGTCATCTCAGAGTGTGTGTTTCTGTGTGTAATCTCAGAGTGTGTGTGTCTCTGTGTAATCTCAGAGTGTGTGTGTGTCTGTGTGTAATCTCAGAGTGTGTGTGTCTGTGTGTAATCTCAGAGTGTGTGTGTGTAATCTCAGAGTGTGTGTGTCTGTGTGTAATCTCAGAGTGTGTGTCTGTGTGTAATCTCAGAGTGTGTGTGTCTGTGTGTAATCTCAGAGTGTGTGTGTGTGTGTAATCTCAGAGTGTGTGTGTCTGTGTGTAATCTCAGAGTGTGTGTGTGTGTGTGTAATCTCAGAGTGTGTGTGTCTGTGTGTCATCTCAGTGTGTGTGTCTGTGTGTAATCTCAGAGTGTGTGTGTCTGTGTGTAATCTCAGAGTGTGTGTATCTGTGTGTAATCTCAGAGTGTGTGTGTCTGTGTGTAATCTCAGAGTGTGTGTGTCTGTGTGTAATCTCAGAGTCTGTGTGTCTGTGTGTAATCTCAGAGTGTGTGTGTCTGTGTGTAATATCAGAGTGTGTGTGTCTGTGTGTAATCTCAGAGTCACACTCACACACTGTTCCTGCCTTGGCGTGCGACTCAAAGACGAGCACTGCTGCCAGCTCTTTACGCACCTACAAGACAACGAGAGGAGAAATACGATCGGATAAGATGTTCTTTATTGATCCCATTTATTGAACCATGCATACAAATACATTAATCTCAGAAAAGAGAAGAGATGAATTATGCCAGATTTTATCTAATAGCTCATTTCCATCTGCATTTGTTCCTCCTTTAAAGAGACCCTATTATGGTTTAAGGGGTGTTACCTCTCCTCAAGTGTGTTCTATAGGTTTTAGTGCATGTCAATGGTCTGCAAAGGCTAAAATCCCTGTGTTGCCTCCAGAGGGAGTTTCTCTCACACACACTTTTTTAACAGATGCATGAAGACAACTCGCCGTTAAAACACATCTAAAATGGAGCTTTTGTATCCAATTAAATTCCCATTTCAAAGTTAATCTCCTGAAACTGCAGTTCAATTGCTGGACTAATAAGCATATAATTGGCTTCAATCATAGGATGTGCAGAGAGAGATGTGACTGACCGAGGTGGAGAGGTGAGCTGCAGCCTTGACGTGCAGCAGCTCCTCGTAGATCACCTCCAGATCCTCCGCACTCCTCTGACTCGGGCTAAAAACAGACAGACATACAGTTTTAAAGGTCCCTTATTATACTGTTTTTCATCAATATATCATAGGTCTCAGATATATACAGAACCTGTCTCTGATTGGCTGAAACTCCAAACACCAAACAGATCATTGCAGCATCCCATAATCCCCTCTGTTTCAGCCCTGTTCAAAGTGCTGATTCTCTGTCTGTTACTTTAGATGAAAATAAGGAGCCACTCCCCACGCCCCTCTGAGAGAGATTTGGTTACAAAGAACACAATTGGCGCTTTCACACCGGAGTACTTTTCCCAGGAATAGTTCGTGGGATTTTGCGTTCACACCAAAAAGATCTGAAACTAGAACTTTTTTTCGGGAACCTTTTCACCCCTTTTCAGTCCCTGCTAGAGAGGTGGTACTTTCCTGGGGAGGAAAAGGTTCCAATTTCTGATTGGCTAATTGCAAACCACGCCCCGTAAAACTCTGAAAAGTTTTTGTGAAGCCGCCATTTTATTTGCTCGCATTAGCATTATTAGCATTAGCCCAGCGCAACAACGGAGAGAGACTAACTTATGGCAACACAAAAGAAAACATGGGAGCGGTGGAGTGATGAGGAGGTGTCGGCGTTCTGGCGATTTACTCGGAAGGCTTCAGTAGAAGCTGCTGGGAGTCCCAGCAGCTTCTACTGAAGCCAGTCCCCAACTCCGGGGACTTCCGCCCGGGGACTTCGGGTGGCAGTATACGCCGTGAAGTTGTTTGCGGCCTGCCAGTAAACCCAAAGCAGAAGAAGAAGAAGTGACGTCAGCGGCTCCCTCAGGGACTTATTCCGGTGTGAACACGATCTACTAGATAGTTCCAGGAAATAAAAGTTCCGGGAACTATTCCTGGGAAAAGTACTCCAGTGTGAAAGCGCCTAATGGTGCTCTAGGAGGAGATTCAGGTGATAAGGGGGGGGGGGGGGTTACCTTGGTTGGTGATTGGCTAATGGTTACAGAAGCCAAAACATCGTTATGACATCATAAAGTGACCAAAATCTGATCAGCTCATTTTCAGACAGGTTTTTATAGAAATGGATCAGGACAAAAAGAGAGAGAATCTTTGTTCCTGAAACTTTCAGAGTCTCTTTACACAGAGGGGACACATGTTGATGTAGAAGAGACATGAAGAAGAGGGGACACATGTTGATGTAGAAGAGACATGAAGAAGAGGGGACACATGTTGATGTAGAAGAGACATGAAAAGTGGATTTTGCATAATAGGTGACCTTTAATCTTTGTTTAAAGAAGACAAAAACAACGTAACTGGTTCCTTTGAACGTTTGTATGACCCCTTTAAAAGTGTCGTAAATGATCCCAAACCTTCATGGCCATAAATCAGATTGTGCTTCTATGAAAAGGACTTATATTCCGATCTAAATCACACTGTACATTTCATATTTATGTCCAATCTCATATTTAATATTCCATTACTCACATACTTATGTATATATAATATCCTGCTTTATATGTTGTCACTGTAAATTTAGTTCAACATGCATTGCTATTTTATTGCTATTGAGATTATTTCTTGTCTTTTAATTTTATTGTACAATGCCACGTCTTTTTATGCTGCTGCAACACAAAAATGTCCCAACTTGGGATCAATAAAGTACTTCTTATCTTATCTTATCTTATATAGATCAGTTATCGTGCATTATATTGACGTAGATCTGAAGTGTCTGACCCTTTGCGGAGGATCATGGTGAGCAGAGCGTCGGGGCCGAGCTGAGCGAGCAGAGACACGGCCTCCTGCAGCTCCTCCTCCTCCCTCTCATCGGAGACGTGATGCAGACTGAACTCACACTCCTGGAAACGGTAGAACTGCGTGTCTTTATCCAGGAAGTTCAACTCGTGTTTCACTGGAGGCAGAACACAGAGCAGGGGACACACAAATCATCACATGGTCGTTTTAGGTCAGGTTTTGTTGTTGTTTTGAGGTCATTTGAATGTTTTGTGTTACTTTTGGCCATGGTGTTGTTTCATTCCCTTTGTGTTAATTTTGCATATCCTCAAAGTCTCTTTGCACGTATTTGTCAGTCTCTTTAAGTTGCTTAATATTCAGTTTGTGGACATCATCTTTGTCATCACTCAATCAGACCTTTGGAGGAACAGTGGTTACAGAAATATGAGACACGGATTAGTTCCGAAAAAGGAAACACATTTTGACCTTGAGGATAATTAGTTTGACAATGACATGTTGATTTGATCTGAAAATAAATGGATTCTCATATGCATTTATTCAGAGCGATCGCTCCATGTGATGATGGAGTTTTTACGTCCTGATTGAAGCGCTCTCCTGCAGGAAACAGAGTCTCGTAAAACGGTCAGCGAACACTCGACTGAGCGAGGAGTCGGCAGATTTCAAGATTTCTCAAGTGCAGCCTGAGAGATTAATATCTGAATATATTCCACACACTTCTACAGAGCAGATAATGAGACATGAGTGACCTCTTTTGCACCTCTTTGTAGATGTTTTGCAGTTATTTTTAGTCATTTTTTACAACTCTTTGTAGTAAGGTCGTTTTGCTTCTCTATGTAGAAACTTAAGTCTCTCTGTGTTCAACATCTCCTTCCAGTAACATTTGGTAGCATGTAGTTGTTTGTATATCTTTATCTTGTCTTTGGACCTCTATTCTTCTTATTTTTGGTCAAGGTGTTGTGTGACGTTTTGCGTGTTTTTTGGGATTATCTACTTCTACTTTTGGTCATATTGCGTCTCTTTTTATTAACATTAAGTCTTTGTGTGTGTGCATTTTTTAGAATCTCATTTAGCATCTTTTTTTTGTTGCTTCATAGTCATCTTGCATCATTTGTTATCTCTTTCTAATCAGGAACCCTCACCCTTAACCCTTAGGTCTCCTATCATGCTATTCTTAGGCATATATTATGGGTCTCAGATATAACAATATATAAAAACATGTCTATGATGTGTTTTGCTCAAAATACCAAACAGATCATGCATTTTAGAAATCCCTCATATCCCTCTATTCCAGCCCTGTTAGAGAAACGCTGATTCTGGGTCCTTAGCTTGAAAAAAAAAGAAAAGAGGAGGGGGAGCTAATGCCTGATCAGAATTACCCGGCAGATACTCAGCTAAATTCTCCCGTGATTAAACGCCATCATGTTCCAAACCACATCAAGGATTATTTCTGAAACAGTATGGAGCTCAAATGCTTTTTCTCTCTCAGGTTTACCACAAGGTGAGTTCCTTTTTATTTCCTGCTTTTTTACACATACTCTCTCCAGTACAGGTTAGCTCTGAGTGTTAGCGATGCTAATGTAAACAAAGACCATATTACTTCCAAAACAGTCGGGCATTGTTTCTGATAGCAACGTTTCTGATAGGGCCGTGGGTCCACATTTCAGATATTATGTCATATCGGACGCAAATCTGGATCAGCTCCGTTGTTCCCCCGTTTTTAGAGATTTGGGTACGGAGGAAAAGAGAGAGGGTTTTATTTTCTGACACTTTGTGAGTTCCCTGACACACCGGGGACACATATTTATGTATTAAAGACATCAAAAAGTGCATTTTGCATGATAGGAGACCTTTAATGTCTCACCATGAACGAGGATCCCTTCGTCCAGCAGCACCTGCCACATCCCCGACCGCCTGACTCCTGGACGCCAGACATTCATTTTGTTTCATCAGCCAATCGACGAGCTCCTTACCAGAACAACACTGTCTGTAAAGAAATATAATAACATCAACATGAATGTGATTTTATTCTTTATTTCATATGACACCAGAAGTTGGACCTGTATGTTTTGAGGTGATGCTTTCTGTCTCGGATCAGATTTGAGTTCCTCTCCATCAAAATGCTGTACACTGATCTCGCTGCTTTCACGACTCGATCTGAAAGAAACTTCATAAACATGGAGAAAAAAGATTAAACTAGTACAACGTCATGTAAACATTAAAGGCACAATGTGTCATGTTCTGCCACTAGGGGTCTATGAAGAAATAAAAACAGTGAATAAAGCAGTTTGAGGTTAAACATCGGAGTTTCTCCTTGCACACTGTTGGGCTGCGGCTAAGGTTAGCCTAGCTTGTTTCTCTGATAATTTAACACCCTGACGCGTAGGAAGATTTTTCTGGGGGTTGAATTAACCACAGAAGTCGCCTTATCTCTAAAACAAATGACTCGATGAGTTGAACTCGTAAAACACTGAATAAAGCATTTTCTTATTCTAAATCTGTGTTTTCCAGGAAGAAACTGGACAGAGGAGCTACAAGCTAAAGGCTAACGTTAGCTTAGCCTGCTTCTCTGATAACTCCAGATCCAGTTGTCCCATCACTGAAATCTTTCATCTGGTGAAACTATAGATTTAAAAAGCACCAGAAAATGGTATAAATGTGGCTTAAAAGTGGATAAAAAGTCAATTTATGAAAGCTTCTGGCAGCATGTTCAAAATGATATGACGCTATTACAGACCAGACGGTGTCTTATGAAATGCACTGATTACAATCTTTAATAAACTACTCAACTAAATATACAACATATAGGACTGGGCTAGTGACTTTTAGACATTTCAAAGCAGATATTTTAAATACTTTAGCTTAAATACGAGTAATGTTCCCTTTATGTTGTGATGAAACTGTGTGTGTGTTGTGTGTGTGTGTGTGTGTGTGTGTGTGTGTGTGTCTGTGTCTGTGTGTGTGTGTGTGTGTGTGTGTGTGTGTAAAGAAGCAGGGTAAATATATATCACACCGGAGGTCTTGTTTTCTGAACAGACGGGCTGTGTGTTGGTCGGCAGACAGCAGTTAGAAAAAACCCAGCAAATGTGAGTGAGAAAGTTTCTTTGCAAATTCCCCTCGGTGTGAAGACCATGTGTGATGGAGTGTGTGTGTCTGTGTGTCTGTGTGTGTGTGTGTGTGTGTGTGTGAAGCAGGAGGTGAGAATGTGTTTTAAACGTCTCTCCCACACCTCGCTGTTCCCAGCCTCTACAACACACAACAAACTTTCACTTTCTCACCACCCCCTCGCTGTATTTCACGTTGAACCCTCTTTTCTCCCCCCTCCTCTTTTCTCCCCCCTCCTCTTTTCTCCCCCCCCCTCCTCCTGACACACATCTCAAACCAAAATCTGCAGAAACCTGCGAGCCGCTGATGCAGAAGCGGGGATTATGTAACCAGCTTTGTTTTTGGCAGAAATGCGGCTGTCCTATTTCTTTTCAGTTGGCTCTGCTTCTCGTTGCATCCGATCACACCACTTCATCATTTTCTGTGTGAATGATTGACAAAAGCAGACATTTTTATTACTCCTCACGTCTCCTGCAGAGTCTTGTGACACCACGAGTCCCTCAGATGGTCTGTTTGTTCTTTGGATTTCCCTCCAGGCTCTCCTTTTGGCCCAAAGTGCTTTTCTTTAGATGCATGCATTGAACAGTGAATATTTCCATCTTTAAGGGGAGACACAAACATGTTCCCATGCACTTTGAGGTATTTTGCGTCCATAACATGTTTTCTCTCAGACTAGAGGAAAGAAAAATCCACATTCAGGAGTCTATTTGTTATTTGAGTTTGTGTCTGCAGATTTTTTTCCTTAATTCCACAAAGTTAGTGTCACATAACCCATCATTTGCATATTTAAACATGCAATTTCAGAAAACTTGTTATATAAAAAATGATTTTCTTAATCTCAGTTATGAAGTAGGGAAGTTTCATGGTGATATCTAAGAGTGACATTTTTTTTTTCACACACACACACACACCTCCATTTTGTCCCCATAAGGAAGGCGAGTCCCCACACGTGACTGTGTAAACAGATTTAGGTCCCCACAAGTATAGTAATGCTAGGCCACACACCCACCCACCCACCCACCCACACACCCACACCTCCATTTTGTCCCCATAAGGAAGGCGAGTCCCGCAACGTGACTGTGTAAACAGATTTAGGTCCCCACAAGTATAGTAATGCTAGGCCACACCCACCCACACCCACACACACACACACACACACACACACACACACACACACACACACACACACACACACACACACACACACACACACACACACACACACACACACACACACACACACACACACACACACACACACACCCCTGTGAAAGCCTTTGTCTCTAATATGTCAACAAACTGAAACTTGCATTTTGAACCTGGCTTTATCCAAGGTTCA
>CM062267.1:4664375-4969375 GCA_031216635.1 Dissostichus eleginoides | reverse complement strand
AGACAGAGAGATGTACTTACAACTCTAATTATGGAGGTATTGAATACAACTTGACAGAGGAATCACTTCACTTACTATAAGATTTAACATATTTAACAACCCTGATGACCATAGCTCAAAGAAAATCCAGCTTTCAATAGTCATATTGATTAAAAATTGAGTAATATGTCATGCCTAAAAAGCACGAGACCTGGTTAGGTTTCAGGGAAATGTGTAATTATAATCAAGGTAATGGCGCATTTCGTTAGATGGCATATTAGGGCTATTGTAGGGGAATAGAAAATGAAATAAATATCATGCAGCCTGGAGAAAGGGTCATTTTCATTGAAAAACTCACACATTTATGAGAAAAATTAAAAAACAAATGAGCTGAGTGTGAGGTGTCACAAACTAATGAGAAAAACAATCGTCTCTCAGTCAGTGTTGTCTGACAGAAGCCGTCAAAAACTGACTTTTTATCCCGTTTTAAGCCACATTTTACAATTTTTGGGGGCTTTTTTTACTCAGAGAAACAAACTGAGCAAATGTTAGCCTTTAGCTCGTAGCCCTTCGCTCCAGTTTCCTCCGGGGAAACACTAATTTTAAACGTGAACCTACTTTATTCAGTGTTATTACAGGTTTTAATCAGAGGGTCTGTTGTTTAGGAGAAGAGGCAATTTACGAGGTTAATCTGTCCTCAAGTAAAATCTTTTTACACGTAAGGGTGTGTAACAGAGAAACAAGCTAGGCTAATGTTAGCGGCAGCCGAACAGCGGGTAGGGAGAAACTCAGATCTCTATCCTCAAACTGAAATGTTATTGACTGTTTTAATATCCGAGAGGAGACAAGGAGGAGACTTCAAAACCTCCATGCACCATGAACACTGAAGGAAAGAGGTTGAAGACTACAACTCCCATGATGCCACGCTGCACAACAACCCCAAACAAAAATATTTGACTGCTGTTCTCATGGAATCGTGTACTAATACTTGCAGAAATAATCGAGGCATTTGTTTTAGAGATGAGGCAACTTATTTTTTGTCTTCTTAAACACTCCTGCATGTTGGGATCTTACGTTAAAGACTACAACTCCCATGGTGCAACGCTGCTTCACCACACTAAACGAACAGATTCTACTGCTGTTTTCATTGAAATGTTGTACGATAAAGAGCTCAAACTTGCAGAAATCAGTGAGTGTCTTCTTCTGTTCAGCAGGAGTTTTAAAACAGCCTATGATTACTTTTTCCCATGTGACGCATTCAAGTGCAGCTCACCTGCTTCATGGTGTCCTTTGAATTGAGGGCCTCTGGCAGTGGAGTCTAGGAGAAACAGGAAGAGAGACGTTATCAACACTGAGACATTTCTGCAGATCCAAAGCCTCTGAAATAAAGCAGGTCACTTTCTCTCCCTCCACAGGAACTCGCTGATGATAATCTCGCACCAAATAATCAGTCACTACCAAGCTGCACCGTGCAGATAGAAAGTATAATTATTTTTCTTTCCATTTGGATGGAGGTCAACGCAAATGCATTATCTCAGCCTGCGATGTGTTACCATTGTCTCCAGCGGGGTGTGTGTGGGAGTTAAGAGGGTGTGTGATGAAGTGGGTGGAAGCAGAGGAGCCTTTGTTGGGTGATAATGTTGCTTTTAACTACAGTACAGACTATCCTTTTCACATTCACAGAGCCATTTGAATATTACATGCACTGCAACGGCTGCAACATATACAAAAAGTAAACATGTATTATTTTATGCAGACTCCCTTAGTCTGCACAACATCACATGTGCAAATATTACATAAAGAGTGTGTTGTTGTTTTTTCTAGTCATTTATAGGTACATTTAACTCAATAATTGTAATCAGAATCAGAATACCTAGTTACTTGCCAATTGTACAACGCATGGCTTAGAGATTAGGATAAAAAAAGTAATTGCGACTATTTTGATTAATTTTGCAATCGCAACGTGATTCCTAATACTGAAGGGATTCATTGAGCAATTATGCTGCATGATAGTATTTCACATATTGCATTTAATTATTATTATAGGATTTAAGGTACGTTTTAATAGAATACAAATATGCCAAGTGCTCTTAGTGTGGAAAACACAAATAGGCATGCTGTTTTTTCTAATTAAATACAATTACATGATACAGATGAAGGATCATATCATAGACAACAATACTAAAACACATACAGATGTTACGTGTCTTCAAAGCTTTTTTCTTAAAAGTCAAAATAATGTTCTCCAATTTTTAATTATATTAATATTTGCTGACCAACATAATTATAAAATGTCCCTTCTTTGATGGGCTTTTGGAGAACCAAAACACCAGACTTTCCTATAATAATGTAAAGTCTTTAAAGATATGATCAATGAACCAATCTTCTTGGTGGGAGATCAATGAACTAATACTGAATATTTAACACACAAAGAGCAGTTTACATTTCTGAATGCACAGACTGGAGGCCAGGTGTGTCTGATGACCTGCTGCCACTCTGAGGCTGATTGGCTGTCTGTGCACCTGCTGCTGAAGGCCTGCTCATTCAGTGTGTGGTTAGCAGAAGTTACAGAAAGATAGTAACTGTGGTGTGGATTATCCTCCAAAACACACATTAAAAAGCCGATCTTTTCAGGAAAAAGTGCGATAAAACATCTCTCTGCACACAACCAAACCTCTGTTAAAAAACAGCAGATTTAACGTGCAGCAGCTCTGCAGTGGAAACGTGGCTAAACTGCTAAATATATGAGAATACACTTTTTAAGCTCCAAGTGTTTTCGTTTTTCGGACATAGTCAAGTACAGGATTATACGACCTCAAGCATGTTTCTGAGAGGATTACTACACATGCATCCAAAACATGTCGCTGTCCACCAACCGCGATGCAACGCTGCAAACCAAACAAACCAAACCTCTGGTAAAAAACAGCAGATTTAACGTGGAGCGGCTCTGCAGGGAAAACATGGCTGACTTTCATCTTCTCATAAAAGAACATTTTAATGCATCCGTTAATGTTTCATTCGGCTGGAACAATGGATCTGTATTTTTGGATATAAACTGGTCAAAATCTGGATTTCTGGATCTTTCTGAGAGGATTACGACACATGGAGGCAGCGCTGGCAGTATTAGAGAACTCTGAGCAGAACAGGTATGTACACACACTTTATCACCTGTTGGAAATGTGTGGGTGAAGTACTCAGATGTTTTAATTGAGTCAAAGTAGAAGTACTCAGATCTTAAACTTGATTAAAAGTAGAAGTACTCAGATCTTGTACTTGGGTAAAAGTAGAAGTACTCAGGTCTTGTACTGTACTTGAGTAAAAGTATAAGTACTCAGATGTTGTACTTGAGTAAAAGTAGAAGTACCAGAATGTAGGAATACTCTGTTTCAAGTAAAAGTCCTGCATTCAAAATGTTCCTCAAGTAAAAGTAGAAAAGTATTCTCATCAAAATATAGTGAAAGTAGCGACAGTAAAAGTAGTCATTGTGCAGATTGGTCCATTTCAGAATAATATATATGATATGTTTTATAATGATTGATCATTAAAGTGTTCTCAAAGCTGGTAAAGGTGCAGCTAGTTTGAATGACTTTGTATACTGCAGGGTAGCTTGTGGATTTACTCCAGGTGGAACTAAAGTCTGATTTAACACTTGATTAGATTTCACATCATTCATCCACATCTGTAAAGTAACTAAAGGGATTAAATACATGTAGTGGAGTAGAAGTACAAGTCCCTGAAGAAATGTAATTAGTTACCTTACAACACTGCTACTATCCTTGATTCTGCAGAATATTTAACATTCCCAGGTGTTATTTGTGTCTCCTCTTTGTGATTTGTTTGTTCATATTTGTTATGATCCTTTTCTATCCTTTTCCAAAGCCAATAAGTCTCATTAAATGTCAGTCATACGCAAATCATCCCCTATTTTAAAGCAATTATTAAGATAAAATAGGCTCATGTGGCTTTATAAAGAAGTCTGAGTCTGGAGCTCACAAAAATAAGTAAAACTGATTTATAGCCCCATATTTCACTTTCTCACATCATTGGGTTCCTCATAGAGAATATTTTATCTATGGGAACACGTACATGTGCTAAATGTAAAATATGCACAGTATACAGCTTCCATTCACACATACAGTAGCTGGTTGTATTGATCAGGAAGCCTCTCTCTGATGCTCTGTGTGATAAGTGTCTCCAGAATCTTTATCTGGCGCCTGCAGACACACAGGTCACATGAATGGCACGTTGCCAACTGCTTTAACTGACTCATAAAAACACAACTCATTAGGCTGTTATGGAGTTGAAAAAGATTGAAAAACATGATACAAGTTTCACAACGTGCTTCTTTATGTGCATGACTGAATATGACCCCATAAAAGTGCACCAGCAACCGAAACAACACCTGGTGTCGAAACGCAGAAACAATACGTAATACTTTGTGAATGTGAGGTGTGTTATTCAACTGAGTCTTCATGACTCAGCACTGAAAGCACAACAATCATAGAGAGATAATGCGAAACATCTCCTAATGATGACAGAAAATAGAGCTCAGTTTTTCCTGTAATTAAAACAGAGAAGGAATAAGTAAATGCCTCAATGCCAGTCTACTGTAAATGTTGATTTTATGGCTAAATTAAAGAGGCCCTATTCTAGTTTTTTTTTTTTTCTTCCTGTAGTGTGTTCTATAGGTTTTAGTGCATGTAAATGGTCTGCAAAGGCTAAAATCCCTATGTTCCCTCTCCAACACACTGCCTGATACGCCTCCATTGTACTAAAAAAAGTGACATCGCTAGGTAACACTTGCGCTCCTATTGGCTAGCGCTCCAACACGATGTACGTGATAGGCTAAGAAGCGGGGCATCTCTAAAAAGTTGATTAATCACAACAGAGCCGGCCAGCTAACCAATCAGAGCAGACTGGGCTCTGGTTTTAGACAGAGGGTGAAAAGAGGTGCTGCAGCACAGGCAGTATGAGAAAAATAAAGAGCTTTTTGAACATTAAAGCATGGAGACATGTCACAGTAGAGACACTACATACTGATATACACCTGAACATCAGCAGGAGAGGACTCTTTAAAGTAGAGACACTACATACTGATATACACCTGAACATCAGCAGGAGAGGACTCTTTAAAGTAGAGACACTACATACTGATATACACCTGAACATCAGCAGGAGAGGACTCTTTAAAGTAGAGACACTACATACTGATATACACCTGAACATCAGCAGGAGAGGACTCTTTAAAGTAGAGACACTACATACTGATATACACCTGAACATCAGCAGGAGAGGACTCTTTAAAGTAGAGACACTACATACTGATATACACCTGAACATCAGCAGGAAAGGACTCTTTAAAGTAGAGACACTACATACTGATATACACCTGAACATCAGCATGAGAGGACTCTTTAAAGTAGAGACACTACATACTGATATACACCTTAACATCAGCAGGAGAGGACTCTTTAAAGTAGAGATACTACATATACACCTGCACATCAGCATGATATGGTCGCTTTAACAACAAGCATACATTTTGGCATCATAAAAGGATTATTTTTTGATGCAGATCCCGTCTTTGTACCAGTATAGTAAAACAGATGCTCCCAGAGAAAAGACAACAAAGTCAGTGCATTTGCCATTTTATGGTGTTTTCTAGTATGCTGTGAACTTTACTCTTTGCATAAATCTTGTTATTGGCCTGCATGCGATGACATCTCTTGTGTAATTAATCAAATGTAAGATAACCTGAGCAAACACACTTGGTGCAGCAGCAACAAGTCAAACAGCTCATGTGACTTATAACAATATGTGCTCCATGTTAGCTTCATCCAGAGATTAAGAAGTTGTCAAACTGGCAGTACATTATTGTCGCGTAAATACTGAACTATGATAGACTACATGTATAATTGCAGTTACAACTCTTTAGCTGCGGTGATATTTGTCCTGTAGCAGCAGGAAGGTCAGGCTGCAGTCTGTGGAGATTCACAGTTGACCTGTTGAAAGTAAATGTAGAGACTTCCTGTGACCTGGACTCTTTGTGCATTCTTTACAAACTCCTCTGAAGTCGTACTGAAAGGTGAACAATACACAATACGCTATTTATAACCTGAGTGTAATAAGAAATAGACATTGTTTCTTCCTCCTCGTGTGCCCCCACGCCCAATCTGCGGAAACAATAGATGATCTGCTCCATACCGAGACGAGTTTTTTCCTGGAATATAAATAAAGTTTCTGTTTTGGAGACTTGAGCAGGAGTTTACAGGATGTGAGGTTAGCTAAACACCTGTGCACACACACACGAGCGCACACACATTGTTTCTCTGACAGTTTCAGCACAAGATGTATTCAATGCAATTTCCTCGTATGCTGAGGGTCATTGTCCCTTTAAAAAACAGCTTTGAGGGGTTTTAAACCAGCAGACAGTCAGTAAACGCCCGTCTTTACAACACGTTAGATTATTATCTTTGAAAAGCAGTTAAAACTCAAGACTTTTACCGAAAGAAGGGACATTTTGGAGAGTTAGTTAGTGATAACGTGTCTATATGATCATGAACAGCAATATTTATCTTGCTATTACTTAAGAGCTGCAATGTGAAGTCAATCTTTAGAAAGATTATCTAACTTTTTGGATTCGTTTTGAAATCAGTTTTTAAATTCAGACATGCCTTTGGGAAAGCTTCTCAAGTCTGTAGATTTGCTGCATTTCTCTGTTTCATATCATATTAAAGAGGCCCGATTTGAGTGTGTTCCACAGGTTTTAGTGCATGTAAATGATCTGCAAAGGCTAAAATCCATGTGTTTCCTCCCACACACTCCCACAAAAGTTCTGGCTTTTCTCTGATTTATATAATATTAAAGTGAATATACTTTGATTTTGGCCAAGACAAAACATTTAAAGACCTCAACTTGGACTCTGAGTAACTGGAATAAACATTGTTCACTATCTAACTATCAGTGGTACATTTATTAACCCTCCTGTTGTCTTCGGGTCAAATCTGACCGATTTACTACTTTCATCAATCATAACTTTTTTGTTTTACATTCGATTGCATTAAGGCTTTATGATATCCTTCACAGTAGACATTTGAACATATAAAATGGATGATCACCACTTTCATTGAATTTTGGATGATTTAGTCAACTTTGTAACACCCATGGTGTTCCCGGTCAAAAATGACCGCCATAAAGAAAAGGAATTAGTAACCATCCTGATCAGATAAATTACACACACACACACACACCCACACCCACACCCACACACAAACACAAACAATGAGACATTTCCCGCTCTTATGTGCCCATCCCCCCACATGGATCACACCTGGCACACGCAATACATGTTCAGTGTCTTTTCTTTGTATATTTACTGCAGTTTTTCATGTATACCAGTAGTCTGATACAATATGTACAGTTTGAAAGGGTGTTGAATGAAATTTGGTGGTGATTAATGGTTTTTGTGTTAATGTAATAGCAGTTAAAACAGGACCGGTCAAATTTGACCGCGAACACCAAAGTAAGGGGAGGGGGAAACGAAGACAATAGGAGGGTTAAAGTACTGTACTTAACCGCTATATTTATTTACAGATGAAGCTACTTTGCAGATTTAGAATACAAAATATAAATCAACTGATGTATTATTTTATATTAATATAGGTTAGTAGTATGTTTTGTAGTTCAAATAAACTCTACTTTTAGCAAGTTATGAACATATTATCGGATCAATAATTATTATAAAAATATTTTAAAATGTAGGGTGCTTAAACGTGGCATTCTGCATGAGTACTTTTCCTTTTGCTGCAAAGTGTTTTTAATGTTAATACTTCCGTTTTGTAAAGTAGGCCTACTTACTTATGTGTACACTGTAGTATTACTACTTTTACTTAAGATAATAATCAGAGTACTTGTTCCATCTGGAAACTATTAATAAGCAGATTCATCGATAATGAAGATAATAAATGTTTATTAAAGTAATCCCCTGATCCTCTTCCTGCACCACCTGCAGCTAACAGAGCCACAGTTATCCCTCCGCGGTAAAGTAGACCCGCATACCCAGCTGATGCCTCTGATGGTCGGGCTCTCCCCTGCGGATCGGTCCGGCAACACTCGGTAGTTGTGAGTCCGAAACAGATGCATCTTGTCTCAGATCCAAACTAGCGATGAACTACTTCCCCCGGCAGAATCCTCCGCAGCTCCAGACATTATCATTATTGTTATTATCATCGGGAAAAAAGTAGATCCTCCTCTCAGAGCTCAGGAGTGTGCTCAGGAGTCCGCATGATGTCCCTCTGATGCCCGCAGGACTCTGCAGCTCATACCCGGACCTGCCTCCTCCTCACAAACACACACAAACTCACACGCTCACACACACACTCTGTGGTGAGGAGGAGCGCAGTCTGCAGCCACCCGTCACACACACACACGGGCGCGCTGCCGAGCTGCGAGTGCGCGCTTTTACACGCCTCCTCTGGCATCTCAGCGACTAATTAATGTGTGTTTGATTTAATTACCTTGACATCGATGCATTGTGAGTCCGAGTGAAGGAACAATTATTTATAAGATCTACAAGATTTCTTTTTAATTTGTAAATGTCAGTGATGGCACAGTGACAGGTGGTGACAAAACCTGGAACTAAAAATCCGGTGAAATCCTCAAGATGACTGACAAAATCAATTATTGATAATGATCAGAATAGTTTATAATGTTTAAATAATGATCCAAATGTTTCTCTGAAAAAATAAAAGCCATTTCTGGTGTAGATTTTTTAATTTAATTAGAATAAATAAATCCTGGTAAACAAAGAGGTGATTATTGTAAACAAGTTTATTGTGGTGTTGTTTATTTGTTGAGGAATTAAATCCTGTTATTGGAATTGTATTTATTTACAAAAATATCGTTTTCTAGAAAAAGTTACGCGAAAAAAGCCAAAATTACATAAAAGAATATTTTGAATTTTAAATCATATTTTGACCATTGCATTAAACATTACGAATTAAAAAAACTATCAATGTAAATACAATGGTTAGTTAAGATGAATTACTTGACTCTAATTCAGGCTTCATCACCAAGACACTTCAGATGATTAATACTAAGACACCACACATGGTAAACTGCACATTTATGCTTTCTATAAAATCCCTCCTCACCATGTTACACAGCTCCATCTAACCTGAACACACACCTGTAACTTCACAACACTGACTCAAGGTTATTCAACGAGTACTAATGTTCCTAGACTGCACACACACTTCATACACACTGTACACACACACACTGCACACACACTTATCAGGCTGTGCAGCTGTAGCTCAGTGCTTTGTGAGAAAAGGGACTCTCAGATAAACTTCTTGAAGGGCAGGAAAAGTTTTTATTTTAGAGAACAGCAACAGTGTCTCATCAGGAATGTGTTCAGCTCTTTGAGGACAGAAGTGAAGAAATGTGTTTTAAAGAGTCCTCTCCTGCTGATGTTCAGGTGTATATCAGCATAGTGTCTTTACTTTAAAGAGTCCTCTCCTGCTGATGTTCAGGTGTATATCAGTATGTAGTGTCTCTACTTTAAAGAGTCCTCTCCTGCTGATGTTCAGGTGTATAACAGTATGTAGTGTCTCTACTTTAAAGAGTCCTCTCCTGCTGATGTTCAGGTGTATATCAGTATGTACTAGTGTCTCTACTTTAAAGAGTCCTCTCCTGCTGATGTTCAGGTGTATATCAGTATGTAGTGTCTCTACTTTAAAGAGTCCTCTCCTGCTGATGTTCAGGTGTATATCAGTATGTATAGTGTCTCTACTTTAAAGAGTCCTCTCCTGCTGAAGTTCAGGTGTATATCAGTATGTAGTGTCTCTACTTTAAAGAGTCCTCTCCTGCTGATGTTCAGGTGTATATCAGTATGTAGTGTCTCTACTTTAAAGAGTTCTCTCCTGCTGATGTTCAGGTGTATATTAGTATGTAGTGTCTCTACTGTGACATGTCTCCATGCCTTAATGTTCAAAAAGCTCTTTATTGTTCTCATACTGCCTGTGCTGCAGCACCTCTTTTCACCCTCTGTCTGAAACCAGAGCCCAGTCTGCTCTGATTGGTTAGCTGGCCGGCTCTGTTGTGATTGGTCAACCACTTAGAGATGTCCCGCCCCTTAGCCTATCACGTACAATGTGTTGGAGCGCTAGCCAATAGGAGCGCGAGTCATTTCACTATGTTCCGAAATTAAACAAAGGAGACATGCATACCTTTTTTTTGAAAATATATTTTGTAGTTTTATGAATGGAAATGCCCCCTTCTAGTGTGTGTGTGTGTGTGTGTGGACTCACCCCTCCAGGTGTGCAGCGCCTCAGTGGAGAGCAGATGGATTTCAAAAGGCTCTCCATCAGGGAGAAGTCTCGAACTGTATGTGAGATAAACAAGAAATAACATGTTTATTTAAAAACCAAAGAAAAAAAAGATAGGAATCCATTTGTCGAGCCGATTATCACCCGAAGCAGATCGATGTGCAGACTGTAAAATAAGGACAAGAGGCCACGCTGTGTTCAATGTGATTTACTGCAGTCTGCATACAAAGGCAGCATTTGTGATATGCACCAAAGCTACAGCGTACTTCTGGTCATTCAACTCTGAAGTGTCCTCCAACGATGCAAGATACAAACTACATTTAACATGAATGACATACAATAGTGCAAAACACAAAAATGATTCAAGTTACGTTATGGAAACTTTAATTTAAGTAACGTTTATTTAACACACACACACACACACACACACACACACACACCATCACAAGCCTATACACTGAAACACATGAGCACATACACAGTTTAAAAAAGCAGAAATAAAATCTGAGCTGACAGAAAATGCTCCGTTTTAGTTTAACACACACAGTTAAACTCACACACACTATTTTATGAACATATAGGTTCACCTGCTGAATTAAAAACAGAACAAATGAAGCAAAGAAAGTGAAAACCATAAAGCAGATTCAGGTGTGTGTGTGTGTCCTCCGAATGCTTCAACATTAAGATCGTTCACAATAAAGGAATCCAGTTGTCCTTCTCCTTCCTCCTGAGGGAACGTAGACTCGATGGTTCCTCTGATAAACAGCTGTTTGATTCCTCTCTGTTTACAGCCGTGTGTTTAATACTGTAACATATATTAAAGCGTTCGAACACACACACTGATTCCTGCAAAGATAATCTCTACACTGGGGGATTATCTCAGATTTGATCTTAAAGAGAATTGAATGTTTCTGTGTGACGGCTGGATTGTTGATGGTCCTGTTTTCAGTTATGGAGAAGATGGAGAGATAACGCAGACGCCCTGAACACCTGACAGAGGTGTGATCAAGTACTCAAGTATTGTGAATTAAGACAATTTTGGGGTAGTTTTATTTTCTTATTTGATGCGTATTTATAATTCTAGTACACAACATTTTTGAAAATACAATTATTTATAAAAACACAATAATTTGAAATGTCCGATAAGAATATAAAATATAAAGACATTATAGGAAGTTAAAGGATAAATAAAAGTAAAAAGATATGTATATAAACGTGCGTGGAAGTAAAATGTCCAAAAATAAGATAACATTTATAGAAATATTAATATAAACAAAAGAAGTTAAAGGTCACCTATCATGCTATTTTTAGGCAATAGCATAGGTCTCAGATATATAAAAATATATAAAAAACATGTCTATGAAGTGTTTTGCTCAAAATACCAAACAGATCATCCATTCTAGCCATGCCTCATATCCCTCTATTTCACTTCCTGTTTCCAAAGTGCTGATTTTGGGTATAAAGCTTAAAAAAAGAAGAAGAATTGATTGAATAATAGAGGAGGGGGCTGAGCTCATGCGGACCCGGCAGCTACTGTCTAAACTAAATACTGCCGTGATGAAACGCCATATCATGGATTATCAAGGAGTATTTCTGAAACAGTAGGAGCTCAAAGGCTTTCTCTCTTGCCGGTTATACCACAAGGTGAGTTCCTTTTTATTTCCTGCTTCTTCACACACATGCTCTCCAGTACAGGTTAGCTCTGAGTGTTAGCGATGCTAATGTAAACATGCACCGACCATATTACGTCCAAAACAGTCGGGCATTGTTTCTGATAGCAACTTTCTGATAGGGCCGTGGGTCCACATTTCAGATATTACGTCATATCGGACGCAAATCTGGATCAGCTCCGTTGTTCCCCCGTTTTTAGAGATTTGGGTACGGAGGAAAAGAGAGAGGGTTTTATTTTCTGACGCTGCGTGAGTTCCCCGACACACCGGGGACACACCGGGGACACACCGGGGACACATCTTTATGTATAAAAGACATCAAAAAGTGCATTTTGCATGATAGGTCCCCTTTAAAGTAGAAACAATATATATTAAGATATTTGTACGAACCTAACAAGTTGATGTAAGAAATTGCACATTGTACTATACATAAGACTTATATAACAGTATATACAGAGGTGTATTATAAGTTATTATTGTGATGCATCAATAATCAAAATCCAGTCATTGAGTTGATTCTGAACAAATGTGTACCTTTTTTACATTTGGTATCACAAATATAGGATTTTGAATGCGAGACTTTGACTTCTAACAGAGTATTTTTACGCTTTAGTATTACTACTTTTACTTTAAAGGGGACCTATCATGCTATATTTAAATAATATATAAGGTGTGTATATATATATATATATAAGGTATATTAATACGTTTTAATTTTCAAAATAGGAAACAGATCATGCATTTTAGCCATGCCTCATTTTGCCTCACTCCAGCTGTCTTTGCAAGGTCTGATTCAGCTGACCACGCCCCCATGCGGAAGAGGGGGGCGTGACACGGCCCCGGCACGAGCGTCATGTTATCATGCTTGCTGTGATTACGAGTGGAGAGTCAACATGGACCAACCTCTCATTCCCCTGATTGGTGGAGAGTTGACCAATCAGGCGGAGTGCACCTACATTACGTCAAAAAGGTGCAAATAAAAAATCCACCCGTATCAAATCCGTTGCAGCCCCGTTTTTAGAGATTTGGGTATGGAGGAAAAGAGAGAGGGTTGTGTTTTCTGACACTTTGTGAGTTCCCTGGAACACCGGGGACACATATGTATGTATAAAAGACATCACAAAGTGCATTTTGCATGATAGGTCCCCTTTAATATAAAATCTGTCCTCCACCTCTGCGTTGTGAGAATAAATGCTGCCCTCTGTTGAGAACACACACACTCTGCAATCTGCACTCACGTTACTGCAAGGAGTTTAAAGTGTTTATAAAACGGTTTGAATGTGAAACCGATGCCTCCACATGGTCTGCATGAACAAAAACACCTTCAGCAGAATATCATCCATTGCTGTGAGTGTATTTGTTCCGGCTGCAGGTCTAATTCCCCAGTTATTAAACAATTAAAGGCACAACGTTGACTTTGTTTCACCGTCTTCATATTACAAATTGAAGGGTTTTAGTAGTAAATCTTACAAAGACATAAATAGAAGCATTATCTCATTATGTTTATTTTTAAATAACTTCTCTCTTTTCTTCTGAAACCAAGGCATGCTCCATCCAGGTGTTTACAATATTGGATGTGGATGGAAACTGAGAAATCCACACAAAGTGACTTATTGTGTCTTTCAGGTCAGAGGAAAGCCTCTTTCAAGTAGAGACACTACATACTGATATACACCTGAACATCAGCAGGAGAGGACTCTTTAAAGTAGAGACACTACATACTGATATACACCTGAACATCAGCAGGAGAGGACTCTTTAAAGTAGAGACACTACATACTGATATACACCTGAACATCAGCAGGAGAGGACTCTTTAAAGTAGAGACACTACATACTGATATACACCTGAACATCAGCAGGAGAGGACTCTTTAAAGTAGAGACACTACACACTGATATACACCCGCACATCAGCAGGAGAGGACTCTTTAAAGTAGAGACACTAAATCTTTCCACTGATTCTCCTTTTATATAAACGAGTTAAAAAACGCACCTAAAGCTTAAGTGAAAGATTTTTGTGCACTTTTATGTATTTTATTGAATATTTTCGTCTGTTTCTTTCTTTTTTTAATCTGTGCGTTCATGTGTTTCTACTCAGATCCTCCGGGAATGGGAGTGGGATTTCCTGCAACCGATCTACGCCCAAACATCTCTGTTGTGCCAGGGTGGAGGTACACACACACACACACACACACACACACACACACATACACATACACACACACACACACACCATGTATACATCACTTCAGGGAACATTACATTGACTTACATGCATTTCCTGGAGACTTATCCTACCCTAACCCTAACCAAGTCTTCACCCTAAAATGAATGATTCCCCTCATGGGGACCTCCATTTTGTCCCCATAAGGGAGGCGAGTCCCCACACCTGACTGTGTAAACAGATGTAGGTCCCCAGAAGTATAGTAATGCTAGGACACACACACACACACACACACACACACACACACACACTTTTCCTTCCTCTCCCCTGTCCGGTTAGCAGTGACAGTGAGTGTCCCAAATGTCTCCATCATGCCTTCTTCATTTACTTTTTATTTTTAAACTTGTGTATATAAGAAAATAACACGTAAATAAATTAACCAAATAAAAAATTAATAGATCAATAATACAAATTAAATAAATATGAAATATGGTGAACGAGGACAAACATTTGCATAATTATAACAATAATTATTATTATTTTAACATATTTCTAAACCTAAAGTGTGCAAACACTCCTGCTGCTGCGGCTGCGTGTCACATGCTCATCCTTACATCACCCGTTCAGTTCAAACACACAGGCAACAACAGCGTTAACAAATCATTAGGAAATAAACAACTTACTTTGTCAAATAATTAAATAATAAAACTGCTCATAACGTTTTGTCAAAGTGACTAAAACTTTATTATATTTGCATCAAAGTCTATTTTCCATCTGAAGAAATGAAATACATCTGCACAAGGTATTATAAATCAAACAATTTGTCCGTTTTTGCATCGTGTTGATTAAAAAACACTCACCTCTGGTTGTGTTTTCACTCCGCGTGCGTCAGTCCACGCTTTCTGAGTTTTCCACTCTCTTCTTTAGAGCGAAGATGTTTCTGTTGATGTGAGTTATAGGGAGTGGATGCAACTTCCTGTGTCTCTCTGATTGGCCGTGAAGAGAGGGCCCCTGTGTGTGTGTGTGTGTGTGTGTGTGTGTGTGTGTGTGTGTGTGTGTGTGTGTCACAGTCTGTGATTTAATTTGCTTTGGCTGCTGCTGTGGTTTTCCTGTGACATGCTCTCTACACGATGCTCACTGCTGCTGCAAACAACGACAACAACACATTTAAAAACGTAATGTGCATTTGCTAGATTTCTATTCAAACTAGAATCGATAAGACACTTCATTGATCCCAAATTGGGAAGTTCTTGTGTTACAGTGTGTTCAGGAAACTATGATAAAACCACTCTCTCCATGGTCACGGTTTCATGTGAATATCCCTTTTTTATTCTCAAACAGTACATTTCCTCTCCTTAAGGGCACATATTTAGATCCATTAACCTGGATATTTCCAATCGATGCTACTTTCTACAATTGCCTTTCTGTTTAGAAGTTACTGCACTCCATTCATCTGACAGCTTTGATTCCTTTGCAGACAAACATGTTATGCATGAGACACGTGATGAACTTATAAGACTTGTGCATCACATGTTTTATACAAATAGAGCACAGGAATGTGCTTTTTCACGGATGAATGCATCATACATTTGAGGCTATATATTAATGTACTGTCATTGTGCTACACAGGGCTACATGCAAACAGTTCTAGTCACTTCACGCTACATGAGGTTATCCAGTTTCCCAAAAGAGGCGCTATTATGCACATTTTCAGGTTGACACTAGTAGGTAGTGTCTCTACTTTAAAGAGTCCTCTCCTGCTGATTTTCAGGTGTATATCAGTATGTAGTGTCTCTACTTTAAAGAGTCCTCTCCTGCCTATGTTCAGGTGTATATCAGTATGTAGTGTCTCTACTGTGACATGTCTCCATGCTTTAATGTTCTAAAAGCTCTTTATTTTTCTCATACTGCCTGTGTTGCAGCACCTCTTTTCACCCTCTGTCTGAAACCAGAGCCCAGTCTGCTCTGATTGGTTAGCTGGCAGGCTCTGTTGTGATTGGCCAACCGCTGTTTTTATCTAAATTGGTTTTAGTGTGTGCTGTCGAGATGGTATATGATGAATTTCAACATACATCTTTTTTATAATGGCAGATGTTGCACATGCAAACCAAAGACATATTTATGTCTATATTATTTGCTGTTCTATCTAAACTCTACCATATTAATTCAAGCAACATCTTTGTTCATAGATGTATTACATATCTAACTGCAATGGCTTCACTGTGAGGGTGAATGCCCTTTTTCTTGCAGTTCCTCTTTGCTCCACTTGGGGCCGCTGTGTTTGCAAGTTGAGGGTTTCCTCAGTCAAAGACACTTTGTTTCACAAGAGACATATCTGACTCGGGCATTTCGTTTAAAACAAACGCGAGCAAATCCTACTTTTCAACACTGCTACAGCAAAATAATTTATATTTAGAGTGTCATAAAACAATAGAGTATATGTACCAACTATTATAAAATAACAAATGTTACATTTTTTAAAATAGTTTGAGGTATAAGTTGAAGACGATAGTCCGTGGTGGGGGAATCATCTTGATCACAGTGGGTCATCTTTGGCTGAACATCGGATACAAACAGTTGGTATTTATCTTTAGCTGCTGTTAGCTTCAAATATCGCAGTTTGTGTCGCAATTTAAACACAAACTGACTATCTTTGCTACTAAACTATCTTGCTAACATTGCTAAGCTTGGTTCGGCTAATCTATGAGTTGCAGTTCCTCTTTGCACCTCTATGGGCCGCTGTGTTTGCGAGTTGGGGGGTTTCCTCAGTCAAAGACAGTTTGTGGCAAATCGTTACAAACCCGTGCAAATTCTATGTTTCAGCTCCCCAACGACACACTATTTTATGTATCCAGTATCATATAACAGTATATGCACCAACAATTAAAACCGTATCAATGTAATCCTCTTAAATATATTGCGGCGTCAAGACGAAGATGACGATCTGCTTGTGAGGGGTATCATCTTGAACCCAGCGAGTCATCTTTGGCTGAACATCAGATACACACTGTTGGTATTTAGCTTTAGCTGCTGTTAGCTTCAAATATAAACAGTCGCCGTGTGTGTCGCACTTTAAACAGAAACTAAACTAACTGTCTTCACTGCTAAACGATCCTGCTAACATAGCTAAGCGTCGTTCAGCTAACCTATAATACATGAATGTGTTCGTTATTATGATATTATTGTTACATAACATGGCAGTAAGCTGTTGATGTAGAAACGCAGTCTGTTGTTTTTAACTTATCACGCCTGTTTCAGTCGTTTTACTTTCATTAGTCGTGTTTTTACAATGGGAGTTAGAAGGATTTACATTAGCTTAGCTTATGCTACATTCGGGACCTTGGTTGGACTCTCGGCTTTCCTGGTCTGGAACATCGCCTACAAACAGCCGTGGACCGCAGCCATGGGAGGCCTGTCAGGTCTGTTTACATGTCTTTAACCATTCCTTATTAATAGGTTTTACTGTCATATTAAATGTTTAGTTAGATGGATAGAAAGACACGTTATTATCCCAAATTGTGAAATGTATTTTTGTCACAGCAGAAGTGTTGACAAGCATTACACACGAGATACACATCTTCAAAAGTCACAATAAGATACACATATAATACAATTAACATTAGCAGCAAAAATATACACATATGTACATAATACACAAACTACTGAATACATTGAATATTCTACATTATACAATCTCACTAAGCTACAGAAATATATAGAAATATACTCCAGACATATACTGACATTGGATTATATTGATATACATTACAATTGTACCTCTTGTTTATGGGATCTTTACATTATATTTTATAGCTTTAAAAACTCATGGCTGCCTATGTGTTAGGTACAGTGTTGTAATCATTATTCAGATCCTCAAATACCATGGCACAGTATTCATTACACTCCACACTAAATCCTGATTTCAAAATGTTACTGTCCACTACATTTCAGAGGTGAATACTTAGTGTACTTTTTCCTGCACCTCATTTATTTAACACTAGTTACTTTTCTACATATAAAAACACATGATATGCTATAATGTAATGCAGTACTGTAATACTTCAAGTATCTACATTTGGCCCATGTTGACAAACGACAACACTAACATGCTCTTCATTGTTTAGTATAACCAGTGGTGTATAGTAACTAAGTACATTTACTCAAGTACTGTACTTAAATATAAGGTGCTTGTACTTTGCTTGAGTATTTCCATTTTATGCAACTGTGTACTTCTACTCCTCTACAGTTCAGAGGTACATGGTGTACTTCTACTCCACTGCATGTATTTAATCCCTTTAGTTACTTCACAGATGTGGATGAATGATGTGAAATATAACCAAGTGTTAAATCAGACTTTAGTTCCACCTGGAGTAAATCCACAAGCTACCCTGCAGTATACAAAGTCATTCAAACTAGCTGCACCTTTACCAGCTTTGAGAACACTTTCATGATCAATCATTATAAAACATATCAGATATATTATTCTGAAATCGACCAATCTGCACAATGACTACTTACACTGTCGCTACTTTCACTATATTTTGATGCGATTGTTTTGATGAGGATATTTCACTATTTTCTGATCAATACCAACTAAACGATGAATTGAGAAAAAACTCTGCAGATTATTTTGATGAAAGTTAGTTAGGTTGGTTGAAATGTTTAATATCATGTGATTGTTATCTTGTGATACACTGAATGAAACTGTGTGTGTGTGTGTGTGTGTGTACAGGTGTCTTGGCGTTCTGGTGTCTCGTCACACACGTCATGTACCTGCAGGATTTCTGGCGCACGTGGCTCAAAGGTCTGAAGTTCTTCATCGCTGTCGGCGTGATTTTCTCGATGTTGGCGGTCGCCGGCTTCATCACCTTCCTCACGCTCGCCATCACTCAGAAACAAAGTAATCCTCTCTCTACTCTTTACACAGTTCTTATAGAAAGTCATCATACCTTGTGAACATCTGGGTATGATGATTTTCCATAGGCACTGTAATTATTCAAATATATATTCAGCGTTCAGTTCATAGGGTTGCCAGATCAGAATATACTCCAGTCTGCTCTGATTGGTTAGCTGGCCGGCTCTGTTGTGATTGGTCAAGTGCTTAGAGATGTCCCGCTCCTTAGCCTATCACGTACAACATGTTGGAGCGCTAGCCAATAGGAGCGCGAGTGATACGTAGTGATGTCACAGGAAGTAAACAAAGGAGTGTGTTGGAGAGAAACTCCCATTAAAAGCACAATACGGCCCTTTTTAAGAATTGAAACTGTCACACTAAGCTTAATGAGATAAGATGGAACTTTTTGTATCCCCTTGGGGAAATTCAGGCGTTTAATAGCAGCAAAAAGTTAAAAACAGGATTCCCACAGGGTAAAGATAAAATAGAATACAAATTAAATTAATAATACAGCAAAAATAAAGGAACTATTGAAAAAGATATCACAGTAGAAAGTTGTGCATTTGTACGAACATGTTTCCATAAGTGTGCAGATGAGAGTGCAGGTTAATATAATGATTAATATAATGATTATATGATTGATTATAAGTGTTGTTTTGTGTCCCCCAGCCCCCACGGACCCCCGCAGCCTCTACCTGTCCAGCGTCTGGAGCTTCCTCACCTTCAAGTGGTCCTTCCTCCTCGCCCTGTACTCCTACAGATACCGGCAGGAGTTCGCAGACATCAGCATCCTCAGCGACTTCTAGTGCAGAGGACTTCTTTTTACAGACTGCCATGGACTCGGAGAGGGTTAAAAAAAGGTCAAAGAGCTTTTGGAACAAAGCAGAGGATTGAAGTCACACACACTTGCTTAACGAGCTGTGTGTGTGTTTGTGTGTTTTCCTGTTCTCCTACTTTAATGACACACATGTTATATTCCTGTAAGTAGATTAACCTCTGAAGACTGCTTCTGAGTTACGAATGTGTTTAATCTTTAAACTATGGAGGTAGATTTGTCTGAATATGATGTGTGTGAACAGATCAATAACCTGTGTAACACACTTTAAAGAAATGCAAAAAGGATTGTAAACTCACTAAAAAAGTGCAAATGCAAAACGAACTTCAAAGAAATGCCACAAAAAATTCTGTAAATACTAAATTAATTTACAAATGAACGAAAAGCATTTGTAAATATATTTTTTATATTTTTAAGTTTGTAAAAGCTGATCTACAAACACAGATTTAAAATCCACAAATTCAAACTGCATTCACAACTCAGGGTTTTGTCCAAGCCGTGCTACCAGATGCCAATATTTCTGTTCGTCAAAAACTGTATAATTACTCCTGAAATCTGAGTATCAGACAGAGCGTCAGACGGCAGAGACAGCGTTGTTTTTACGGAGCTCCGACGTCACGTTGTTGTTGTTTACGATAATTGAAATATCTTATAAACAAGATCAGCGCCGCAGTATCACCTCATAGATGAGAATAACACCTACGTCACTTCCGGGCGAAAATTACGGCCCCTCCCACTTTTGGGGGAAAACAACGCTTGTCATTTGAATGGCGGTCAATTCACATTCTGAAGTTTTTGCCAATCCGATCAGAATTTTTTTAAAACCGTTAACTTTTGGATCTTCAAAGAGCCCGATCACGATGGCCAGTCAGGCAAACAATTACATGAAATCATTTGAAATCGACGATCGGGCTCGATATATGGTTAAATTAAAATCAGTAGGCGAGGCTGTAATCTCGCCAGCTGTTACCATGCCAACAAGCTGCTGTGTCGTTTATTGCACCTCAGACATTAAAAGAGATCCAGAGTTCAGTGTTTCTGAACTTCCTCTAAGAAGAAAGGACAGTAAAAGAAGAGCTCTGGCTTCAGGCTGGATTGCCGTTCAAATGACAGCGCTGTTTCCCCCAAAAGTGGGCGGGGCCTTAAAGTGACGTAGATGTTACTCTCATCTATGAAAATCGATCGCCTACTGCTATATTTAACCATATATCGAGCCCGATCGTCGATTTCCAATGATTTAATGTCATTTTTTGCCTGTCTGGCCATCGTAATCGGGCTCTTTGAAGATCCAATGTAAGAAATATATTCACAAATGCCTTTCGTTAATTAATAAATTAATTATAGTATTTACAGAATTTCACTCTGGATTTTTTTGTGTATTTATTGAAATATTTATGTGAGTTTACAAATCTTTTTTTGCAATTATGGAAGTTTTTATTTCACATTTACACTCAGATTATTGATCTGTTCACACAATTCATATCAAGACAAATCTACCTCCATATAAAACATTAAATCCCCACTGTTACAGGTTTTTAATCCAATGATTCAAATGAAAGTAAAAACTCTCAAAGCTTAAATCCTTACAACTGAAACCTGAAGCCTCTCTGCTGATCGCTCTGTCGAATGTTCCTAAATTAGCTTTTCTAACACACTCTTCAATCTCCACGCAGTCAGTTTTACCTTCATCGATGACCCAATTTAAGAAGGCGTTTTTTTAAAGCTTCGATTACCAATATGAATCGTTGCACTCGTATTTAAACCTTTATTTTGTCCTCCAAAACCTGTTAAAGAAAATGCTTTCCTGTGGGATTGGTGTATTTCCTCATGTGTCCACCAGGGGGCGACATGCTTTTTTCTTTTGGTGTGATTTTGGGAAAATCATGACATTCCTCATACAAATGAATCTGATAAATGATCGCACTTTAGTCCTGATATTGATGCCATTGTTTTGCACAAAAAAAAAATCATCACCTGGTCATCCCTGTCTCTCACCCTTTGAAGATGTTTAATTATGATTTGTGTAGTGTGCCAAGCTACTCTGTGTGTGTTTTAGCTCCAGCTGTCTACCATAAAACATGTGTAAATGTATTTTCTGTTGATGTCGGGATGCTACGTGTAAATAAAACCCATTAAAGTTGCAATTATTGATAATTAACAACGCTTCATGTGCTGAGACGTCTCTCTTTCTAAGCTCCACCCTGCAGGGTTTTAAGGTAGATCTTGATAAGTAATAAACCAAAGAAGTCATTACGCACCTGAGCCTAAGGCCCGCAGACTCCAACATTAAGGTACAGTAATGTCTTTTATCACATCTTAAACTAAAACACAATCAGTGTCTGATACAAACTCATATTGGAATTAAACGGGGTACATGTGGGGGTTAACTCATGGCTGTAGAGACATCTCGGAAAAACAATGGCTTTTAATGTGATTAAACAAGATAATTACAAAATGCACATTGAGAATGGTAACCAAGGTAATATCCACTCATTCTCAGCTTTTGTGCAAAGGTGAAGAATGTATTTACTATGCCATGTCTTTATTATTTTAAAGCTATTTTGTGTAAATATTTGCCTTCAACGCAATTCTTATGAAGCCTTGGGAAAGATGGTCCAAAAAAGAACCCATAATACTCAATACATATTTTACTTTCATTAATTTGGGATCCTTTTCACATTCCAACAACTTTTTACCTTGAAATGAATTATGATTTTTTTTTTGTTCAAGGTTAGAAACTCTTTAGCTTTTGACAATGTCTTCACTATAACTTCACTGTGAAATGCTCATGTTTTTAAGTGCAGATATATTTAAATAAAATGTAGTTTTTCTTGTGGTACATGAATAGACTTGTTTCTGACACACAGAATGATTTTATGTGCTTATAATATTATTTACCTGCTGTTGAGCAAATCTTTTTAGCAGTCCACGTTTCCTGTTGGCTGATCCTTCAGACTCCAAGGGTAGATCAAAGGCAACGCTCTTGAAATGTGCCGCCTCAATGTTAAACAAACACAAGTTCAGTCCTAAAGATCTTTTAAAGAGGTCCTATTCTGCTCATTTTCAGATGTATATCAGTATGTAGTGTCTCTACTTTAAAGAGTCCTCTCCTGCTCATGTTCAGGTGTATATCAGTATGTAGTGTCTCTACTTTAAAGAGTCCTCTCCTGCTGATGTTCAGGTGTATATCAGTATGTAGTGTCTCTACTTTAAAGAGTCCTTTCCTGCTGATGTTCAGGTGTATATCAGTATGTAGTGTCTCTACTTTAAAGAGTCCTTTCCTGCTGATGTTCAGGTGTATATCAGTATGTAGTGTCTCTACTTTAAAGAGTCCTTTCCTGCTGATGTTCAGGTGTATATCAGTATGTAGTGTCTCTACTTTAAAGAGTCCTCTCCTGCTGATGTTCAGGTGTATATCAGTATGTAGTGTCTCTACTTTAAAGAGTCCTCTCCTGCTGATGTTCAGGTGTATATCAGTATGTAGTGTCTCTACTTTAAAGAGTCCTCTCCTGCTGATGTTCAGGTGTATATCAGTATGTAGTGTCTCTACTTTAAAGAGTCCTCTCCTGCTGATGTTCAGGTGTATATCAGTATGTAGTGTCTCTGCTTTAAAGAGTCCTCTCCTGCTGATGTTCAGGTGTATATCAGTATGTAGTGTCTCTACTTTAAAGAGTCCTCTCCTGCTGATGTTCAGGTGTATATCAGTATGTAGTGTCTCTACTTTAAAGAGTCCTTTCCTGCTGATGTTCAGGTGTATATCACTATTTAGTGTCTCTACTTTAAAGAGTCCTTTCCTGCTGATGTTCAGGTGTATATCAGTATGTAGTGTCTCTACTTTAAAGAGTCCTCTCCTGCTGATGTTCAGGTGTATATCAGTATGTAGTGTCTCTATACTTTAACTCAGGAACACAGGGATTTTAACCTTTGCAGACCATTCACATGCACTAAAATCTATAGAACAAACTACAGGAAAGGGAAAACCCCAAAAAGCAGAATAGGGACTCTTTAAATATGTCTAGGGGAAATGTAAATTATTTAATTGCACCTTGAGGACTTTGAGAGTTTTCTGTTGTCTTTTAATATTTCGATTGGCTGCAGCCATGCACAGGCCCCGCCCTCGTTATGTGATTGACAGGCCGGTGTTTAACCTCCCAGACTTTGACCAAGAGTTTGACAAGAAGAGCCGACAGTTCCCCGTCGGAGAGAAGGTGAAGAAGCTCTTCAGGTACAGAAACATGATCACATGATCACTCTCTCTCTGCACAGCTTCACTTTTTACGCTGCTATGGACAGTCTTGCACTAATGTACATTTTTCAAAGTTATTGAAGTGACTGTTATTTTGTATATTGATTGTTGTGCTTATATTTATGTCTTAAAGGGGACCTATCATGCAAAATGCACTTTTTGATGTCTTTTATACATAAATATGTGTCCCCGGTGTGTCAGGGAACTCACGCAGCGTCAGAAAATAAAACCCTCTCTCTTTTCCTCCGTACCCAAATCTCTATAAACGGGGCTACAACGGAGCTGATCCAGATTTGCGTCCGATATGACGTAATATCTGAAATGTGGACCCACGGCACTATCAGAAACGTTGCTATCAGAAACAATGCCCGACTGTTTTGGACGTAATATGGTCGGTGTTTACATTAGCATCGCTAACACTCAGAGCTAACCTGTACTGGAGAGCATGTGTGTGAAGAAGCAGGAAATAAAAAGGAACTCACCTTGTGGTATAACCGGCAAGAGAGAAAGCCTTTGAGCTCCATACTGTTTCAGAAATGATCCTTGATAATCCATGATATGGCGTTTCATCACGGCAGCATTTAGTTTAGACAGTAGCTGCCGGGTCCCGCATGAGCTCAGCTCCCTCCTTTATTTTTTTAAAGCTTTATACCCAAAATCAGCACTTTGGAAACAGGAAGTGAAATAGAGGGATATGAGGCATGGCTAGAATGGGTGATCTGTTTGGTATTTGGAGCAAAACACTTCATAGACATGTTTTTTATATATCTGAGACCTATGCTATTGCCTAAAAATAGCATGATAGGTGACCTTTAATGTGTGCATATGTATAAATGTGCTGTTGATTGTGTATATATATTTGTTTTTGTATTCGGGATTGTGGGAAACGGGATTTCGATCTCTGTCGGTGCACACAAACAGAAAGATTGACAATAAAGTTGACTTCGACTCAGAACTCTGACTATTTTCTCAGATTTTGAATATTTATTCTGAGTTCTTGAGTTTTTTTCAGATTTATAATTATTTTTCTCATATTTTCGACTTTTCTAAGATTTTGATTTTTTTGTAGAGAACTTCAATTTTTCTCAGATTTTGACATTTTACTCAGAATCTGATTTTTTTCCAGAAATTTATTTTTTCTCAGATATTTACTTTTTCTCAGAATTCATTTTTCCGATTTTTTTCTCAGAATATGATTTAGAATTTTTTCTCACATTTCTTACTTTTTCCTCGTATTTTTTACTTTCATAAGATTTTGATTTTTTTTTTTTCAGAATTGGATTTTATCTCAGATTTAGAAATTGTTCTCCGAATTCGATTTTTTTTTCAGAAATATATATTTTCTCAGATATTAACTTTTGTCTCAGAGTTCCTATTTCTGACTTTTTCTCAGAGTTCCTATTTCTGATTTTTTTCTCAGAATATGACTTTTCAGGTGTGTTTTCCTGCAGATGCTCGGCTCTCAGACTGCAGGCTCTGCTCTTCAGACTCCTGCCTATTCTCCGCTGGCTCCCAAAATACAAACCGAGAGAGAGTCTTCTGCGTGATGTGGTCAGCGGGATCAGCGCCGGCACCATCCAGGTCCCTCAAGGTCAGAAAACACTCTGCTGCCTCTGAGCAACACCTATATATGCCGATATATCTACACTGTGGCTATGTACAAATGACAATAAAAGCCTTGAATCTTGAATCTATATAGGCTTGGGCAATAACAGAGGCTGCTTTTAAACATAACCTTTTTCAGCTGCTTACTTTTTCCTCATATTTTTGACTTTCCTAAGATTTTCATTCTTTTTTTCTCCAGAATTCAGATTATTTTCTCAGATTATGACATTTTACTCAGAATTAGATTTTTTTTCAGAAATATATTTTTTCTCAGAGATTTACTTTTTTGATACTTGTTCGAGTGCTCTTCTGTGTATCTAGTTGCAGTATTGTCTCTCCAGTATATAATATAGTCTTGTCAATATCATGATTTACAGAGGTGGGAAGTAGTGGAGTACAAATACTTTGTTACTGTACTTAAGTACATTTTTCTGGTATCAGTACTTTACTCCACTACTTATTTTTCTGATGACTTTTTACTTTGACTTCTTACATTTTGAACACAAATACCTGTACTTTCTACTTCTCACATTTTGAACTCAAATACCTGTACTTTCTACTTCCTACATGTTCCAAACAGGCTGGTTCCTTTAGTTTGAATGTGTGTTTGGTGGCGTGATCATTATTATTTAGAGTCATTGCGTGCCTATTGATTTGAACACGATCCGTGTATCCATCATTTCCTGGTCTTCTCTAAAGAAGAGGGACCAATGAAAACGTTGTCATGTTGCCGTTGTTCAGCATGGAAACATTCATTAGCTAACAATGACATTATTGTTCTATTAATATAAAGGGAGGTCAGGTACTCTTTAAAACAGCTGCTAGTTATGGGTACTTTTTACTGAAGTACATTTCAAAGCCTCTTTACTTTTACTTGAGTAAAGAAGTTTAGTCAGTACTTCCACTTCTACCAGAGTATTTTTAAACACGAGTATCTGTACTTCTACTTGAGTAAAGGATGTGTGTACTTTTGCCATCTGATGATTGATGTGTTATTAAGAGGTTTCTGTTCCCCCAGGCATGGCCTTCGCCCTCCTGGCTAACCTCCCTCCTGTGAACGGCCTCTACTCCTCCTTCTTCCCCCTCATCCCGTACTTCTTCATGGGCACGGTTCACCAGATGGTCCCCGGTAAATCTCAGAGATTTATATCCGCACATTTCAAACCATGACAGTGATAAATCTTATATATATATATATATCATATTTTATTTGTATTAATGTATCAAATATCTGGAACAAACTCCCAGAAACATGCAGGTCCGCTGCAACTCTGACTACTTTTAAATCCAGGCTGAAGACTTTCTTTTTGCCGCTGCTTTTAATTGAACTATTCACATCTTACACTGCACTGTACCATTTATTCACGTACCTGTGTTATTCATGTTTTATTATCTTTGCTTTTTAATGTTTCTAATATGTTTTATGTTCTTAATGTCTTTCATCTTTGTAAAGCACTTTGAATTGCCTTGTGTTGAAAAGTGCTGTATAAATAAACTTGCCTTGCACTTCCTGTGCAGGAACGTTTGCTGTGCTCAGCATCATGGTGGGCATGGTGTGTCTGCATCTCGCTCCAGAGTCAGACTTCAGTCACTTCAACGAGACTCTGAACGCTACAGTGGTCGACACGGAGCAGATGAACGAAGTCCGTCTGGGAATATCTGGAACCCTGGCCTGCCTCACTGCAGTCATACAGGTACTGAAACTACGCTTTACTGCACAGAAGGCAGAGAGGGGAAAAGTACACACATCCTTTACTCAAGTAGAAGTACAGATACTCGTGTTTAAAAATCCTCTGGTGAAAGTAGAAGTACTGACTAAACTTCTTTACTCAAGTAAAAGTAAAGAGGCTTTGAAATGTACTTAAGTAAAAAGTACCCATAACTAGCAGCTGTTTTAAAGAGTACCTGACCTCCCTTTATATTAATAGAACAATAATGTCATTGTTAGCTAATGAATGTTTCCATGCTGAACAACGGCAACATGACAACGTTTTCATTGGTCCCTCTTCTTTAGAGAAGACCAGGAAATGATGGATACACGGATCGTGTTCAAATCAATAGGCACGCAATGACTCTAAATAATAATGATCACGCCACCAAACACACATTCAAACTAAAGGAACCAGCCTGTTTGGAAAATGTAAGAAGTAGAAAGTACAGGTATTTGTGTTCAACATGTAAGAAGTAGAAAGTACAGGTATTTGTGTTCAACATGTAAGAAGTAGAAAGTTCAGGTATTTGGGTTCAAAATGTAAGAAGTAGAAAGTACAGGTATTTGTGTTCAAAATGTAAGAAGTCAAAGTAAAAAGTCGTCAGAAAAATAAGTAGTGGAGTAAAGTACTGATACCAGAAAAACCTTAACGAAGTATTTGTACTCCACTACTTCCCACCTCTGACAGAAGGGAAATAAAGAAATGTGAGGTACAAGATAAGAAGAAGACCCTTTGTGAATGACCAAGGGGACGTTCAGACTTCCACTCTGTTATTGTATACACAAAGCACACACATGCATACAACCTAAACACACACAAAAACTTTAATTTTATTATGGAGCGAAGAGGCTCAAGCTTGCAGTCCACACTCTGTATTTCTTTTGGTCTGATTGGCACTCGAACCAGCAACCCTTCAGTTCCTTCGCCCCTACAGACTGAGCTACTGCTGCTTCCTTTACTCTAGTAAAGGAAGCGATACTAAATTGCAATGGTCGATTGTAAGAAAGGAACATCTGCTACTCAAGTGCTGTAATTAAGTGCACTTTTAAAGGTACTTGTGTTTTCATTTCATGCTGCTCATACAGAAACGAAACACACATTAATGTGTAATTTGTTTGCCTTTCGTTGTCACATTAAAAAACACTGAGGCCTTGCATTACATACAGCTGACTAACGATTAGCATGAATGCTAACTTAACATTAAATATGCCATTGACAAGCTAACAAGATTAGCATCGCCATTATTTAAAAATGTGGTTAAGTGTGTCAAGGTTCAACAGCTCAATAAACATTTTTCTGTGCGAATCAGTTATAAAGGTGATTTAAATGCAAAGTTAGAAAGAAACGTGAGGTTTTAATTTAAAAATGCCACATTAATAATACCTTCTCTGCAGATCGGCCTGGGCTTCATGCAGTTTGGGTTTGTCGCCATTTATCTGTCCGAGTCGTTCATCCGAGGCTTCATGACGGCTGCAGGCCTTCAGATCCTCATCTCTGTTCTCAAATACATCTTCGGCATCAAAGTGCCGCCCTACAGTGGTCCGCTGGCCGCTATTTATGTAAGTGACTCTTGCAAATCACCTCTTTGCACTGGCTTTTAAAGACTGTTAAACACCTGCACCTTTGAAAGAACATCCATAACATTCATCTGTTTGCAACTCATATATATCAATATTCCAATATAGACTATTCTGCACTTTCTATTATATACTGTTTTATTTACCTGTACTATTTTATCTGTGTTATTGTGTTGCTCTGGTGGAGGAGCCTGTGGCCTCAGATGTTCCTGGTCATAACTACACTGTAGCTTATATGCACACATGACAATGAACGCCTTGAAACTATAGTTGAACATGACATTTTCACATTTCTAAATGTTTTTATATGTTTCTAGTTATTGTGCTTTCCATCATGTTTTTAATTATTGGTTAAAGGTTTTACTCCCTTTGTGTTATTCTATATTGTATGTGTTCCCTGAACAGCACTTTGGTCTCCTGAGGTTGTTTTAAATGTGCTATATAAATAAATAAAGGTAGAGATTGAGATAATGTGCTCAGAAAACATCGAATCACAATGGTTTCTGTGTAAATATGGGATTCTCCTTCTTTGATGCAGACTCTGGTGGATATCTTCCGGGGTCTTCCTGAAACTAATGTGGCCTCCTTGGTGTTTGCGTTGGTCAGCAGCGTCGTGCTGATAGCGGTGAAGGAGCTGAACGCTCGATACCGCCACAAACTGCCCTTCCCCTTCCCCATGGAGATCATTATTGTGAGTGTTACGTGCCGTAGTGGGTGCTGGTGTGTGTGTGTGTGTGTGTCTCTCCCTCTCCCCCTGATTGTCTCCCTCCAAGGGCAGCCTCTCCTCAAGGTGCTCCCAATCCCCAATCAGGGCCTCCATAAAGGACCTGAGGAAGGCTGCAGTCGCTCTCTCTCCTTCTCCTCTGGCTGCATGTGTGCAGCATGGTGTCTCTGTCTCTGTGTGAGGCCTTTGTTTTTGTTAACTGTTAGGAGAAGTGCTCCAGTGTATCCTTGTGTATTGTTTTAAGTTAGTCACTTTCTTTTATGAGAAAGTTGTTCTGAGTTATTAGTGACGGCGAGATGAAGCTTTGAAGCTTTCCAGCCAATTGGTTTGCAAAAGGGTTCATCTCACGAGGCTTCATCATGGGCTTCATTTGAACCCCCCTGTTGGTCAAAGTGTGTAAAACAGGCAGATTGGACATCTCAACAGTGTGCTCTATCTCCTACCGAGTTCCCAATGAGTAAAGCCTTAGAATAACATAAAATCATGTCTTTATGTTAACAATATTGTATTTATTCCAGTTTAATGATTGTGATTGAAAAGCCTAAGGAGGCTGGTAAACATTGCAAAGAGGGATTTGTATTCCTTAATAATATTCGTAAAAGTAACCATGTTGTAGCCTGAGAAAGGCTAAACCATATCAAAGACTACATTTATTAACTGCATTATCACATTTAGCTGTAGCTTTTATGAACAAAAAAAAAAGACGTATTGACCCAGTCGTTGAACCAGGGACCCTGCGGTGGAGTCAACTGCTTTCCAGCTGAGCCACAGCCCACACACTGGATCTACCTGAAAACACTGAACCCTATTTATTCCTGTATTTATTTATTGATGTTTTTATTCCTACTTTTATTTATTTATACTTATGACATGTTCCGACCTCTATATAAGTGAGGGTCTGAGCTCTCTTAGTTCCATCGTGTCACCGGGCCCGGGTACAGGAGGGGTAATATGGTTCATTATACATCCATTGGTAATATGAGCGTTGTGGTTCAACCGAACCGAATCGCTTCCTGAAGCAGTCACGTGGTATCGACAGGCAGCGAGGCTTCGTTCGTCATCGATGACGTCACTGGCCCAAAGCCTCGATACAAGCTTCACAAAAAGCTTCGGGGATTACTCGACACACGCTCCGAAGCCTCGGCGCAATACGTAACATCACTATGAGTTACCTTAAGTTTGTTTTGCAAATTGGCTGGTGAGCCCTCTTTTTCTTTTGATTATTAAACATCACCTCGTGGCTTCAGCAATCAGTTTCCTCTCCTCTTTTCTCTCGCCCGGTTATTTTATATTTTTGCTACTTCCCTTTGTACCCCTAGTCCAGGAGGGAACGTATCAAATGGGGGCTCGTCCGAGATCTTTGAGACAAGGAGTGAGTACTTGATTGTTTGTTGTGTAGCGTTGAGATTGTCTTTAGTGGTGAGCAGTAGTGTGTAGAAGTGTAGCATTGGCTGAAGTCTCTTACTGTTGATCAGCTTCCTCAGTTTAGACAGGGAAGTTTCTAGCTGGGCTGAATCATACCTCATTCACACCAACGGTGTTTCAGGGCCGGTTCGGAGCTGGAGCTTGAAAAGCACCGGGTTTTCCTGTTCACACCGCAGCGGAGCAGCCTCTTAGCTCCGGAATCCGGTTCGTTTCAAGCACCAAAAAATTCTCCGGCTAGAGCAAAAGCACCGCATACGTCACGCTTACGTCGAGGCGGGGGCAGGGGCCTATGGAATCGGAATCGTCGTTGAAGTTGATGATTACGATTGTAAAGCAGTTTTGAATGTAGCATGTAACGACTGTAAAGTTGGTAGAAAAGTCGTCCCATTTCTTCCATTTCGTTTCGACAGAGCAAAACCAAAACGAGTAGCGCTTCAACACAATCGGCCATTGTTGTTGTTGTCGGTGTGAGCTGTGAGGGGTTTCCGCGCGGTTTGGCTTTATGAAGCAGGCACGCAAACGGTTACGTCATGACGCAAACGAGGACGCAATGACGCAGCACCAGTCGGGCTCTGAGCGGTGTGAAAAGAGCCGGAGCTAAACCGAAGAACCGGTTCTTAACCTGAAAAGCTCTAGCACGGAGCTTGAACCGGAGTTGAGTTGGTGTGAATGAGGTATGTGTCCTTCCTTCAGGCACTCATTTATTATTTTGCCTTTTTTATTTTCGGGGTAATCCTGGGTGGGGATTTAGTCCCTGTTGGGGGCAGGCGTTTCGGGGTAATCCTGGGTGGGGAGGGGCAGGCGTTTCGGGGTTTCGGCCGCTGATGTTTGCGTTTTAAAGTCGCTTCGAGCCCGGCACGCTCCAGAAGATAGTTAGGTAAGTTTGTGGTTGGCAGGATCTGAGGAAGTTTGTTATTTGGAAGACTTGCGTCAATGTTTGTGAAGCATTAGTGGTAGATTTTTGTGTCACAGCATTTAAAAAAAAAGTGTGTATACATTAAAATCTTGTATTTGGCCGTTGTCGAGTATGGCTTTTGTTTTTGAGCAGTTTGTGGCCAGTCCTACTGTGTGTCAGCTAGCCTGCTCTAGGAAGGTTGACTTGCGGTTAATTTCTGACCACTATAATATTTTTGTCTCCACTGCTCTCGCTAAAAGTGATCTCACGGCTACTTTGCTAAATGGGCTAGTTGAACAGGGGGTTTTGAGTCTGCCTGATTCAGTGGAATCTCCTGGCACGGTGGCCGGGGCTGTTGCAGCAGTATCTCCTAGTGAAGGCCACGTTGGTGTTACTCCTGGTGTTCAGAGCGCTAGTGCACAGGCAAAACCTTTCACCATGCCTCAGTTTGACCCGCTTTCGGCCCAGTCCTCTCCTACAGGCTCTAAATTAGATGCCAGAATAAAGGTGCGTGTGGCTCGTCTCCGGTGGGAGAAGGAGGAGCGTGATAGAGATTTTCAGCTCAGGAGGGAGCTGGAGATCAGGAAGTTGGAGGCAGACACTGCTGTCCAGATGCGTCAGCTAGAGCTCCAAGCAGCTGTGGTGGGTGACTCTACTGTTACACAGTCTGGTCCTGCTGCCTCCTTCGACGTGAGTAGACACATTTCTTTGGTCCCTGTTTTTCGTGAGTCAGAAGTGGAGACCTACTTCGGTGCATTTGAGCGCATTGCTGCTGCTCTGCGCTGGCCAGAAGATGTGTGGGCCATACTTTTACAGTGCAAGCTAGTCGGCAGGGCTCAAGAGGCTTGCCCTTCCCTTTCTGTCGAGGATAGTTTGGTGTATGACAATGTGAGAGGTGCTGCTCTCAGGGCATATGAGTTTGTGCCTGAGCCCTACAGGCAGCGTTTTCGCGGCCTGAAGAAAACTTCCGGCCAGACTTATGTGGACTTCACAAGGGAGAAGAAAATCCTCTTTGACAGGTGGTGTAGAGCTTGTAAAGCTGATGACATTACCTCAATGTGTGTGCTAATGATGTTGGAGGAGTTTAAAAACGGTGTACCCGAGCGTAGAGCAGTTTATTTGAATGAGCAAAAAGTAACTACCCTTCAGCAGGCTGCCACTCTGGCAGATGAATTTGCACTGATACATAAAAGCGTTTTTTCTCAGCTTGATCCACCTCATCGAGATTCTAATCATAGAGCTCCTGACCCATACGTCCCCTGTGCCAGTTTTCCAGTGTCAGATCCCAAGCTAGAAAAGTCTTGTTTTTTTTGTCATGACCCTGGTCATTTCATAGCAGACTGTGCAGCTTGGAAGCGAAAGCAGGCAGCAGATAGCAAGCACCCAAAAGGGGTGGGATTGATTAACACAGTGTGTCCTAGTGGACGGGCCACCGTTAACAAAGGGCCTGATGAGTGTTTGAAACCGTTCATCTCTACTGCCTTTGTCTCTCTGTCAGGAAAGGTGCAGGACTAGCGGCAGGTCACGGTGTTGCGAGACAGTGGTGGCTCACAGTCATTCATCCTTGCCAGTGCCCTGCCCTTGAGTGCTGAGTCTGCCTGTGATGCAAATACGGTGGTAAGAGGTATTGAAATGGGTTTTGTGCCCGCACCTCTTCACAATATCCATGTCCAGTCTAAACTGGCTACTGGTTTCTTTCCAGTTGCTGTGCTCCCCAAATTTCCTGTAGACGGTGTGGATGTCATAATGGGTAATGATATAGCCGGAGGTAAAGTGTATCCTCAGAGTAATTATCCTCACTGTAGAGCTCGTAACAGGCGTGTCGCACGTGCTCATTCTGTTTCTCTCCCAGGTCCCAACACTAAGAGATTGTGTTTCTCTTGTCTTGACCCTGGTCATTTAGTGGCAGAGTGTGTGGCTTGGAAGCAGCAGGTGGCAGCTTCCAAGCATTCAATAGTATGCTTGTGAACTGTGTAATGTGTTTGTTTTGGTAACTGTGGCCAAACACTTGTTTGGTTTTATGGAGGGGGGTGTTACGTGCCGTTACGTGCCGTAGTGGGTGCTGGTGTGGGTGTTTGTGTGTGTGTCTCCCTCCCTCTCCCCCTGATTGTCTCCCTCCAGGTGCAGCCTCTCCTCCAGGTGCTCCCAAACCCCAATCAGGGCCTCCATGGGAAGGCTGCAGTCGCTCTCTCTCCTTCCCCTCTGGCTGCATGTGTGCAGCATGGTGTCTCTGTCTCTGTGTCAGGCCTGTGTGTTTGTTAACTGTTAGGAGAAGTGCTCCAGTGTATCCTTGTGTATTGTTGTAAGTTAGTCACTTTCTTTTATGAGAGAGTTGTTCTGAGTTAATAGTGATGGCGAGACGAAGCCCCCCTGAGTTACCTTAAGTTTGTTTTGCAAATTGGCTGGTGAGCCCTCTTTTTCTTTTGATTATTAAACATCACCTTGTGGCTTCAGCAATCAGTTTCCTCTCCTCTTTTCTCTCGCCCGGTTATTTTTGCTACTTCCCTTTGTACCCCTAATCCAGGAGGGAACGTAACAGTGAGTATTTTGGATTTCACTTTTTCTCAATTCTTTTGAATTTTTTTGTATCAGAATTCTAACTTTTTTCAGGATTCAGATTTTTTTTTGGATTCTGACTTTGTCTCAGGATTTTCCTTTTTTTGGGATTTTTACTTTATTCTCAGATTTGAACTATTTTCTCAGCTTTTGAATATTTTTTCAGATTTTGATCTTTAATCACATATTGACTATTATTCTCAGGTCTTGAGTTTCTGACTATTTCTCATATTTCTGACTATTTCTCATATTTCTGACTTTTCTCATATTTCTTACTTTTTTCTAATTTGTTCTCATATTTTTGACTTTTCTAAGATTTTGATATTTGTTCTCATATTTTTTTCATATTTTGACATTTTTCTCGAATTCAGATTTTTTTTTCTCAGATTTAGACTTTTTAGATAATTACAGATAATTACTTTTTTCTCAGTATTAGATTCCTAACCCTTCAGGACATTTTTTTTTCTTTCTCAGATATTGACTTTTTTCTGAGAATTCAGATTTCTGACTTTTTCTCATATTTAGATTTTTTCTCATGTCTTACTTTTTTCTAAGATTTTTGACTTTTCTAAGATTTAGATTTATTTTCCAGTTTTTTTTCAGATTTTGACATTTTTCTGAGAAATCTGACTTTTTTCACATATTTTGACTTTTTTTCCAAAAAAATTCTTCATCTGAGAACAAAGGCAAAAAATCAATAGCCGCTTTCACATCAAGAACTTTGCCGCACTTAGTGCCCAGGTGCCCAGCACTTAGTGCCCCCATGGAACTAAGTACAGATCGCGTTCACACCGGAATAAATTCCCTGAGGGAAGATTACGCAAATGAAGCCGCTGACGTCACTTCTTCTTCTTCTGCTTTGGGTTTACTGGCAGGCCGCAAACCACTTCACGGCGTATACTGCCACCCGAAGTCCCCGGCCGGAAGTCCCCGGAGTTGGGGACTAGCTTCAGTAGAAGCTGCTGGGAGGACTCCCAGCAGCTTCTACTGAAGCCGACACCTCCTCATCTCCACCGCTCCCATGGTTTTTTTTTGTGTCACCATAAGTTAGTCTCTCTCCGTTGGTGCGCGGGCTAATGCTAATGCTAATAATGCTAATGCCAGCAAATACAATGGCGGCTTCACAAAACTTTTCAGAGTTTTACGGGGCGTGGTTTGCAATTTGCCCAGCCAATCAGAAATTGGTACTTTTTCTCCCCAGGATAGTACCACCTCTCTAGCAGGCACTAAAAAGGGGGTAAAAGTTCTCATGAACTAAGTACTCTTTTTGGTGTGAACGCAAAATTCCAGGCACTAACGGAACTAAACGGGAAAAGTACGGGTAAAAGTACTCCGGTGTGAACGCGCCTTCTGCATTGTGAAGCTAGAAAAAGTAGTTTAAAGTTTGTGTAAGAGGGATAGTTACTTATTTGATTGTGTGCTTGCCTCTTTATGTAATCTGCTGGTCTACTGAATGTACCTGCACCCTCTCTTGCTTGTAACACTTTGGTGTGACGAACTAAGGATTTCTGATCCATGTTCCTGTTGCAGGTGGTCGTTGCCACAGCGATCTCCGGCCCTCTGCATCTTCCTGAGAAATATCACATGGACGTAGTGGGAGAAATCGCTCTGGGGTAAAGCATACATCATCAAACTTAAATTAAAGAATCAATGGATGCATCTTCTATTACTTTGTTCTCAGGTTTCGACTTTTAACTGAGAATTAGAATTTTTTTCCAAAATAGATTTTTTTTCTCATATATTTACTTTTTTCTCAGAATTCATATTTTTGACTTTTTTCTAAGATTTTGCCTTTTTTTTCAGAATTAGACTTTTTTTCATTTTTCTCGGAATTCAGATTTTTCTCATATTTTTACTATTTTTCTTTGATTATTACTTTTTTCTCAGACTTCGACTTTTAACTGAGAATAAGATTTTTTTTCGGAAATAGATTTTTTTTTCTCATATATTGACTTTTTTCTCCCAATTCATATTTCGGAGTTTTTTCTAATATTTTGACTTTTTCTCAGATTATGATTTTTTTTCTCAGAATTAGACTTTTTACTCAGAAATATATATTTTTTCTCTGATATTGAATTGTTTCTTATTTAACTCATATTTACTGCAGGTGTTTCTTGGTTCTGCAGGTTCCCAGCCCCCATCCTCCCTAAAGTGGGTCAGTGGGAGGAGATGCTGGGCACGGCCTTCTCTCTCGCTGTGGTCGGGTACGTCATTAATCTCGCCATGGGACGCACTCTGGCTGCAAAGCACGGATATGACGTGGACCCCAACCAGGTGGGAAAACTACTACTCATTAAATGAAATCAAACTTTATTAATGTAGCACTTTTCATACTCAAAAGATAACACAAAGTGCCTCACAAACAAAACATGACCCGTCCCCCAAAACTCCCCATTGCCAGGTAATAAATAACAACTAATCAATGATCACGTGATCGATAAACACACTTAAAACCGAAGAGAAATCAATAAACATAGGTCTGAATCAAATAAGAATACAAAATAATAACAAAATAAGAATACAAAAATAAGAATAAAAAATAATAATTTTCTTTTAATAAAACAAGAATAAAAAATAATTTAAAATAAGAATAAATAAACAATTTCAAATAAGAATAACAAAATAATTAAAAAATAGTAAAATAAGAATAAAATACAAATAAAAAAAGAAGAATAAAAAACTATTTAAAATAAGAATACAAAAATTATAATTAATTTTTTTTTTTTTTATAATAAAAACAATTCGATGAAAAGCCATCTATCTCTCTGAACCCCAAAGCTACAAGTTCCATATGTGTGTTTATTTTAATATTTGTGAACACATCTTGCGTGTTGTTGAGCAGGAGATGCTGGCTCTGGGCTGCAGTAACTTCCTGGGCTCCTTCTTTAAGATCCATGTGATCTGCTGCGCTCTCTCTGTGACGCTGGCTGTGGACAGTGCAGGGGGAACATCACAGGTGATTCATTATGATAAATACATATATGTACAATGTATATATGGTAAATGACGGACTCTGTGACCCTTTTCCAACTTATCATTTTTCTTGCATGCAGAATAATGCATCTTTTCAAGCGATACAAATGACTGTTGAGTTAAATATACACACCTTAGTTTGGTCTGCAGAGTGTATGGAATTAGATTCATAACTACTGTATGTGAAAATGTCTTTATATGCTAAGAGCTACTGACATACTGTATGTTAAAGTCTGGTGACTTCGAAACTAGTTACTCTACTTTGTAATCAAAGTACTAAATTGTGCTGTAATTTCCACTTTCCACATATTTGTCGACATATAATTAGGTTAGTTAGATCTCAGGTCACTTTAAGGTCTTTTCTTGGTTGTAAATGTTTCTTTTTACATAGATTTTAAATTGCATTTTGTCTTATTGTATTTGAATGATAACTGTTTGTGAATAAGCTGAGCTTGAGGTCATGTATTGTGTGTATTTCCTGACAGAAAGCATGCACTATAAGACCATAACAGCTGCTAACCTCTGCTCCTGCGTCTCTCCTCTCTCAGTTTGCCAGTCTGTGTGTGATGCTGGTTGTCATGGTGACCATGCTCTCACTGGGAGCCTTCCTGAAGCCTCTTCCCAAAGTGAGAGCACAGAGGAGCAAGATAACGTTTTGACATCTTGTAGATTGTTGCTTTTATTATAGAAATGTATTTATTAGGATAAACCCCCTTGAGATGCACCATCTGGTTTTCAAGGGGGTCCCGACAAGAGCAACGTCTTGCAGACATACATGAACAAAATAACAGAAACCACGTACAGTCTGTTAAATACATTCATGAAGTAATACAAACAATCAGTTTGATAGACAGTAGTGTCTAATAGATCAGTTTCATCAATAACAAGAGCAGAGCAGCTTGTACTTGTCTTATGGTGTGTATGTTTGTTTATTTGACTGTACAGCACTTTGGTCTGGAGGTTTTAAAGTGCTTCATAAATACAGCTTTATTGTATTATAGTGTGTAACTGACAGATAAAAATGGATAAATAAGATAAGATAAGATATGACTTTATTTATCCTGAAGGAAATTGTTGTGACAGAGTTACAAAAATACAATAAACACAGCAGCATAATAATAGAACTGTACACTAACAGTGCAGCAGAAAGAGCAATTAAATAACTACAAGAAACAGACGGTCAAATAATGAATGTAAAAAACTGTTCAGTGACGAGCATTATTGAAAAGTGCAAAAAAACGTAGTGGCAATTGCACGTTATCATAGAACATTATTAATAATATTGCACGTGTTATATAGCAGAGTGTTTTGTAATGATGGTGATGGTAAAGGTAAGATAAAGATGAATGCATGCAGACTGACAGGTGTAATGTTTGTTTCTCAGTCGGTGCTCGGAGCTCTAATAGCAGTGAATCTGAAGAACACTCTGCTGCAGCTTTCTGATCCGTACTACTTATGGAAGAAGAGCAGACTGGACTGTGTGAGTGAAAGCCTCAGATGCAATACATTCAAGATTCAAGGCTTTTATTGTCATGTGTACATAGCTACAGTGTAGATATGACAATGACATTCTTAGGTCACAGGCTCCTCCAACAGTGCAACACAATAACACAGATAACATAGTGCAAGTAAATACAATAAAATAGAATATTATAGAAATTGTGCAGAATAGTCTATATGCAGTAATTGGAATATTGATATGAGTTGCAAACAGACGAATGTTATGGATGTTCTTTCAAAAGTGCAGATGTTTAACAGTCTTATGGCCTGTGGGATGAAACTGCATAATATTGCAGCTCAATAAGATGACCCATATGTTATATTAATTTGTATTATTCTTTCTCCTGCAGTGTGTGTGGGTCGTGTCGTTCTTGGCAACTTTTTTCCTCAGCCTGCCGTACGGAGTGGCTGTCGGGGTGGGCTTCTCCATCCTGGTGGTCATATTCAAGACACAGTTGTGAGTAAACTCCATGCAAGTAAGGGATAATGTGCAGCGAGGCGGTCATTATGGGGAAAACATTATCCCACTTATTACACGGCCAGATACTAAACAAGCTAATGAGTCGACTCCCAATATTCATTTAAGTTATTTAATTGACTAAATTTCTATTTCTTCCGCTATGAAAAAAAACTCCGTTCCACGGCGCACCAACAGCTGGAACTGCGACAACAACAACTTTACGGCAGCACTGTCCAACTCTGTTTATAGTTTCTGATCCACAAGTCCTTAAACTCTACAGAGCCCATACCGTGTCCCTGTTAGTGTTTACTTCCTGTCTATAGCCCATACCGTGTCCCTGTTAGTGTTCACTTCCTGTCTATAGCCCATACCGTGTCCCTGTTAGTGTTCACTTCCTCTCTGTAGCCCATACCGTGTTCCTGTTAGTGTTCACTTCCTGTCTGTAGCCCATACCGTGTTCCTGTTAGTGTTCACTTCCTGTCTGTAGCCCATACCGTGTTCCTGTTAGTGTTCACTTCCTGTCTGTAGCCCATACCGTGTTCCTGTTAGTGTTCACTTCCTGTCTGTAGCCCATACCGTGTTCCTGTTAGTGTTCACTTCCTCTCTGTAGCCCATACCGTGTTCCTGTTAGTGTTCACTTCCTGTCTGTAGCCCATACCGTGTCCCTGTTAGTGTTTACTTCCTGTCTGTAGCCCATACCGTGTCCCTGTTAGTGTTTACTTCCTGTCTATAGCCCATACCGTGTCCCTGTTAGAGTTTACTTCCTGTCTGTAGCCCATACCGTGTTCCTGTTAGTGTTTACTTCCTGTCTATAGCCCATACCGTGTTCCTGTTAGTGTTTACTTCCTGTCTATAGCCCATTCCGTGTTCCTGTTAGTGTTTACTTCCTGTCTGTAGCCCATACCGTGTCCCTGTTAGTGTTTACTTCCTGTCTGTAGCCCATACCGTGTCCCTATTAGTGTTTACTTCCTGTCTGTAGCCCATACCGTGTTCCTGTTAGTGTTTTCTTCATGTTTGTAGCCCATACCGTGTTCCTAGTGTTTACTTCCTGTCTGTAGCCCATACCGTGTTCCTGTTAGTGTTCGCTTCCTGTTTGTAGCCCATACCCTGTTCCTGTTAGTGTTCACTTCCTGTCTGCCTTCTTCTGGTGATTTATCTGACGTCCAGCGCTCCGTCTTTTACCCTATTTTCCTTTTTTCCCCTTGATCCTCCTTAGCAACGGTCATTATAGTCCTTGACAGCGGTCTGTACTACTGTATTAACAACGTGTCACGTGTTCTGAATTGACTAATCAGAATCGAGTATACAACTAAGCCGTGTAATAAGCTGTTTTATACGATGGCAAAAAGGTGCAAAAATTGGTGAAGATGTTTCTTCCTCTGCATGTGTTTTGGCACATTTGTGTTTTTATATTTGCATTGTTTCTGAAGCTGCAGCGTGTTTCTCCTAATGGAAATGTTTTGTGCCATTGTAGTGCGTTAGCTCGTGTCTGACACCGTATTTTTAAACCAAAATGAGAAGCAGTGGATTGTATATTAATGTGTTTCTTATTTTAATGTTGTTCCTCACAGTCGTAATGGTTCTGCAGTCGCTCAGATTATGGATACAGACATCTACAGAAACCCTAAAGTGTACAGTAAGGTATGAAAACTGAATATTTTCTGTTGCTGCAAAGATAATCTCAGAGGAATTGTGTTTAATCTTTTTGCAATATCTCCACAGGTCATTTCAATAACAGGTGTGGAAATAGTGAATTATTGCTCCCCACTCTACTTTGCAAATGCCGATATGTTTCGTCAGAGGGTCATTAAAAAGGTACGTTAAACACTTGACCTTTCACCTTTTTTCTGTCACTCTTTGTGAGTATTTTGTGCAGTTTTTTTATGTTTATTTTTGTTTTCAGACCGGACTGGATCCTGGAAAACTGATCCTGGCCAGGAGGAAGTTCTTGGAGAAAGAGGAGAAGGGGAAAGAGAAAGAGGAGAGGAAGGAGGCGAGGAAGAGGAAATCCAGCTCTCTGGTGGCCATGAAGTCTCAGGTGGGATCACGTTTATAAAATAATTAAAATAATAATAACTCTATTTATTTGTACTGCACACTTCATACACAGCTCAAAGTGCTTTAACAATTTGACACAGAACAGAGAACAAACTTAAAACATAATTCAAGTCAGAGGTTAACACATTCATGCAGTATCTGAACATGATTAATACATGATGGTAAGATAGGCAAGGAAATAAATTCGTAATAGTAGGAAAAAAGTAATACACAATTAATAAATACAGAAAAATTAAAGAAAGATATATACTTATAACATACATAGATATAATAAGGCTGTTGAGGACCTTGCACACGGACAATAGACCACAGACCAAGTTTTATATATTATTTTATTCTCCCGTGACCTTCCTCTCTCCTCTGAACGCAGATCATCTCTCAGCTGGAGATGCAGGATGACTTTGATACGAGCAGCCCCCGCATCAGCTACGTTAACTTCCACTCTGGTGACGCCAATGTGGGGGAGCAGGATCCCTCCCCCTCCACCCTGGAGCAGGATCCCCCTACCCTGGAGCTGAAGCCCACCCCCTTCCACACACTGATCCTGGACCTGCCAGGCGTCTGCTTCATGGACCTGACGGGCATCAACACGCTGATAAAGGTTAGAAACGTTTACAATGAAAAATAATTGGGAAAAGATCAAAGATTCAATGGTTTTATTGTCAGATGCACACAAGCAGAAATGGGCAAAGTACACCTTTACTCAAGTAGAAGTACAGATACTCGTGTTTAAAAATACTCTGGTAAAAGTAGAAGTACTGACTAAACTTCTTTACTCAAGTAAAATTAAAGAGGCTTTGAAATGTACTTAAGTAAAAAGTACCCATAACTAGCAGCTGTTTTAAAGAGTACCTGACCTCCCTTTATATTGATAGAACAATAATGTCATTGTTAGCTAATGAATGTTTCCATGCTGAACAACGGCAACATGACAACGTTTTCATTGGTCCCTCTTCTTTAGAGAAGACCAGGAAATGATGGATACACGGATCGTGTTCAAATCAATAGGCACGCAATGACTCTAAATAATAATGATCACGCCATCAAACACACATTCAAGCTAAAGGAACCAGCCTGTTTGGAAAATGGAAGAAGTAGAAAGTTCAGGTATTTGTGTTCAAAATGTAAGAAGTAGAAAGTACAGGTATTTGGGTTCAAAATGTAAGAAGTCAAAGTAAAAAGTGGTCAGAAAAATAAGTAGTGGAGTAAAGTACTGATACCAGAAAAATGTACTTGAGTGCAGTAACGAAGTATTTGTACTCCACTACTTCCCACCTCTGCACATAAGCTACAGTGTAGAAATGGCAATGAGATTCTTCTGACCTGAGCTCCTCCAACAATGCAATTTATATAATAAAATATAAAAATAAAAAATAGTGCAAGAAGACATGTAAATAGAACATGATATGTACAAGAACAGAATATTAAATAATGTACATTAAGACAAAATTAAATACGATTGATTAATTCATTGCTATTTTCTAATTATTAATATCCACGCTGAAATTACTGTGATTTCTTTCAATATGTTCACCCATATTACACCTTTATTACACCCTTATATCTTGTAATTTTTAGGTGTGAGTGTAAGAAAATGCTAGTTATTCCAACAGTCTCCTTTCCTTTATTCCCCTCACAGATGAACTCCAGCTACACGACGCTGGGCATTAAACTGTACCTGGCTAACGTTCAAGGTAAAAATCTTATTTAAATGTACTCAGGAGAATTTCTCAGTTGTTCTCAAAGAAACAGAGATGTAATCATTCATTCAACAAGAAGTGTTAAGGTCTGAAGGACACTGAGATTAAGTAAACTCTTATCATACAACGACGCACGTGCCTGCTTCGGGTAAATACTCTGTGGTGATACACAGTTTGAGATAAAATCCTTTGTTTCACTCTGTTTAAAGGTCACCTAAAATCCACTTTCTTATGTCTTTTATACATCAACATGTGTCCCCTCTTCTCCATGTCTCTTCTACATCAACATGTGTCCCCTCTTCTCCATGTCTCTTCTACATCAACATGTGTCCCCTCTTCTTCATGTCTCTTCTACATCAACATGTGTCCCCTCTTCTTCATGTCTCTTCTACATCAACATGTGTCCCCTCTTCTTCATGTCTCTTCTACATCAACATGTGTCCCCTCTTCTTCATGTCTCTTCTACATCAACATGTGTCCCCTCTTCTTCATGTCTCTTCTACATCAACATGTGTCCCCTCTTCTTCATGTCTCTTCTACATCAACATGTGTCCCCTCTTCTTCATGTCTCTTCTACATCAACATGTGTCCCCTCTTCTTCATGTCTCTTCTACATCAACATGTGTCCCCTCTTCTTCATGTCTCTTCTACATCAACATGTGTCCCCTCTGTGTAAAGAGACTCTGAAAGTTTCAGGAACAAAGATTCTCTCTCTTTTTGTCCTGATCCATTTCTATAAAAACCTGTCTGAAAATGAGCTGATCAGATTTTGGCCACTTTGTGATGTCATAACGATTTGTCTTGTGTAACCATTAGCCAATCACCAACCAAGGTAACCCCCCCCCCCCCCCCCCCACCTTATCACCTGAATCTCCTCCTAGAGCACCATTGAGTTCTTTTTAACCAAATCTCTCTCAGAGGGGCGTGGGGAGGGGCTCCTTATTTTCATCTAAAGTAACAGACAGAGAATCAGCACTTTGGAAACAGGGCTGAAACAGAGGGGATTATGGGATGCTGCAATGATCTATTTGGTGTTTCAGCCAATCAGAGACAGGTTCTGTATATATCTGAGACCTATAATATATTGATGAAAAACAGTATAATAGGGGACCTTTAAATCTTTTTGTGGTATGTGTTGTCTTGCAGCTCAGGTGTATGAGGAGCTGGAGGCTGGAGGAGCGTTTGATGACGGGAATATTTCCCGCAGTAATCTCTTCCTCTCCGTCCACGATGCCGTTGTGTTTGCTCAGCAGAGCTCAGCAGAGAGGAGGGTCTCCTGGGAGGTAAAGAAATAAATAACTTTATCATAAAAATTCTTCTTCAGAGTGTCACTCAAACATACATTCTAATGTTAGTGAAACAGACATAGACATATTTATTCACAAAAAGTATATTGACTCCACTACTTCCCACACAATTCTTCTGACCTGAGCTCCTCCAACAATGCAACATATATAATAAAAAAATTGTGCAAGAAGTCTATATACATGTAAATAGAATATGATATGTACAAGAACAGAATATGAAATTAAATAATGTACATTAAGACAACATTTTATACGGTTAAGTAATTACTATTTTCTAATTATTAATATTTACGCTAAAATGACTGTGATTTCTTTCAATATGTTCACCCATATTACACATTTATTACACCCTTATATCTTGTAATTTAAGTGTGAGTGTCAGACATGGTATTCACAAAGTACCAAATTCCTCCTTTAGCACAGCTTTTATCACCCGCTCTGTTTCAACGAAGGGTTAACAGAAACATCACACAGGATTTTGTGACACATTAATAGCCACAGCAAACTAAATATCTCCAAGGTCAGGCTGCATATGAAATGCTGTGTGCCTGATGGAAATACAGGAAATGCATCATCTTCTGTTTGACTTTAAATATGTACGTGCGCTGTGTTTGCTGCAGGCGGAGAAAGCCAAACAGGAACTCTCCTCTAACATTAATGAGGAGAAGGATCTGGAGCAGGTAGGCACTACAGTTTCAAATACAAGCTGAAAGAATTCACAGTAAAACCTTTCCTCTTTATCTAATATTATTTTACTTTTACAGGAAATGTTTGAGCACTGACGCTCCAGTGAAGATGAGCAGAAGAAGATAGCAAACATGTTTTTAATGTCACTTTGATAAATAAAAAATTGTTGCTGACAACTCTGTATTGAATATCCATCATCTAAGGGTAAACTTAGAGTCTGTGCACTGTGGCGTCAGTAAGCCCAAGTCGATTTCTTGCTATTAATCAGACATGCTTATTGAACTATAGGAAGCATAGGAAGGAAATATCTTGAGGAATAGTCAGAATTAAAAAAAAGTTTGTTTGCTTAGAATTCTGATTAAAAAAAAATAAATAAAAAAAAGTCAGAAATCTAAGAATATAATCAACATCTGAGAAAAAAGTCAGAATCTGAGAATTGTCAGGTTTCAGTGAAAAAAAAATCTAGAAAAAAAAAATTGAGACAAGTCAGGTTTCTGAATTTTGAGAAAGAAAAGTCAAATTATAAGAAAAAAGTCGAAATATAAGAAAAAAGTCGAAGTTTGGAAAAAAAGTCAAATTCTGAGAAAAAAAAAAAAATCTTAGAAAGAAATCTGAATTTTGAGAAAAAAGTCAATATCTGAAAAAAGTCAGAGAAGAAATTCAAAATGTTAGAAAAAAATCTGAGAGAAGTCAAATTCTGAGAAAATGATTTTAAATCTGAGAAAAAGTCAAAATACAAGAAAAAGGTCCAAGTTTGTAAAATAAAAATATTTTTTTATTAGATTTCTGAGTTAAATCTCAGATCTCAATAAAAAAAAAAATTCAGATGCGGCTCTAATCTCCTGGATCACACCGGGTTTTATTCTTTGTGAAAATAGACTGCAACCCATTCCTGTAAAGTATAGTCCTGAAATCACCGGTTTATTTTGTATTCCTCTGGTAAACCTCCCACTGCCCTCTTCAGTTGCATCTCAACTGCTCAGTGATCAGTACTGGACTCCACTGACAGGGGGCGCTACACACCAGCACAACACACCCGAAAACATGGGAAAATTCAGGTTTCAGAATTTTGAGAAAAAAAGTCAAAATCTGAGAAAAGGTCTTCTTTTTTTATTAGATTTCTGACTTTAATCTCAGATCTCAATAAGAAAATGACTTCTGGTCAGTTCTAAAAAAGAAATTCAGATGTGGCTCTAATCTCCACTATCACACCGGGTTTTATTCTTTGTGAAAATGAATTCTCTGCAACCCATTCCTGAAGATATATTCCTTAAATCACCGGTTAATTTTTTATTCAACTGCTCAGTGATCAGTACTGGACTCCACTGACAGGGGGCGCTACACACCAGCACAACACACCCCGAAAACAAGTGAGCAGATAATTAGGGGAGCCCACTCCTCACAATATCTGCTGACTACAGTCATACTCAAGCTGCTGCAATTAAGACAGGAGACACAGCTGTGAGCCAGATGCGTCCCAGCGGAGGGGAAGCACTAAATAAAAACAGGAAACACAACATCAGCACTTTGTAAACTCTGTGAGAAGCACAATCTGTAGTTTCCTGCCACTACGGGAGAGGCAGGCCGATGAAACTACAGTAGTGAAAGCTTATTTTTTGGTTGTGCAGCGTGGCATCATGGGAGTTGTAGTCTTCAGCTTCGCCTGGTTACGATTCCTTCAGTGTTCAGGAGATCTTTAGCGTCTCCTCCTCTCCTCTGATAAGCAGTACAAACAGTGAACAAGATATAACATTAGTGATGTTTGCTCAATAATGCATGAATAATATAGTATTCTGCATAATTATTACCTTATACCTTGGTACTTTGTATACATTTTGATGCTAATCCCTTTTAAATCTTCTATTTATATGTCTCCATGCTTTAAAGGGGACCTATCATGCAAAATGCACTTTTTGATGTCTTTTATACATAAGTATGTGTCCCCGGTGCGTCGGGGAACTCACGCAGCGTCACAAAATAAAACCCTTTCTCTTTTCCTCCGTACCCACATCTTTTAGAAACGGGGCTACAACGAGCAGATACAGATTTGCTGCCGATATGACGTAATTTCGGATGGTGGACCCACAGAGAGTTGCTATCAGAAACAATGCCTGACGTGTTTTGGACGTAATCTCGTCTTTGTTTACATTAGCAAGCCTCGCTAACACTCAGAGCTAACCTGTACTGGAGAGCACATGTGTTTAAAAAGCAGGAAATAAAAAAGGAACTCACCTTGCGATAAACCTGCAAGAGAAAAAGCATTTGAGCTCCATACTGTTTCAGAAATAATCCTTGATGGGGTTTAGAACAGGATGGCGTTTTATCACAGCAGAATTTAACTTTATCTCCGGTAGAATTCTGATCAGGATTAGCTCCGCCTCCTCTTCTTTTTTTTTCAAGCTAAGGACCCAAAATCAGCGTTTCTCTAAACAGGGCTGGAATAGAGGGATATGAGGGATTTCTAAAATGCATGATCTGTTTGTATTTCGAGAAAAACACATCATAGACATGTTTTTATATATTTGTATATATCTGAGACCCATAATATATGCCTAAAAATAGCATGATAGGAGACCTTTAATGTTCAAAAAGCTCTTTATTTTTCTCATACTGCCTGTGATGCAGCACCTCTTTTCACCCTCTGTCTGAAACCAGAGCCCAGTCTGCTCTGATTGTTTAGCTGGCCGGCTCTGTTATGATTGGTCAACCACTTAGAGATGTCCCGCCCCTTAGCCTTATCACGTACAATGTGTTGGAGCGTTAGCCAATAGGAGCGCGAGTGTCATGTAGTGATGTCACTTTGTTCCGGAAGTAAACAAAGGAGTCTAACAGAGGCAAACTTGAACACCTACAGTTGAGGAATTCTGCCTATGAGAATCCAGATTATCGGCTAATACAAAAATATGAATAACCAAATTTGAGGGTTCAAACTGTAGTCCACAAACCAATGGGTGACATCACAGTCTTCTTCTATGGTGCCAACACTTTTGTTATCAGCCCTCATTACATTCAACGTTACCACTTTTATCCCTTTCCATTTATTTTACTAATTTAATTTGACCTTCTTTGTTGTGCAGAATAATTGCCCCTTATTATTGTCTTTAGGTAGACTACACCCCCTCCTCCATTCTCTCTGGAGGTCAAACTGAGATTACACTGAAATGCTTTTATAGTTTAAACCCTTCCTCAGACGAGACGCTGTTAGAACACGCCAGCCTCTCAATCCCTGTAATTGCAAGTTCTCATAACAATTAATTTTACACTCCTTGCACATGCATTGACCATGATGCTTTAATTAACAAGGTCCCTTTTAAAGATATTAAAGACGGAGAGATTGATGTATTACATTTGTTTACACGCCCGGTGGTTTCACACTATGGAGGCTAATTGCACGGTGTCGGAGGGGGACTTTGTCATTTAGCGCTCGCTGCTTTTTATTAGGAGAGAAAATATTCAGCTCTGACCTTTTCAGAAGCAAAATGTGGAGCGTTTTCATAAAATCTTATTAAAAAGACTGTTTCTTAAATCTGCCCTGTAAGAGAGAGGATGACAGCTATTTAAAGGTCACCTATTGTGCAAAATGCACTTTTTGATGTCTTTTATACATAAACATGTGTCAGAAAATAAAACCCTCTCTCTTTTCCTCCTAACCACATCTCTAAAAACGGGGGAACAACGCCGCTATCAGAAACAATGCCCGACTGTTTTGGACGTAATATGGTCTTTGTTTACATTAGCAAGCAGCGCTAACACTCAGAGCTGTTCTGTACTGGAGAGAGAGTGTGTGTAAAGAAGCAGGAAATAAAAAGGAACTCACCTTGTGGTAAACCTGAGAGAGAAAAAGCATTTGAGCTCCATACTGTTTCAGAAATAGTCCTTGATGTGGTTTGCGACATAATATGACATTTAATCACGGCAGCATTTAGCTGAGTATCTCGTAGAATTCTCCTGCATGAGCCCTCTTTTTTTTTTCCTTTTTTCTTTTTAAAGCTACGGACCCAGAATCAGCACTTTAGACTCCGTTTACACGGAAACGAAACGGAGAACGAACCGAATTCGATATCAAAAAAGTCTTCGGTCCACACGGTATCAGCTCAAGAAACGTGTCCGTTCACACGAGACTGCTCGACCCGCTGGAGACGCTGTAGTACATATGCCAGGCCTGTAAGTGGCGCTGTACTTCGGCCACAAAATACACCAAAAGCAGCGAAGAAGACCCCGAGCATGGTTGCCATGGTTGCCCTTCTGTTTATGCTCCGCGGTGGATTTAGCAACATGTAATTCTCCATGTCCACTTGTTGCTGATGGTTGTGGTAGAGGAGCTGTACATTTTGCACTAACATCTGTAGCATGGTCAGTAGCTACTGACAGTAGCTACTGACCATGCTACAGCAGTGAGCAGCAGAGGTGGGGAGAGGCGGGGCTACGGCTTCATCGTTATCAGGAAATGAACGTATAGGACGTACACACGGAGCCGTTTGGCCCCCCAGAGCGTTCCGTCCGAAGATCTATCCACCTTGGGACCCGTTATCGTTTGAGGGGTCCGTTTCCGCTTTTCTGTTACGGCCTCGTGTGAACGAACGGGCTATACGAAAGAGAAAAGTAGCAGATACAACACGAACTGTCTCCATGTAAACGGGGCCTTAGTAACAGGGCTGAAACAGAGGGATATCAGGCAAGAATGCAGGATCTGTTTTGTATTTTGAGCAAAACACTTCATTGACATGTTTTATATATCTGAGACCTATAATATATGCCTAAAAATAGTACAATAGGAGACCTTTTAATTAACAGCTTTTTGACATTGATCAAGCGAGAGCAGTCGGCGTTTTGCATATGCATTTTCCAGCTGTATGTTTGGGGATCTATTTTGATTAATTAACAAAGCAGTGTGCAACCAGGGGATCATAAATCTTCATTGTGCGGTGTCAGCATATTGTTTTTGGACAGGGTTTGTTTACAGACTTGCTGAGGGCAGATCTGACCGCTGATCGCTGGCGTTAATTAATGCTGCACATTGTCTCATTCCTGCACTTCAACGGCAATTAAATGCACCAACAATGGCCCATTCTCTGGTGATTAATTAAGGCAAACATGATTGAGTTTGACTGGAGGATGCTTAATTATTTATAGTAAAATTACGATGCAAATACAAAAACACAAATCTGCCAAAACACATGCATGGGAGGAAACATCTTCACCATCTTGAGGAAACATGTGCAGCGTTTACTAAAAGCGTTGCTTAAGCAAAACGCTGAAAGAATCTCAAAACACAACGGAAACCAGGGGACATTAAAAAAGTGACGCACAGAGCTGGGAGACCAGGGGACACTCAAAAGTGACGCACACAGCTGGGACGGAGCGCTTGGTGACGTAGGATTTTAAAACTGGACGAATGTCTCTGTTGCAGAGTTAGTCTGTCTCATAACTGTCAGTGTTTGTCAGTATATCTGAAGGTTAGCTACGTTAGCTAGCTAGCCTACAGCAGATCTGCAGTAACATCAGAAGGAGTCATGTGATCACATTGTTCAAATAAGACCATAAAACATTTTAGGTAAGTTTCCAACAACAGAGACAGTTGTCAGCTTTATATCCTGAACGTCACCAAGCGCTCCGTCCCAGCTGTGTGCGTCACTCTTTAGTGTCCCCTGGTCTCCCAGCTGTGTGCGTCACTCTTTAGTGTCCCCTGGTGTCCCAGCTGTGTGCGTCACTTTTTAGTGTCCCCTGGTCTCCCAGCTGTGTGCGTCACTTTTTAGTGTCCCCTGGTCTCCCAGCTGTGTGCGTCACTTTTTAGTGTCCCCTGGTGTCCCAGCTGTGTGCGTCAGTTTTAGTGTCCCCTTTCTCCCAGCTGTGTGCGTCACTCTTTAGTGTCCCCTGGTCTCCCAGCTGTGTGCGTCAGTTTTAGTGTCCCCTGGTCCCAGCTGTGTGCGTCACTTTTTAGTGTCCCCTGGTCTCCCAGCTGTATGCGTCACTTTTTAGTGTCACCTGCTCTCCCAACTGTGTGCGTCACTTTTTAGTGTCCCCTGGTTCCCAGCTGTGTGTGTCACTTTTTTGTGTCCCCTGGTTCCCAGCTGTGTGCGTCACTCTTTAGTGTCCCCTGGTCTCCGTTGTGTTTTGAGATTCTTGCAGCGTTTCGTTTAGGTTTCGTCAAGTTGGTGACATTTGTGTTTCTATATTTGCATCGTTTCTGAAGCTGCAGCACGTCTCTCCTGAGGTTTAGGGCTGTGGTTAAATAATTTTCAACACGCTCGCCATTTAGTTATTTCTCATTTTGCAACTTGTAGATGTAATGAGTTCTTTCATTTCACGGTGATATTATTGCATTAAAAAAGCAATCCCATGTTAATTATTTTTGAAAGGCGTTGACCTTTATGCAACTACAAACAGGTTGGATTTGCCGCTGCAGAAAAAACCTGCCAGGAATATTTTTTATATTTTCAAACATATTTGTTTTGTAGAATTAATTTAAATTTCATAACGGTCTCATAAAGCAAAGCTGTCAGAATAAGATAAAGCGTCAGGAAGATAAACACATTTGACCTTCCTTCTGACGACGCCATCAACACAAAGACAGATCTGTGTTGGACAGATATGAGCGGGATGTGTTTTTATCATGCCATCGACTCATTAGAGCGAGCGGCAGGTAGTGTTTGCCCTCCTGTCTTCTTATTAGATAAATGGCTCAGTGTGATTCTGCAGAAACAGCTCCTCGCTGAGCCGTTCAGCATCAGCGGGGAAATTAGACAAGACAATGCAAAACATGCAGTGTGGCGCACGCTGAGGGAACTCATTAAACTCTGCACAGGATGCTCTGCTGTTGAGAGTGCTATTACACAAACATCATTTCATATCTTGTGCACAATTACTTCATTAAATATAGAGAGTAAGGCAAGATGGTCCAAGAAAGAAGCATAAGAGGGAAATCTATGATGTAGTTTTAAAGGGGCCACATTCTGCTCATGTTCAGGTGTATATCAGTATGTAGTGTCTATACTTTAAAGAGTCCTCTCCTGCTGATGTTCAGGTGTATATCAGTATGTAGTGCCTCTACTTTAAAGAGTCCTCTCCTGCTGATGTTCAGGTGAATATCAGTATGTAGTGTCTCTACTTTAAAGAGTCCTCTCCTGCTGATGTTCAGGTGTATATCAGTATGTAGTGTCTCTACTTTAAAGAGTCCTCTCCTGCTGATGTTCAGGTGTATATCAGTATGTAGTGTCTCTACTTTAAAGAGAGTGTTTTAAGGAGTGTGTGGGAGAGAGGAACACAGGGATTTTAGCCCTTGCAGACCATTTACATGCACACAAACCTATATAACACACTACAGTAAAGGGCAATCCCCCAAAAGCAAAGCAGGGCCTCTTTAATATGTTTAGTTCAGAGATGATTAGACTGATGCACATTAGGAAAGCTGCTCAGAATATCTCTCAACCAGCATCAGAATCCCTTCACTTCTTGCCATCCTTTTGAAGCCAGGCTGGAGGAATTGAACAGCGAGCGGCACAGCTGAAACTTGATCAGCCTTCAGAGAGCAGCCCTCTGAGAACATTAACCACACGAGCATTAAGGAAATGACTCCAACTGCTGAAATATATCAGAATCATTAACACAAACATTTGCAAATGAGCTTTCCAGCGAGCTCCGTACAGCTCTGCAAATGACACTCATTAGTTTCAGAAACAAAACGGAGAAACAGAGCGAGAAGGAAAATAGCTGGGGTTGATTTGCTGTGTTTTTCTTTATTACTGAAAAAGTGTGGATTGATTTGTGTCCCATGGGCGTTTCAGTCTGCAGAGAAACACACCTCTGCTTTTATCTCAAGCTTCTGTTTACCTCTCTATCAACACACTCCTTTCATCGGGGGATTAACTCATTTATTATCTCTTTTAAATTGGAGCCAAATTGAATTCATCAGCTGGATGCATGAAGATAGACACACTGCCTTTTAACTGTGTGTCATGAATGATAGCAGTCATTGGGTTATTTAAACATATCTTTGCAGTATTTGTTTCACTCTTTCTGTTTGAATGTCTTTTTGTTGCACGTCTTCATGCACCCAGCACTGCTTGGCCTTTACACACGATAAGCTGATGAAGCATTCAGTTTATCTATTTAGTTATTGTGACAGCAGCACTTCTCTCTAACTACTACACATTAAGATCCTTTAAACTGGACAGTAGGACCACAGGAAAGATTTTTTTTAAGAACTAAAGTTGGTAAGCGGTTTTTTTTTTCCATCTGATTTTTATTGTTTTGGTTAATGTAGGAGCTGTGAACAAGTGGTCAATTGTTGCTGGCATGTGACTTTTTTGTTATATTGTCGTATTGTATTTACATTTCTAATTTAGTTTTGTACCCGTATTATCTTTCTCCCTCTGCTATTTTGCTGTAATGTCTTCCACTGTAAAGTCATAGTTTGCAAGTCTGCCTATTGTCTTCACTGCCTGTAATGCCCTGTCCTTGCCACAGGATGGCACTGTGGCTTCACGTGTGCACCACCTTTCCTCTGATCAGCAGTAAAAACTTTGAAGAAGTCTCAGATTCCCTGCAGGGAAAACCATGAAAGACAAAGTTGTGAGAGCTGGAGCCGAGGCGATTAGGCAAAAAGAAAGACGGTGTGACGGTAAAAAGAGCTGCTGTTGTGATCTTGTTCCCTGTGATCCATATATATTGAGCAAAGGGAGAGTGATGGCACCTCGGCGGACCTGCAGATGAATGAAGATGCAAATGTAGGCAGGGAGAAGTTAAAGCCTTCAGTAACACTGAGCACACCCAGGAGGCCGCATCACATCCCGGCCATCGACAGTTTCATCCAGACCAACACTTGACTCCTTTTTGCTGAGCTGAGCCAATGACGAGAGACAGATGTTCCCCTCCACAGACAATTCAGTTTGATAAGCTGCTGCTCCACAAACCACCAGATAACCCAAAAAGAAAGAAACCACCGGGATAAAAGAAAGGACATTTTTACATGAGAATGCCTGCAAACCGTCTCCTCACACGTCGGCCTCGCCTCGCCTGTTAAATGTCAATTTCATGTCAGATTCTCTCTCTATTCATCCATGACGCCTGTGATTGCTTCATCCCTTTGCATGAGAATGGCTTGAAATGAACGGCTGCTCATTCTCTGTGTCCAGTAAATGAAAAGCATCGTAAAGAGCCGGGCAGCAGACGATCACATGACCGCTCTGTGGAACATGAAATTGTGTGTTTCCAGAGTTATGCAGTGTGCCAGCTGGAGGTGTTTGACGCAGAGGTGGGAAGTAGTGCAGTACAAATACTTTGTTACTGTACTTAAGTACATTTTTCTGGTATCAGTACTTTACTCCACTACTTATTTTTCTGATTACTTTGATTTCTTACATTTTGAACCCAAATACCTGTACTTTCTAATTCTTACATTTTCCAAACAGGCTGGTTCCTTTAGTTTGAATGTGTGTTTGGTGGCGTGATCATTATTATTTAGAGTCATTGCGTGCCTATTGATTTGAACACGATCCGTGTATCCATCATTTCCTGGTCTTCTCTAAAGAAGAGGGACCAATGAAAACGTTGTCATGTTGCCGTTGTTCAGCATGGAAACATTCATTAGCTAACAATGACATTATTGTTCTATTAATATAAAGGGAGGTCAGGTACTCTTTAAAACAGCTGGTAGTTATGGGTACTTTTTACTTAAAGGTGGGGTAGGTAATTTTGGAGAAACCAGCTCGAGTGCGCTAGAATTTGAAAATACACAACCGGAAAAAATCTGCCACTTCCTCACAGAGCCCCTCCTCCAACACACACGAACGCGCACATGACCAATGAGGGCACGAGATAAGTCTGTGCACAGATGGAAGGCTGACAGGCAGGTAGGCCATCCAGTTATTTTAGCCGGGCCGGCTAAAATCATTGCTCGTGCTTTTTACAGCGCCACGGCTTCCACAGATGACATTTTTTAATGGATTTTTTGTCAAAGCACTGAAGATATTCATTGCTATCGGGATGTTAAGAGCATTCCATGGAATATAACAAAACGTGTATCTCGAGCCGGTTTCTCAAACTTACCTACTCCACCTTTAAGTACATTTCAAAGCCCATACTTCTAATTTTACTTGAGTAAAGAAGTTTAGTCAGTACTTCTACTTTTACCAGTATTTTTAAACACGAGTATCTGTACTTCTACTTGAGTAAAGGATGTGTGTACTTTTGCCATCTCTGGTTTTATGGTTTTCCTTCTCCACTAAGAGCAGCCTCCCAGTGGGATCTTGGCGATGCTAAGGAGTTTCACAAACCATGATGCAGGCCCCACGGTGCAGGTTGTTTCTGGGACTCGCTCAGGCATGCAGTGCTTTCCTCTCCACTGCTTACAGACACACAGGTGAGCCCACAGCAGGTGAACCTGTCATAGTCAGCAGCAGAGGGATGCTAACAGCCAGCGGAGGAAGTTTAGTTGGGAAGTGTTCTGCTGCACCACTGGGGAGGAGGGTTCAAGTTTCAAGGTTCTGTTGTCATTTGCACATTAGCTACAGTGTGAATAACTTAAGTAACAGGCTCCTCCAACAGTGCAACATATATATAGGACATAGAACAAATACAACTGATAAAGTAGTGCAAGAGAGGGTGCAAGAGGGTGGATGCTGTCCGAAAGACAAAGTGTTATCACTATCTTTCACATGTATGATGTGGTAAATTATTTTAAGGCTTGTACTGAAGAATATGTTACAATTTACAGTTTCAAGATTTGTACGCAGGCTGCATATTCCCATCTGAAGAAGTAAGGCTTTTTGCACCTGCTTTAATGTTCATAGCGTTCTCGGTTTACGGTTGTTAATTTATCTGTAGTTTCATCCTCTTTAGTTGTTAATTATTTTAAGGGTGTTCTGAGAAAGTATTTGTTTATTTGCACTTCTTTCAAAGTCGTTTGCACAGGCTGTACATAATAATCACAGAAATAATAGCTCTTTTTGTTGGTTGATCGTCTGTACATGTTGTCCTCTTAGGTGGTCAATTATTTTAAGGTTGTACTTAGGAAAGTTGTGGTTTGTTCGCAAATGAAATACAGTTGTATGCACATGCTGCATACAGTATTTCCAACTATATAAATACTGCTTGTTGCACCCGTCGTTGCACATGGCTTTTGCTAAACGTGTGCAAAGTCAAATCAAGTAAGCATTAATTATAAGCACTTATAATATTAAGAAAAACAGTGTCAGATTATGGATGTCACTATAAAGAGGAAACTGAAACCCACGATGCCCTCTTGGCCTCTCGCAGCGTGGCTCACACTGCTCTGCCTGGCACTATAATTTGTTTAAAAGTTGATTTATGAACTAATTGTCTGTAATTGCCGCTTAGTGCCACCGTTAATCCAAGCTGTCTGCCTCCTGAAGCACATTAGGCCAGAATTGTATAATGAAGTAATTAGTTCAATTACGAAGAAGAAAGTAGGGTTAGAAACTGGGAAGAAATATCTAGAAAAAGCACCGTGAGAGTGTTCTCCGTCCTGCGACTGTGACACATGCTCAGCAGAGTATGAGAAAATAGCCTCGCTGTGAGCTAATGATTCCCTTAATTAAAGCTTGCACGAATCAATTTGAATCTTCTTATACGGACATTTCCATTCTGTTTTGTTCGCGATGCCAGTTTTTGGAATCGACACAACTGCGGCATCTCACATATCACGTTATTCCAGCTTGCTAACAACCCTCAGCTGCTTCACACTTTGGAAAAAATATAGCTCTGTGTTTTTGTATTTGGCTTCTGTCAGCCGCCAGAAGCTGCCATCACAACCAAGAGTGGCCCATTGTCTTCTCGCATTGTCATTGTTATTAGTCCTTTGGATTGCCTGTGGGGAAGCGAGCGCCAGGCTGGATAATTAGTTGTTCCTCGATGCCAGACGGGCACATTGCCGTCACTTGGAGGGGAAATGGAAAGTGGCATCACTATCACAGTAACACCGGAACAACCTTTGGTGTGAGGCTCCAGCGCATCTGTCACACCACTAGCAACCGCCCCACTGGCAACATAATAACGCTTATACCAGCTACAAAACACAGCATGGATAATGACTTTATCTGAGACGGCATTACACTTGTTGTATTTGTCGTAATTAGTTGTGGTGTGTGGGGGAATCGATACCCAGTTTTTCTGTTGTTGGCTCTGCTGATCATCGTGGACAAATGGGTTTTGGCATTTCTAATCTTCCATAAAAGAGACATCAGTCGAACAAATAGAGGCCTTTTATTTATATACTGTATTATAGTTGTACGAAGCAAATGTTGGACTCTTTAAAGCCTCTATTTTGCAGCGTCTGACCTCCTCGTGGCTGCATCTTTCAGCGATAAATGTCTAACTCTGATCTTGCTGCTGGTGGTCCTGGTGGTTTTACGTGAGATGTGTAAGATGATGAGGAGTATGGTGACACCCAGGAGGAAGGTGCCTCCGAAGCCCAGCAGGAGGCCATATAAGAGGGGCAGAGCCGAGTCCAGAGGCCCCTTCTGGTACAGAGGGACCGGAGCCCGTTGCACAATCAGATCCAGGTCACTCCATGTCAGATCCCTTACTAACACAAACAAAACAAGTCAGATTGTATAGAAGTCTAAGAGAAAATGTTCCTGCTTCTCTCTTGATTTATCATTTTCCTGATGAGTTTATGGTCTCTATTCTAGTTTAAAGTCTTCGTTAACACAGAAGGATGTTCATTTAGTAAATGATGGTCCCATTTAGAATACAATAGACGATAAAGCAGTTGTCGCTTTAGGGCGGGTCTACCTTTTAATTGACAGTTTGTTACCTCATTGTTGTTTTTTGTCCCACAACTTTAACCCGTTCACTGTGTTTCCACTTTAGGAAAGTCACTCTTAACATTTTTGGTCACCCTAAAAAGTCTTGTTCAGTGTTTGGTTCCACATTTCTCCAACCCCCTTATTTTAAAATCAAGATTGCGAAACTCGAGTCTTATAAACTGTAGTCCTCAAATCAATGGTTGGCATCACCGTAACTACATTCGGTCTGTGAATTATTCCCATGTAATCCCATTAAAGGCTAAACAAAATTCATTTTCCATCAAACTAGTATTGCCCGTGTATCCAAAATGTCCGTCGCCTAAAAATGTGTTTATTCAGTATTTGTACTTCACCGTTTCGTGTCCAAAAAACCAACCAGAGGCCAGTACACTATCGTCCCCTAAAAGTCTACGGGTCAGATACACTATAGCCATCTCAGAGGACTGTGGGAGCGTTCACTTGACAATGAAGCACCCAGGAGAACAAACAATTAAAATAGACAGGTGATAATTACATTTTTTGAATTTTGAGGAGTCCTGGGAAATACTCCTCCGCATTGAGAGAGTGTTGGGAAGTAATGAGTTGGAATAATGCCCACAGCCACCACCCAATCTAATCGGGCATCTCATCTAAACACGTAATAGATTCAGGGTTCAGAGGAACAGTATATTGTTTGTCATTCAGACATTATCTCCAGGTGGATAACCCCAAAACCTCCTCTTGACATCAAGATATTTCGGTTAGGAGTTAGGACTCCATCACCGTGTTGTAGGATGACCAGAGGTGGGAAGTAGTGGAGTACAAATACTTCGTTACTGTACTTAAGTACATTTTTCTGGTATCAGTACTTTACTCCAATACTTATTTTTCTGACGACTTTTTACTTTGACTTCTTACATTTTGAACACAAAGACCTGTACTTTCTACTTCTTGCATTTTCCAAACAGGCTGGTTCCTTTAGTTTGAATGTGTGTTTGGTGGCGTGATCATTATTATTTAGAGTCATTGCATGCCTATTGATTTGAACACGATCCGTGTATCCATCATTTCCTGGTCTTCTCTAAAGAAGAGGGACCAATGAAAAGGTTGTCATGTTGCCGTTGTTCAGCATGGAAACATTCATTAGCTAACAATGACATTATTGTTCTATTAATATAAAGGGAGGTCAGGTACTCTTTAAAACAGATGGTAGTTATGGGTACTTTTTACTTCCAAGCCTTTTACTTGAGTAAAGAAGTTTAGTCAGTACTTCTACTTTTACCAGAGTATTTTTAAACACGAGTATCTGTACTTCTACTTGAGTAAAGGATGTGTGTACTTTTGCCATCTCTGAGGATGAATGACCTTTTCTTTTTCTGACCCTCTGGCCCTTCTTCTGCTGGCCGTTTGTGTCAGATTGCTTCTCTGGGGGGTTTAGAGATTGGACATATTTGTGATAATCTTCGACGTAGCGCTTCAGGCTCAAGGCTTTGTCCTGGTTGATGTTCTTCCCAACTTCTGTGGAAACAAAAAAAGCACACAAACACAGGGCTAAGCATCTCTGTCACTTCAAATACTAAACGTGTATGCATTTCATCCTTGAACATAATGGTTGTTTTCTCGCCATGAACATAATTAGTTCTGGCAGGAGAGCAACGCGCCGGTTCACTATCAAACACTCAAGTTTCTATGTATGAGTACATCTCTTCAGAACTGCAATCAAGTGTATGATAACTGCCGCATCTACAGTCTTTCTCATCAAAGCCACCCACATGTCTTATAACTCATCTTTTTGCCCCTCTAAAGCTGCTGATGAAAGGAGCAGATGGTTTGTTCTGCGTTTGGTGTCAGCTCCACTGAGTCCTCTGTCAGATCATTTACACCTCCTTCCCTCCAAACGCCACACTGTGGAGCACGCTGGTCTGCAACACATGCCACGGACTGGCAGTGTGTAAACATGTGCCACTTTTGAGGCTCCAATTAAAACAAATCTTAAAGTAATGAAGCAATTACGGCCTGTTGTTCAAGTCTTGAGGGCCAAAAATAAACCAAAATTGAAAATGCTGTGTTCATGTGTTTCTGTGTAAAGCAGCTTTTCCTATAAATACAATCATTTTTTATCTTACACTACAAAAACTCGAAATCTTGCCAAGTACATTTGTCTAATATCTCGTCAAAATATGTCTTTACACCTGCTATAAGACATAATAGAGTGGTGCAGGAACAAGTCCTTAAACCCGGAAGTGAGTTAGCATTTCACCACTTCCTGTTCCCTCGTCTCAGAGCCAATGGGATCTCTCCATAGGATTTTGGAAAATATCTGGAAATAAGGTCTGTGGTTGAGACACATTGAAGAGACGGATCACGTTTTGTTCTACGACATTAAATCCATCAGCAGTGACCCCACTGGTGATTTCTGCAGAGTTGACGTGTCTGAAAAACGATGGTTGTTACCAAGTGGCTGAATAGGACTACAGAAGTTGTGGAGGACGTTGTACGTCATTACGCCGAACACGTGAACACTCCTCTAAGTTTGTTTGCCCTGTTCTGCTTGAAAGCAAGTACCTGCCTCCTGCAAAGTGTTCAAACAAACGCTTCAACTCGTACCATTTAGAATCTGTATGTTTGAATATGGATCTTAAGTTGGCGTGACGTTGAAGTCGTGCTGCTGTACTCGGCTGTAGTTCCTTTATAGCATAACGTTAGCATTTTGCTTCTGGACATTAGATTTATGATTAGAACATTTTAAAAGTAGGGTAGACATGTGGAGATTATCCGGCTGAACAAAACATGCATTTATCAAACAGGTTCGTTTTCTACAGACCTTATTTCCAGCTATTTTCCAAATCCTATGAAGAAATCCCGTTGCTTTTTTGTCGAGGGAACCAGCAGCTTACTTCAGGGTAATACGTCATCCCTGCACCGCTCAATAACTTCAGAAGTAACACTGCAGTGAGATATCAGTTCTTGTTTTTAGACAATGCATCATCTTGTTCAGTCAAAAAATCTTATTTTGAGTCGTATCTCAGATGAAACTTGGAAAATCACCAACCAACGTCACAAAACAGAAACACTTTTGTGCATTTGCGGCTTATATTGTAACACGACATTTCCTGATTCTGGTAAAATATAGTTCAAAATGAGTTCTCCCAGCATTACAAGATCTGATTTGTCTAAATATCCCGTCTTATTTCAAGAAATCTTACCAAGCAAATGTTCACTTGTTCTATTAGGCAGATTGTTGTACTTATTTCAAGACTTAATACACCTCAGTAAGTATAATTTCCTTTTTCTTTCATTTATTTGCATTGAATTTGATATTGAGTTAATCCAAAAGTAACAGAAGGTAATCAGATTACTTTTACATTGTGATACTAAGATTACTGATTGCAGGTAACTAGTAATTACTAAACAGGATAATGTCTCGCCCTGAGATGAAGTGTGCAAAAAGGTGCCACTTTTGAGGCTCCAATTAAAACTAATCTCAAAGTACTGAAGCAATTACGCCTGTTGTTCAAGTCTTGAGGTCCAAAAATAAACCAAATTTGAAAATGTATCCTGACACGTACCCAAATAGGCTTTGTTCCAGTTTCCTTTTGTCAAGGGACGTGCTGAGAAAACACTGTTCTACTGACTCTTTTAATTTGCTGCACCACACAGGATTATTGTATTAAAACATGTGATGTTATGCAAAACTAATCTATTTTATATCAAGGTTAGAAAAATAAGTTTGAATGTATGTTTTGTGAAAACGAGTGACTTATTCTAATGGACAGGTCACATCGTATTGCTGTAACTCCATCATATACAATGTTGTTGTTTGTTTTTAATCTGTAAAGCCCGCTGTTTTGTGATATTGGGCTATACGAATAAAGTTTGACTTGATTTGATTTGATTGACCCAGGAATATTATTGCTGTAAAATAAAAACGAATATAACAGGAGGGTTTAATAAATGATCCAGAGCTACAGGAGTCTCTGTTTCTGTTAAACACCTGTTCTTTTGGAAGAACATCCATAACATTCATCTGTTTTTGGTGTCAAAATACTGAATGTCCTCTTCTAATATCAGAGTAACATGATAACAAAAGTATCCCAACTGTAGCTGTGAACATGACAGGATGTATGATTACCTAGAAGAGCATCAGGACTGTTTTAGGCATATGATAGCTATGTGATTAACATGATGATTCAGCCTCTATGGAGATAGACATATGACAAGCATGATCATTTCTGACGTGGAGCTAATCTGAACTAAACATTGAATACTGCTTTCTATTCCTCCATCTTGTGACTGTGTAACTCCCTCTCTTGGATATCAGCATGTGAAGGACACTGTTCAGGAACTAGTTGATGCTCTGTATGTGATGACTACTTCCATTCTGGAGAGGATCAGAAACACATGGATCCTGAGATTGAAGCTCAAGCCGGGGACCAGTGAGATTTTCCAACAGTTTGCAACATACAAATTATTATCTAATATATCACATTCCAATTCTTGTATATAGACTCTCCTTGGACTATTTCTATTCTATTTTATCTGTTGTATTGTGTTGCTCTGTTGGTGGAGCCTGTGACCTCAGATTTTCATTGACATATCTACACTGTAGCTATGTACACATGACAATAAAAGCCTTGAATCTTGGTTGCTTCTCACCGATGGCGATGTCTGTCCTCCCGATGTGCTGCAGGGCTCGAGTCAGCCTGTCTTGGTACGTCTGCTCTCCGTTCCTCAGCAGCCAGTCAGTCAGCGCCGCCCGGCACTCTGCCTCCAGATCTGAGAAACACAAAGCATCTGGCCGTCAGACAGGAAGGTTTCTGACAGATAGACTGCTGCAAGAAGCTCCTGCAGCTGAGGAGAAGCAGAGAGAGAAGTACACACATCCTTTACTCAAGTAGAAGTACAGATACTCGTGTTTAAAAATACTCGGTAAAAGTAGAAGTACTGACTAAACTTCTTTACTCAAGTCAAAGTAAAGAGGGCTTCTAAATGTACTTCAGTAAAAAGTACCCATAACTAGCAGCTGTTTTAAAGAGTACCTGACCTCCCTTTATATTAATAGAACAATAATGTCATTGTTAGCTAATGAATGTTTCCATGCTGAACAACGGCAACATGACAACGTTTTCATTGGTCCCTCTTCTTTAGAGAAGACCAGGAAATGATGGATACACGGATCGTGTTCAAATCAATAGGCACGCAATGACTCTAAATAATAATGATCACGCCACCAAACACACATTCAAACGAAAGGAACCAGCCTGTTTGGAAAATGGAAGAAGTAGAAAGTACAGGTATTTGTGTTCAACATGGAAGAAGTAGAAAGTACAGGTATTTGGGTTCAAAATGTAAGAAGTCAAAGTAAAAAGTCGTCAGGAAAATAAGTAGTGGAGTAAAGTACTGATACCAGAAACATGTACTTAAGTACAGTAACGAAGTATTTGTACTCAACGTTTTTTTAACTTGCTTTGTTGGCAACTTGGACTGGAGTTGGAGCCAAGGATCTTTTGGAATCCCTAAAGTTATGATGAACTTGATGAAGGCCTTTTAGTGCTTAAAAGCCCGAGTTTGTTGGCAGAAAATGTAATGTTTGAATGTAATGGATCACATGTGCTTGGCAAAATGGTTCAAGAGCACCGCCTAAAACACGGCCCCTATATTTGCAAATGTACCAGACATATGAAATTTGATGGGCATTTGTATCACATGGAGACGACCGAAAAGGTCTCTCAGAGCGAAACCGTGGGTGTTTCTCAATGTCGAGGACGCTTGCTTGGTAGCACATGTACCTCCGAGTCACTTGCTTCAGAAGCGAGGCAAGAATCCTTCCTAGCCTCGGAAAACGAAGAATGGTGGAACAGGCTAACAGGTGTGCAGGTGTGCGTCAAATGGAGCACGATTTCCGCCAAAGATTTGGAAATTGGTCCGTGCGCAAAGCATTGTGGGGATTTTAAGACCGCGGAGTCTACACATGTGCAGCCTCGAAATTTCTCGCTACGAAGTACGCCGGCCTCGGTAGAATTCCAAGTATGCTGGACATTGGAACAGTCCTTCGGCGGCACTCGATGACGTAGTATGCTTGAAATAGTGGCTCTGGAGCAGCCTTCCTCGACATTGAGAAACACCCCCTAAACCCAACAGGAAGTCAGCCATTTTGAATTGTGTGTGTTATTTTGTATGTATTTGGGCTATTTTCAGGTCCCGTAACTAAACACAAACTCCTCCAACAGATTTAATTTAGATAGACTTCACATTTGGTCACTTTTACTATGTGATGAAGACTTTAATGCATCAACAATTATAATATAATAATGTTAAATATACTGTATGGTACTTAAACGTGCCATTTTGCATAATAAGTACTTTTACTTTTGGTTCTTAAAGTATATTTTGATACTCATACTTTGGTACTTTTGCTCACAATTTTGAATGCAGTACTTTGACTTATAACTGTGTATTTTTACACTGTAGTTTTCCTACTTTATTTGGGTACTTCTTGCACCCTTGGTCAATCTCTATCTCCTCCAGTCAGTCTCTACAGTAACAGTATGGTTAATATTCTAGTGCTCTTTCCATTCCTTCCTATAATGCTTATTTAGTAGATGAGGAGGAGTACTGACCCTGAGATGAAGAGGCGTCTCTCTTGGCTCGAGGTTTCAGATCTAGTTGATTATTTTCCGGTGCGAGGCGTTCGAGGTGCTGGAAGATGTTCTCCTCGGGGTGAGACAGGGTCCTCAGAAGATCCTCACACTCTCTAGACGTCAACATCTCCACTAACCTCTGCAGCTGATGGACGCCGATGTCCTCTGCCACTGATAACACATTACAAACAAGTGATATAATAACTCTAGGATCAGTTTAGCCCAAAGGACAGAGGCTTGTGTGAACTGTCACAAGAAGGCATGACCATCAGTAAACTGTGAAATGCAGTTAATGGAGCTGACACTTCACAACACTCTGCAGCATGCTTTCAATTAGCAAGTGTGTGGCGTGAAGCTGTCATGTTCATCTGCTCAGAATAGAAAGTGAAATATCACAAACAGAGGAATCAGCGTTTCTGTGTGCTGATGCAACAGGACAGGCTCGGGAAGAAATGGATTACATGCAAGGGGTAATCATAGAAAAAAGGTAACCCCTTACGACCAGGATTACAGTGTCAGTAAAAACCAAAAAATATCATATAGTGTTTGTTGTAAAGGATTAGATGTTATCTCTTCTCTGTAAACTGTACTCTTCTGTAGGCTAATATACTTTAAGTTTGAATCTATACTTCTCCTGAATCAAATTCCTGACTTTTTCATTATTTTAACATTCAAAATGTTCAATTTTTTCTTTACAAAGATCTCACTTTTGGGAAATAATTCGGACTTTAAAAATAAAAATCTGACATTTTGGTGAAATTTTACCAAATTTCGATTTTGTTAATCAGTTTACGACTATTTTTTTTTAATCTAATTTTCCCCCCACAAAAAATCACTTTTTTTTCAAAAAATCTCAATTTTTTCTTATTCCTGACTTTTCACATAATTCTTTTGTTTTGCAAAAATCTCACATTTTGAAAAAAATCTGACTTTTAAAATGTTCATTCTTTTCTTTTCAAATTCCCATTTTTTTTTCAAAATTCTCACTTTTTTCCCCAAAATCTCTCTTATTTCAAATTCCTGATCTACTCCGCCTGCCGTCACTGACGTTGAAACAGAAAACCAAAACATCAGCCGTTAGCTGTTAGCACCACAGACTGTCTGTGTCATGGCGAATACAGTCACTGCTTTATTATATGTCTGTAGGCTGTTGTTGTGAGTGTGGACGGAGCATATACAACGTTAGCTTAGCCTTAGCCTGATCGATCCGATCTCCATTCAGAATACATGCATTTTAAAAGGTTTTTCGCCTGCCGTCTGTCTGCAGACTTGTCAAAGCTTTAATTCATGGTTTTTACTAACCGGTATCAGTATGTTGTTACTTCGGCATCATTTTGAAACGTGTATTACAATTAAATCACGGTCAAATATGTTCATCTTGTTGTAGTTGTAGCCCCCGCCAGCGCGTCTTGTTTGAATGATGCGAGTAAACAGCTGACAGCCGCGGTGAAAGTGGAGCGTTTAGAGCGATGCGATCGCGTTCGGTGTGAACGCACCATACATCTCACTTTTTATAAAAATTTAATTTCTTCTGTTTTTAATTCAGCATGTTCATAAAATAATGTGTGTGAGCTTAACTGTGTGTATTAAACTAAAACGGAGCATTTTCTGTCAGCTCAGATTTGATTTCTGCTTTTTTAAACTGTAGTATGTCTTCATGAGTTTCAGTGTTGGTGTAGGATTAATTTCTGATCCTAAATATCTTGGTTTCTTCTTTTCTAAGGTCAAATTGTTCTGTTGTCTTACATTGAACACTTAAGCAAACAACATCTTATTGATATTTCCTTTTTCTTTTATTTATGTGCATTGCATTTGATATTGAGGTCATCCAAAAGTAACAGAAAGTAATCAGGTTACTTTTACATTGTGATACTCAGATTACAGATTGCGTTATTAGTACAGGTAACTAGTAAACGGATCATTTCTCTCACCTGTGTCCTCGCCCTGAGAGGAACTCAGTTTGAGAAAGACGAAGAAGAGCCAGAGGTCCCAGACTTTCATTTCAGATGAAGTTTAAAATAAATCCACACTGAATGTAAACAATGACAGATAATGATGGTGGAGTTTATTTTCAAATATGGATCTAGAATGTGTCTTTTTCTTAAACAGCCAATCACCATGCAAGAGACATTTGTTTACTTCCAGAACATAGTGACATCACTACAGAACACTCGTGCTCCTATTGGCTAGAGCTCCAACACTTTGCATGTGATAGGCTAAGGGGGCGGGACATCTCTAAGCGGTTGACCAATCTCAACAGAGCCGGCCAGCTAACCAATCAGAGCAGACTGGGCTCTGGTTTCAGACAGAGGGTGAAAAGAGGTGCTGCAGCACAGACAGTATGAGAAAAATAAAGAGCTTTTTGAACATTAAAGAATGGAGACATGTCCCAGTAGAGACACTAAATACTGATATACACCTGAACATCAGCAGGAGAGGACTCTTTAAAGTAGAGACACTACATACTGATATACACCTGAACATCAGCAGGAGAGGACTCTTTAAAGTAGAGACACTACATACTGATATACACCTGAACATCAGCAGGAGAGGACTCTTTAAAGTAGAGACACTACATACTGATATACACCTGAACAGCAGCAGGAGAGGACTCTTTAAAGTAAAGACACTACATACTGATATACACCTGAACATCAGCAGGAGAGGACTCTTTAAAGTAGAGACACTACATACTGATATACACCTGAACATCAGCAGGAGAGGACTCTTTAAAGTAGAGACACTACATACTGATATACACCTGAACATCAGCACGAGAGGACTCTTTAAAGTAGAGACACTACATACTGATATACACCTGAACATCAGCAGGAGAGGACTCTTTAAAGTAGAGACACTACATACTGATATACACCTGGACATCAGCAGGAGAGGACTCTTTAAAGAAGAGACACTACATACTGATATACACCTGAACATCAGCAGGAGAGGACTCTTTAAAGTAGAGACACTACATACTGATATACACCTGAACATCAGCAGGAGAGGACTCTTTAAAGTAGAGACACTACATACTGATATACACCTGAACATCAGCAGGAGAGGACTCTTTAAAGACATGTCAGTAGCATTTATTATTATCATTTAGATGTATTTTTGCAATAGTTTACTTTACTCCTAAGACTTATACTCAAGTACAATTCTTTATGCAGTATTTGTATTTGTAATGGAGTATTTTTACGGGGAAGTATTATTACTTATTAGTAGGATCTGATAGCTTTTTCCACTTTATCAGGAAATTAAGTGTATTTTATTCTGAGAATCACCAGAAGAAATGTGGAAGTTTGACTTTCTGTTAAATGTTTTTTTTATTCATAAAGTATTTCTAGTCTAAAAGTTCCTCTCTGATGTGCACTTTATGGAGGAACATGTTCTGCTTGAGATGCAGAGAGAAAACATGATTAATGACATTACTGTGTGGGCTACAGTGAGGGCATGTTTTCAATTGTTATTAAGCTTCATTTGCAAAACAGTAAAGGTTGTTTGTGTGGGCTGAGGCTCAAATTCTCAGTGTGTGCTAATGAAAAAATAATAATAATCAAGCTCTGGGGCTGAGCGGCACAGAAAGTCGAGTGTGGGCGGAGGAATGGGTGGTGAAGAAAAAAGAAACTGGGCACGAGGTCAGGGATATTTATTCATATTAGAGAGATGCTCAGTACAGTATTGATGAGAAAACACATTGCAGCAAATATACGAGCAGGTTCCAACACAAAATGTAACTTTGAAATGCCTTCTGGTTGTGTGAGAGTTGTTTGTGCAGCAGTGTCCCCCATGTCTCTTACACTTCACACCACTGAAATCTGGTTGGATGCAGATACAGACTCCGGTGGAATGAAGGATAGAACACATGGGATAGTCTTGCAGAAAAAAGTGTCTGGAAATACAAGGAAACAAACAGACAAGATTCTGCTTTCTTTATTGACTTTTTTCAAACAAAACTGGAGAAAACACAGAGTCGAAGTGTAGAATATGTAGAAAACACGGTTAATATGAACAAATAATCTCATTAAATCAGTCCCAGCCTCCCATACCTGCAGACATGGCCTCAATTTGGCAATAAAATCAGAGACAAAGAGACAGGATTATGCAAACGTATAAATCAGACATATGTTGTGTGATATCTTCTAAGCATTCATCAGAAACATGTGCTTCTCCAGGAAGACCCTGTGTGATTTAGGAGGAAAACCTGTGAGTTAGAGGGAGTTTTTGCAGGAGTTGGATGTCGGCCTCTCCCTTTTTTCTTGACTTCAAGTCTAAACGAGACCAAGGCCACATGGGAGAAAAGTGTCTGGGAATCTAGGACACAAACAAACAAACATAAATCCCCTAAAAAGTGAAGATTCTGTTTTATTTATTGACTTTTTCTCTAACAAAACTGGAGAAAGTGTAGATAATGTAGTGAAAACACGTATATTATAAACACAACATCAGTCCCACCCTCTCATACCTGCACACATGGCCTCAATTTCAGAAACAAAGAGACATTAAGTTGCACACGATTATGCGAACGTCTGAATCAGACACATGTTGTGCCCTGTGAGTTGGAGGGAGTTTAGCAGGAGTTGGATGTCGGCCTCTCCCTTTTTCTTGACTTCAAGTCTTAACGTGCTCTGTGCTTCAGGCTGAAATCCTGGCGCGTTATCACAGGCCTGAGCTGAGTTTGCTTAGAAAATGCATCCCCCCCCAAAAAAACACCGCCACCAGACACCTACTATCTCCCCGCCTCAGAGTCCTGCTCCTGGGGAACACAACACACACCTGAAGCTCTCAGATAGTCACACTTCTTCCTCTTCATGCACACTTTTTCACTAACTTCTACGGCCCCAAAAATCAGCTGAATCCTGACACAAACGCTGCCTAAAAGCATGCAATTCCTCCAGGTAATTTTTTTATAAATTAACTCCAGGTAAAGTAGACAAATCTGCTCCGTCTCACCACGCTTTGAAATGCATTACTCACCTAAGTTTCTGCTTTAGTTCCCCTGTGAATAAAAAGCTAATCTAAAGACAAAAAGCTTGCAGGTGTCTTCAGAGGACTGACGCCTCGGTGTCCTGTCTCCTCTCTGGCTTTTTTCTCTACCTGATTCAGGTACTAGTGTTTTAGAAGCATGTGTCGACCAATCAGATTCAAGCACCTGAGTTAAGCTCCACCCCCTTTTTTCCAGCCGTAAAAAACCCCCCGCCACACCCTGCCATGTGGGATAGAGAAAAAGAAGAAGTAATACACACAGAAATCAAAGTAAAGGTTTAATAAAATCATTGGTAACACTTTATTTTAAGGTACACATCAAGTTGTTCATTAACATGCATATTGCAGTATATTGGCTCTTTATTAGTCAGTATAAAACACGTCTTATTCTACATGACCATATTCTACAAGTACTAGGCCATTAGTTAAGAGTTTGTCTTTAATAACCCTCTAATTAGTGCTTATTTATTGTAAGTAAGGACGTTGTTGTGCATGAGTTTTGGTTTTAAAGCGGACCTATCATGCAAAATGCACTTTTTGATGTCTTTTATACATAAACATGTGTCCCCGGTGTGTCGGGGAACTCACGCAGCGTCAGAAAATCAAACCCTCTCTCTTTTCCTCCGTACCCAAATCTCTAAAAACAGGGTTCAACGGAGCTGATCCAGATTTGCGTCCGATATGACGTAATATCTGAAATGTGGACCCACGGCCCTATCAGAAACGTTGCTATCAGAAACAATGCCTGACTGTTTTGGACGTAATATGGTCGGTGTTTACATTAGCATCGCTAACACTCAGAGCTAACCTGTACTGGAGAGCATGTGTGTGAAGAAGCAGGATATAAAAAGGAACTCACCTTGTGGTATAACCGGCAAGAGAGAAAGCCTTTGAGCTCCATACTGTTTCAGAAATGATCCTTGATAATCCATGATATGGCGTTTCATCACGGCAGCATTTAGTTTAGACAGTAGCTGCCGGGTCCCGCATGAGCCCAGCCCCCTCCTCTTTTATTTGTTATCACATTTCTTTCTTTTTTTTAAGCTTTATACGCCAAATCAGCACTTTGGAAACAGGAAGTGAAATAGAGGGATATGAGGCATGGCTAGAATGGGTGATCTGTTTGGTATTTTGAGCAAAACACTTCATAGACATGTTTTTTATATATTTGTATATATCTGAGACCTATGCTATTGCCTACAAATAGCATGATAGGTGACCTTTAAAATGCTCAATATGGGCCTAATAACTCTCATAATAACACCTAACAAATATGGTCTATTCTTATGTAACAAGACATGAAACTAAAAGTGTTAATTGTGTCAAAATAACTCAAAATGTGGTATTTCTAACTCAGAATAAGTTCCCTATTTAAAGTGAAGTCTTGTTCATAACCAATAAGCTAGTAGTTTGACTCTAATGTGTAAATGAACAACTAGATGACGGTGAATATGTGTACCTTAATCTAAAGTGTTACCAAATCATCACTTCTTTTATCTTTTATGAACATAACAAACATCTTGTAAGGCTTTGATGGAAGAGGGAGAAATGCACTTAAAGGAGCTTCATGTAAATTCATCTGGTGTTCATTATCTGACGAGCCTCGGCTGTAATTTGATCGTTTCTGTCTTCCTCTCCAGAGTAAAGCACACTCTTCATCAGACTCTCCGAAGCACTTCAAACCTCTTCATCAACATATTTAAATGATCTTCTTCAAGTGTGAGAAGAAATAAAATAAAGATCAGCTTTGCTGTTAAATAGCTGACTGTTCAAGCTGCGGAGCATCCTTCAATCCACACTGAAACATATCCAGATTACTTTGTTCATTATCAATCAAACTTTTTTTGTGTAGCACTTTACATACAAAGGAAGGGGACTCAAAGTGCTTCACACACCAGAAACATACACAATAACATTTAAGTACAATTACATTAAAGAACAAACTGAAAATAAATAAAAATAACATTACAATTCAAATTAAATACAATAAAAATTGAACTAAATTAAGATCAAAATAATACTAAAACAATGTTACAAAAATAAGAATGCTATCTTCTACACAAAATGAAAATATTAATCTGTGATTCAATTAGAGAAAGAGAAACCAGTCCAACTGAATATTGTAGTTTTCAGGCAGGAAACGTAAACACATTTGATCGAGGAGACACTTTTCTGCTCCGTCCTCGTGCTGCAAACACGTCTCCTCCTTCAGCTTTGAGGGAGAAAAGGGGCGACACCCGACATCCCTCAGTGTGAAAGGCCCCACTTTCTGAAAGGCATTCCTCCCTCTCACAATGGCAGGGTGAGGATTTGGGGGATTGTTCGGGGGGGGGGGATGCATTCCTGAGCTGCAGCGAGCCTCACCTGACGAGATATTTCTCTGCAGAGCCCCTTCAACTTTAACTGGACTTAAACTCACACTGTACAATTTTCATTTATATTCAGGTAGCTAGTAGCTAACCGAGTCATTTCAGATATCCTGAGAAACGCTGACAGTTATGAGACGACTCACTCTGAGACAGAGACAGTTGCTTTATCATCCTGAACGTCACCAAGCGCTCCGTCCCAGCTGTGTGCGTCACTCTTTAGTGTCCCCTGGTCTTCCAGCTGTGTGCGTCACTCTTTAGTGTCCCCTGGTCTCCCAGCTGTGTGCGTCACTTTTTATTGTCCCCTGGTTTCCCAGCTGTGTACGTCACTCTTTAGTGTCCCCTGGTCTCTCAGCTGTGTGCGTCACTTTTTATTGTCCCCTGGTCTCCCAGCTGTGTGAGTCACTTTTTATTGTCCCCTGGTCTCCCAGCTGTGTGAGTCACTTTTTAGTGTCCCCTGGTCTCCCAGCTGTGTGCGTCACTTTCTAGTGTCCCCTGGTCTCCCAGCTGTGTGCGTCACTTTTTAGTGTCCCCTGGTGTCCCAGCTGTGTGCGTCACTTTTTAGTGTCCCCTGTTCTCACTTTTTAGTGTCCCCTGGTCTCCCAGCTGTGTGCGTCACTTTTTAGTGTCCCCTGGTCTCCCAGCTGTGTGCGTCACTTTTTAGTGTCCCCTGGTTTCCCAGCTGTGTGCGTCACTTTTTAGTGTCCCCTGGTCTCCCAGCTGTGTGCGCGACTTTTTAGTGTCCCCTGGTCTCCCAGCTGTGTGCGTCACTTTTTAGTGTCCCCTGGTTTCCCAGCTGTGTGCGTCACTTTTTAGTGTCCCCTGGTCTCCCAGCTGTGTGCGTCACTCTTTATGAATAGGACACTTTTTCAAGCCGTTCAAAAGAGCCGTTTTTTTGTAAGGGGGCGGGGTTAATAGGTTTATTTGCGAAATAATCACCATGATAAAGATTGACTGTATTGCCAGAAATCTACTTTTACTCACAGAAACATTTAACTTGCTACATCTCTCAGCCAAACTACTACTCAAGCAGCACGCGTTATGCCATCATCTACGGCTAACGTGCATTCAGGAAAGCAAGTTCCCGTAAAGGCGCGTGGATTTATGGCAGGCGGTGAACCAACCATAAAAAGAACGCCTCTCACCAAGTACGACTCGGTTCCCTTCGTTCGTACCAAAGAGCCGTTCAAAAGAATCGGATCGTTCGTGAACGTAACATCACTAACGCCTATGCAAACAAGAATGCGGTTTAACCAACTCAAAAAATGCTTAGAAACAGTTTTTTTAAATGTTATTTCGGCAAAGTAACAGAAGAGTAAATGGCAGACATAATGACAGACTTACACACGTGAGAATCTATACGGTTACTTTGCTCAAACCTAGAAAAATTAGGCATCAGTTTCCAAAGCACTTTTTAAAAGATGGTTGAACTTCTGCTTATTTCAAAGTGTGTTAAACGTCATTGGTTCCCTTGTTTAGCTTTAAACTGATGTTCTTTAGAGCTGAAACATATTTCCTTCCCAGTGGGGGAAGTTGGAGGTCGCACCTTGCATCCAGTTTCTAAAATAACGTCATATTGGTGTTTCTTGGTGTTTAGTGACAGAGAGGTTTGTTGAATGAGGCGGTGCTGTGTTTCCGCGCCACATTCCCTGAAGGCAGCACGGAGAGAGCGCTGCGTTCAAACACGTCACACATGGGAGGAATGTGAGCCTCCACATTACTCACATTTGTAGATTCACACCCATGTTGTTGTTTCAGATCTCTCTGCTCCACAGATGGATCAAACACTGAGTTACTGTATTTTTTATTTGATCATAGATCTGTGATCGGTAAATTCTCTAGAAATAGAGGCATAACAGTGCATTGCATGTTTTTCCCCAAAAAAGTATTAATACCTGAACAATGATCATCTAAAACAGCTTTGTGGTTACCTCCCAAGTCACATTTCAAAATAAAAGCGTATACACGATATATAAGATAGTTGAAAGGCGTTAATTTCCCGCAAAATGATTCATAAAATACTTTAATCCAGGATAAAAACACTAGATGCCTTTTTTATTTTATTAAATTCATACCTTAGCTTAATACCAAGGTACACTTCAAAAAAAACTGCTTTAAAATCAATCAAATCAACTCATTGTCACGAACTTGGAAACACAAGGTACAAGACTCAAATGCATGACCTGGGACAAAGGTAAAGTATGCGAAAAGTACTTTATTCCAAAAATAGGATGTGACACTCTTGACGAGGTGAAAAAGGTTTCAAAAAAGGTGAGGAACAAATCTTACAAAAGACTTCTGGAGCATAAATTAGGCTTCAGACAAAATAACTAGTCGCTGGTACGCTGACGCACGGAGACAGGACAAGAGGAACTGACACAAGACAAGGGGAGACAGGGGAATATAAACAAGAGGTAACTGGGCCCAGGTGGAAACAATCAGGGGCGGGGCCGACGCTGATGAGAGCGGGAGACTCACACGGATAGGGAGTCAAGGAACCTGGAATGAAACACAACAGGTGAGTGTCAAAATAAAACAGGAAGTGGGAGACAAGACAAACAATGACTAAACATGACTAGACTCCACATTGTTGACGGGACACAACACTCATAGTCTGTAGTACTTGTAGTAAAACTTAAACTACCAAAAAAAGGTATTTCATAATAAAAGCATCTGCAAAATAATTCAAGGTTGCTAGCTCTACTCCTTGTGCCTTTAATACAAAATAAATAATTTAGTAAGCCTTAATCTGAAATATTCATAGCTTAATAACAAGGTACATTTCAAAATAAAACAGTTGCAACTACTGTTCTACTTGTGCCGTTAAAAAGGTGACTTTGACGCACAAAACAGATCGTTTGAATGTAGATTTAATAACATGTACATCAAGCGGCATTCAAATGCAAACCTCAGCATGTCAGGCTGGAACACTGATCCAGAACCATGTTCACACACATGCACATCCCAGCTGCTTATTGTTTATTCATGCACGGCAGGAAACATCATATCATTGCTTAATATTGATGTTGTGCATCTTGTGCTCCCAGACTCCGATGCAGAGAACAAACTCTCCCCTTCTTCTGAATAATGAAACAAGCTTTCTGTTAGAAAAACATCCCTCATCGCCGGCTTGAGCTTCAATCTCAGGATCCATGTGTTTCATCCTCTCCAGAATGGAAGTAGTCATCACATACAGAGCATCAACTAGTTCCTGAACAGTGTCCTTCACATGCTGATATCCAAGAGAGGGAGTTACACAGTCACAAGATGGAGGAATAGAAAGCAGTATTCAATTGTTTAGTTCAGATTAGGTCCACGTCAGAAATGATCATGCTTGTCATATGTCTATCTCCATAGAGGCTGAATCATCATGTTAATCACATAGCTATCATATGCCTAAAACAGTCCTGATGCTCTTCTAGGTAATCATACATCCTGTCATGTACACAGCTGCAGTTGGGATACCTTTGTTATCATGTGTACTCTGATATTGGAAGAGTACATTCAGTATTTTCACAACACTTGTGATGTGATGTTTGTGTGAGAGGTTGCCGGGTGTCGGCCTGTCTTTAGAGCCCGAGGCCGCCTCCAGGTCGTCTTCTCCTCCCTCCTTCCTCCCCCATCCCCCTGTTTCTGACGCCTGCCTCTGTCTGACTCGCCCCTGCAGGAATGCACCTTCCCTCCCTGTTTAATGCACTTCTGTGTCGGAGCAAATTGACAATGAGGAGTGCCGTCATTTTTGCAGCATAAATATTTCATTCTCCATTTGGAGGCAGATTGCAGAGCGACACCCAGAATACAGATGTGCCGTCTCTCCGTCTCACTCTCTGTGATTTGTGAGAGCGCCACTCAAATCTGCTGCAATGTGATTATTGAGAATCACTGTCATTGTAGAAAAAAAAAAAATGATATTACAGTCTGAATCCTAATCACATCTCCAGATATTGGCAGCAGCGAGGAGATGCAATTACCAGACGGGCCAATATTTCTGTTTTCTGAAATCACTTTTTCAGACGTTGGTTTCTCTTCAGTCTTCATCAGAGGAGATGAAACGCTAAGTGATGAGAGCGAGAAGTTTGAGGAAGTTTCAGAGAACTCTTTATTACTAGAGAGCTCCTTGCAGGTCTTTGCTTCTACTCCACTACAGTTCAGAGGTACATGGTGTACTCTACTCCACTACATGTTTTTAATACCTTTAGTTACTTCACAGATGTGGATGAATGATGTGAAATCTAATCAAGTGTTAAATCAGACTTTAGTTCCACCTGGAGTAAATTCACAAGCTACCCTGCAGTATACAAAGTCATTCATTCTAGCTGCACCTTTACCAGCTTTGAGAACACTTTAATGATCAATCATTATAAAACATATCATATATATTATTCTGAAATGGACCAATCTGCACAATCACTACTTTTACTGTCGCTACTTTAACTATATTTTGATGATAATACTTTTCTACTTTTACTTGAGGAACATTTTGAATGCAGGACTTTCACTGTAACAGAGTATTCCTACACTCTGGTACTTCTACTTTTACTCAAGTACAAGATCTGAGTACTTCTACTTTTACTCAAGTACAAGACCTGAGTACTTCTACTTTTTCTCAAGTACAAGATCTGAGTACTTCTACTTTTACTCAAGTACAAGATCTGAGTACTTCTACTTTTACTCAAGTACAACATGAGTACTTCTACTTTTTCTCAAGTACAACATCTGAGTACTTCTACTTTTTCTCAAGTACAACATCTGAGTACTTCCCCCCCCTCTGGTACTTATAATGTGAATGAATGTGCATTTTTTATAGTACAGATTACTTTGTGTGTACTATGTGAATCCACAACTATAAAGTAAAAAGTACAACTTCACTCAAGACTTTACTTATTGAGAAAATTGCCGGATAACTTTTTCTAGATTTGTTGTTGTTGTTGTTGTTGTTGTTCTTCTTCTTCTTCTGCTTCTTCGTAACTTTCACTTTAGATCTGTGTATACTTCTTCCACACTTGATTAAAATGACAGATTTGTGTGGGTTTTGAAAACATTTATGATCGTGTCAGTGCACAACTCAACAGAATGAACACAGGTCTTCATGCTGTACGTACTGTGAACTAGTACTACTAGGTACATCTTGTACATTTGACTCCATCCTTTGATGAAACCCTCCCATGTTTTCCAGAGGTTTCCGCAGCAGCAGAGATGAGTCTGGACTTGTCAGAATACCTTTCTGTTTCTCTGTAATCCTGCACCTCTTTAGAACGGGACATTCCCATTCATTATACCTGGTTTGTTGTGAATTAGAGTGTAGGGGCTTCTGTTGGGGGGGGGGCATAGTTGAGGGGTCACTATTGACAAAAGGTGAGATGAGCAGCAGCGTTTGATTAGCAGCTGTGTGTGTGTGTGTGTGTGTGTGCGCGTGTGCGCGTGTGCGTGCGCGCGTGCGTGTGCGTGCGTGCGTGCGTTGAGGAAAACATTAGAAAATTGGGTTTTTGGACAGTTACTCCATTTGAATGTAATTAAAGTAAAACATTCTTAATATATATATTTTTCGGGAATATAAACATAAGGGGGAAAAGTTCAAATGTGCAACAAAGGTTAAAATATGAAAGTGTATTTAAAATAAGACATCAAAGCATTTTTTTTCTTTTTTTACAGTTGCTCAATTTTAAAACAAAATAAAAATGAAACAGATGAAATAGAATTTAAATACAAAATATATAAACATAAGCTGGTTAAGTAAGTGTGCAATAAAAGATCAAATATAAAAAAATACAATATAAATATTCACATAAACATATGTATATATAAACAACTTAAAGTAAAAATGTCCAATTCATGATGAAAAAAAGAGACATTTGGAGTTAAATTGAGCAAAGGTAAAAAACAATACACCAACAATAAATATGTAAAAATGTGTAGATTATTGAAACTACAATATAATACAGTATTAATCTGTATCCAGTGGTGGATTGTAATAATCGTAAACAAATACTCCTGTACTTTATGTAACATTTTCAATTCAGGACTTCTAAGTATTTCAACACCATAGTATTTCTACTTTTGCTAAAGTAAAGGACCAAAGTACTTCTTCTCCCGCCTCTGCTGTCTTTAACTCGGCTGCAGCTCCTCATAATAAAGACTAGAGGTTATTGAAGGAGCGGTTTCCTCCGCCTTGTTTTCAGGAAGCACAGATTCACAGCTGGATTGATTTAGCCGCTCACCTCGGAGCACAGGGTCTGGGTTTCTTCACGCAGAAAGTCAATACTGAAGTCTACGGGGACTGAGAGGGGTCCTTTAGATGCTTCAGCTGGACAGTCAGAAGTTAATCCAGAGACAACACAAGCTGCAGAGACACCGAGGGAGGGGTGTCTCTTTGTTAAAGGTTAGCGGTTCAAATCCTGCAGGTGGAAGGGAGAGAAAACTCACAGAGAAAGTGTCGTGTTTCTGCTGAAAGCTGCATCTCTGGAGGATTATAAACTGGGTTCCAACAAATCAGAGAGCTAAATTAGAGTTAAAAAACAATCTTTAAAGAGGCCTTATTCTGCTTTTTGTTCTTTCTCTTTTCTGTAGTGTGTTATATTGGTTTTAGTGCATGTAAATGGTCTGCAAAGGAGAAAATAACAGAGTTTTCTCACCCAAATTAGAGTAAAACTATTTTTAAAGGGGCCTTATTCTGCTTTTTGGGGTGTTCCCTTTCCTGTAGTGTGTTATATTGGTTTTAGTGCATGTAAATGGTCTGCAGAGGCTAAAATCCCAAAGTTCTGGAACACATTGACATCACTATGGAACACTTGCGCTCCTATTAGCTAGCGCTCTAACACATTGTACGACATAGGCTAATGGTGCGTTCACACCGGACGCGATGCGATGTTTGGGGGCGGCGCGGATTCGCTCCGACGGCGCGCATGAAGCGGTTGATTCGAATGCCGCGGCGCGATTGAGGCGATTGGAGGGGGCCGGGACAACGGCTCGAGTTCAATTTTTTCAACTCGAGCGTCAAATTCCCGTGACGCGATCTCGCGGTAGCCAATCAGCGGTGAGGATCTCAGCCTGCCGTCACTGACGTTGAACCAGAAAACCAAAACATCAGCCGTTAGCTGTTAGCACTCAGAGCTCACAGCTCCTCATATCTGTTCAGAAACTAGACACAAGTTAAACAAGTACAAACCACAGACTGTCTGTGTCATGGCAAATACAGTCGCTGCTTTATTTATGTCTGTAGGCCGTTGTTGTGAGTGTGGACGGTCGGAGCATATACAACGTTAGCTTAGCCCATCTCCATTCAGAACACACGCATTTTAAAAGGTTTTTCGCCTGCCGTCTGTCTGCAGACTTGTCAAAGCATTAATTCATGGTTTTTACTAACCGGTATCAGTATGTTGTTACTTCGGCATCATTTTGAAACGTGTATTACAATTAAATCACGGTCAAATATGTTCATCTTGTTGTAGTTGTAGCCCCCTTGCCAGCGCGTCTTGTTTGAATGATGCGAGTCAACACAGCTGACAGCCGCGGTGAAAGTGGAGCGTTTAAAGCGATAAGAGCGATTAGAGCGAAGCGAATATTCGCATCGCGTCCGGTGTGAACGCAGCATAAGTGGGCGGGACATCTCTAAGCGGCTGACCAATCACGGCTCTGTTGGGATTTCGATGTACCACAAAAACATATTTTTAATTAATGTAAGGGTGAGCTTTTCATGGGATAAACTAACCAGGACTTTCACTCACTCTGCTGTTCATGGAATTTAACTTGAACTTATGTCTCTCAATTAAGTATTAAAAGCCAAAGAATGAAAGCAGTTTTGTTGCATTTTTATTTTTCTTTCTTTTAATTCACATTGTTAACCTGCAATCCAAGAGAAATCTTCATTTTTCTTTAAAACATAACTGCAGTTTGGTTGTATGGTAATGCATGTTTGTAGGAGGCAGAGTTGCGGGGTGCATTTTCGTATCTAAAAATTGTAAAATTAAAAAGATGGGATTTAACTTCTAAGTCACAAAAACTGCAAAACTACTTGCACAATGTTGATAAAATACTCCCTCTTGATGTACATAAGGAGTTAAACATACTTCTGTCTGAGGAATAATGCTAAGTGTAAAGTGTATATGCAGTGATGGATACTCCTTTCTTAATTGAATCAACACGCAGCGCTGGTGTGAAGTGTGTAGGAGGTGTGATTGTGATTCAGTTTCCTCACAGAACGATGCGGAGCTTCCTCATAAAGCAGCGGGGAAATATCATGTGAGAACGTGTGATGGTGGGCGGGCTATGGGTGTAAAAACAACAATTACAATAACTAATGTGGTACTCTGCACAGCTCCACAATATGCTTCATTACAATCCTCCGCAGCAACAACAGGCTTCTGTTTTTATATTCTCATAAAAAATAAACCAGTGCAAAGGATTTAAATATTCATGTGAGGACAATAAAGACGTGCTGTGATGCTAAATGATGCAGGGTGAAGCTTCCTATATAACACAGTAATGTAACGCTGTCTCATTCAGATTTTAGACAGGATTGATTCATTGGACATCTGGTCCGCCTTTAAAGGAACGCTTTAAAGGTTGTCAGCAGATCAAATGGCCGACATCCATTTCATAGTTTAAAGGAGGTGTGACCAGACTCTACCTACTAAGCAGGTCGTTATCTTCAATTTACTGCGAGGAGGTACAACATTTTTAAGCAGCGCCCTCTAGTGGCAGTAGTAGTTATGACGGGAATGTTTTTTTTATTCAACCAGGAGAATTCCCATTGAGATTAAGAATTAGCCACTTTAGCTATAGCTTACAGCAGATCTGCAGTAACATCAGAAGGAGTCATGTGATCACATTGTTCAAATAAGACCATCAAACATTTTAGGTAAGTTTCCAACGACAGAGACAGTTGTTCAGCTTTATCATCCTGAACGTCACCAAGCGCTCCGTCCCAGCTGTGTGCGTCACTCTTTAGTGTCCCCTGGTCTCCCAGCTGTGTGCGTCACGTTTTAGTGTCCCCTGGTCTCCCCGCTGTGTGCGTCACTTTTTAGTGTCCCCTGGTCTCCCAGCTGTTAGCATCACTCTTTAGTGTCCCCTGGTCTCCCCGCTGTGTGCGTCACTTTTTAGTGTCCCTTGTTCTCCCAGCTGTGTGCGTCACTCTTTAGTGTCCCCTGGTCTCCCAGCTGTGCGTCACTCTTTAGTGTCCCCTGGTCTCCCAGTTGTGCGTCACTTTTTAATGTCCCCTGTTCTCCCCGCTGTGTGCGTCACTTTTTAGTGTCCCCTGGTCTCCCAGCTGTGTGCATCACTCTTTAGTGTCCCCTGGTCTCCCCGCTGTGTGCGTCACTTTTTAGTGTCCCTTGTTCTCCCAGCTGTGTGCGTCACTCTTTAGTGTCCCCTGGTCTCCCAGCTGTGCGTCACTCTTTAGTGTCCCCTGGTCTCCCAGCTGTGCGTGTCACTCTTTAGTGTCCCCTGGTCTCCCAGCTGTGCGTCACTCTTTAGTGTCCCCTGGTCTCCCAGTTGTGTGCGTCACTTTTTAATGTCCCCTGGTCTCCCAGCTGTGTTCGTCACTTTTTAGTGTCCCCTGTTCTCCCAGCTGTGTGCGTCACTCTTTAGTGTCCCCTGGTCTCCCAGCTGTGCGTGTCACTCTTTAGTGTCCCCTGTTCTCCCAGCTGTGTGTCACTCTTTAGTGTCCCTTGGTCTCCCAGTTGTGTGCGTCACTTTTTAATGTCCCCTGGTCTCCCAGCTGTGCGTGTCACTCTTTAGTGTCCCCTGGTCTCCCAGCTGTGCGTCACTTTTTAATGTCCCCTGGTCTCCCAGCTGTGCGTGTCACTCTTTAGTGTCCCCTGGTCTCCCAGTTGTGTGCGTCACTTTTTAATGTCCCCTGGTCTCCCAGCTGTGTGCGTCACTCTTTAGTGTCCCCTGTTCTCCCAGCTGTGTGCGTCACTCTTTAGTGTCCCCATGGTCTCTCAGCTGTGTGCGTCACTCTTTAGTGTCCCCATGGTCTCTCAGCTGTGTGCGTCACTCTTTAGTGTCCCCTGTTCTCCCAGCTGTGTGCGTCACTCTTTAGTGTCCCCTGTTCTCCGTTGTGTTTTGAGCTTCTCGCAGCGTTTGGTTTCTGCAGCTTTTAGTAAACGCTGCGCATGTTTCCTCAAGTTGGTCTAGATGTCTCTTCATGTGTTTTGGCACATTTGTGTTTTTATATTTGCATCGTTTCTGAAACTGCATCACGTTTCTTCTTATGGAAATGTTGTGGGCACGTTTTCACCGGTCGACCACCGTACTTTGTAAGGAAACGTAATCATTTGAAACTCAATCTACCGTACTGAGTGACAAACAGAGTCAGGATATGTTTATCCCACAAACCACTCCTAAATCCCTTAATTTCTTGGCACCATATAGCGAGTTAGTGGTCTCTCATTGGTTATCTTCCATCTTCTCTCTTTATTTGAACAGAGCACGAGAAGAAGAACGAGTTTATGACTTTTCGGAAATAATAGCTGCAGCCGCCGGCTTTGCATATTTATTTGGCAGCAAAGGTTGAATGGGAAACTAAATTATGTATCAACATCTTATAGTGGCTTCTCTTCAGAGGCCAAACTGTGGAGAGGAGAGGCTTCCTGCTTCACATAGGAAGACAGAGTGTATCTAATGTGTGATAAATATTCATCCCAAGGCCTTTTTTATTCAGAATACATGTGGCCAGCTCGCTGCAGATTCATGACATTTGTGAGGAGACGCCTTCGACGGTTTGCATCGGATTTCAGCCGATTCTCTCCGTATGAAGCTGAAGAATGATTCATCGATGAGAGGTTTCATTCCTCACTTAGTCAAACATGTGAAGGATGTTCCTCCCTGTTCTCCCCCTCCACTCCCCCCCTTCATATCTCCCACCTTCTCTCCGGCAGGAAATTTCCAGAAGAGTTTGTGCAGAGAGTCAGGAATGCCGACAGGATGGAGCATGTCTCCGCTTCTTCAGAACAAAGTCTGTGCGAACGTGCTCGGACAGAAAACCTGTGGCTTCTCTTCAAACCGAGCACACAGTTTGAGGGAAACAGGGATTTTGGAGGTTCCTTATGTTGTGTTTAAGCACCTGTACTTATTTATTTGGATGCCTGAAGAAGGGACACGTTATTCAACAGGAGCACTTCATGTAATTGAATGAATAACCTCAGAAAAGTCCAAATAGACCAATCAGTAACGAGTATTCAACTTAGCCGTGTAATACGCACATATAAGAGCTAAAAGGAACCGTAGATTAGGGATGCAACTATACTCCAGGTGACGCATGTTTACTTTACATTTAATGCAACAAATACAGGCAAATACAGCAAAGGGGAATAAAGATACAGAGAAAGGGAACACATGTAGTGGTGATAACTGAATCCTCTGATTGATTTCTGCAAGATGAATAAATTGCTTTACTAAAGAAATCAGATAAAGCTCCACATGCTTTAGGCCAACTCTGATAAATATGTATCTTACACCTCCACCTCCTCCTCCTCCTCTTCATCTTCCTCCTGGTCCTGTGAAACCTGATCCAGTTCTGAGATCTTCTTTGAAATGGAAAGCTAATACAGTCTCTCTATAATGTGGAGCAGCGTCAGACTGCAGTGAAACATCTCCGTGAACGTAATGGTATCTGTGACTCTGGTACCATTTGAAGAGTGTTTGAGCTTTAACACAGCTACGCACCTAGCCTACATGTGAGGTCGGCCCAGACCCTAGGGGTTTACAAATCTTCACTGAAGACCAGTGTTGGGTGTAACGCGTTACAAAAGTAACGGAGTTACAGTAATGTATTACTTTTTGCTGTATCGAAGTAATGTAACGCATTACTAAGGACATTTGGGTAATATACTACCCGTTACAATTCTCAGTAACGCAGTTACAACACATTTTAACCCGGAATTAAATGGTGTTTTGTTTTTTAAGAATTCACTAACATCGCGAGACATTCCGACACCAGAGAAAAATTGTGCGGGTAGATTAGTAAGCCTGGTGTTTACCCTTCGGACTCATCAAGATCCCTCCGATCCGCCAGTCGGGTGTTCTTTTCCCCACAATGACCGCCTCGCTGCACATTATCCCGCTTATTACACGGCCATACACTAAACAAACTACAGAGCCCATTCCGTGTTCCTGTTATTGTTCACTTCCTCTCTGCCTTCTTCTGGTGATTTATCTGACGTCCAGCGCTCCGTCTTTTAACCTCCTTTCTCTTTCTTGATCCTCCGTACCCCACCGGGAGCGTCTGCGCTGCGTTACGGCTACGCCACGCCACGCTGCGACCCACTCCTGCGTCATAACCCACCGGGCGCGTTTCAAAACGTTGCGGAAGCGGAGCGTCGTGTGTGCAGGCTCGCAGTTGTTGTTGATTTGGGCATATTTTCTGGACATTTATTTGGGGGATGGGCCTGGGCCGGATGAACGTTCCACTTCCTGCCTGCGCTACGGCTGAGCCGCGCTGCGCCGCGCTGCGCCGCGTCAAAAATAGGATTCATCCTATATTTTAGAAATTCCTTGCGCCGAGGCGCTTCTGGGACGCTTCAAGCCGCGGCGCAGCGTGGCGCAGCGGGTCTGGTGGAATAGCACCCATTGACTAGAGTGGCCGCGATCGCTAAAAACGCCGCAGCGTGGCGTGGCGTAGCCGTAACGCAGCGCAGACGCTCCCGGTGGAATCTAGGGGTTAGCTACCGTCATTATAGTCCTTGACAGTGGTCTGTACGACTGGATTAACAACGTGTCACATGTTAAGAATTCACATTCAGAATCGAGTATTCAACTAAGCCGTGTAATAACAGTTGTTAGTAGCCTTAATGGCCTACAGTTGTTATGCTATACCACATTGCCCTTCACTGGGTGTATAATGAGCTGCACTAAACTACATTTTAGCATTTAAAATACCTAGCCATTCTTTTGCGGTTATTTTGGTAAAGTAACTCAAAAGTAATATAAAAGTAGTGTAACTCATTACATTTCAGAGACAGTAATATTGTAATGTAACTTATTACTTAAAAAAGACAGTAATAAGTAATATGAACTTTACATTTTGGAAGTAACTTGCCAAACACTGCTGAAGACACACTCCTTCTCTCTGGCCTTCTAGTCAGAGCTGAGCATGACACCTGACATTTCCCTGTGTTTTGTTTTTATATTTCTGTTGTAAATTCTTGTCTTTTCTATTTTGTTTCTCATGTTATTGTAGTGTGCTTTTATTACATGTACAGCACTTTGGCTCGACCAAAAATAGTTTTTAAACGTGCTTTATAAATAAAACTTGATTTGATTTGATTTGATACGCTTCCAACTATCTGCCTCCATGGAGGTCAACATCAGGAGAGAGGACTCAATCAAGCAATCATGAACAAGAGGAACATTTAGAGGAGGTAACCCCAGAGTTATTCTCAGTGGTGGGAGAAGTATTCAGATGCTTCTTTACGAGTACAAGTCCTATATTCAAAGTCTTACAAAAGTAAAAGTATTATTAGCAACAAGTATACACATTAAAAGTAATAATTATGCAGAAAAATAGCCTCTATGTGTGTGTATAATTATATATGTGACATTTCTAGATTAATATTGTGGCATCAAGTAGCATTTTACTGTTACTTTTGTGACTTAAAGAGTTTGATTTTTAGAGATGCCTTTTGCTCAAAGAAGCTAAAGCTGTTACATAAATGTAGTGGATGAGAAGTTTAAAGTAGCACACAATGGAGATACTCAAGTTAAGTACAAGTACTTCATAATTGTACTTAAGTACAGTGAGTAGATGTACTTATACTTCCCACCTCTGGTTATCTTCTGGATAATGAAGCATGAGGAGGAGCTCTCCTGACCTGCAGGATTATCATGGGGTGTTTTTGGGCTAAATGAGAGACTGAAATGCTCGTGTGCGCCATCTACTGATCAGCTGGGAGGGTTACTTTAAAAATGTACTTACATGCAATGTTGAGGTACTTGTACATCACTTGAGTATTTCCATTTTCTGCTGCTTTGTACTTCTACTCCTCTACAGTTCAGAGGTACATGGTTTACTTTTACTCCACTACATGTATTTAATACCTTTAGTTACTTCACAGATGTGGATGAATGATGTGAAATATAACCAAGTGTTAAATCAGACTTTAGTTCCACCTGGAGTAAATCCACAAGCTACCCTGCAGTATACAAAGCCATTCAAACTAGCTGCACCTTTACCAGCTTTGAGAACACTTTAATGATCAATTATTATAAAACATATCATATATATTATTCTGAAATGGACCAATCTGCACAACGACTACTTTTACTGTCGCTACTTTAACTATATTTTGATGATAATACTTTTCTACTTTTACTTGAGGAACATTTTGAATGCAGTACTTTTACTGTAACAGAGTATTCCTACACTCTGGTACTTCTACTTTTACTCAAGTACAAGATCTGAGTACTTCTACTTTTACTCAAGTACAAGATCTGAGTACTTCTACTTTTACTCAAGTACAAGATCTGAGTACTTCTACTTCTACTCAAGTACAAGATCTGAGTACTTCTACTTAAGTACAAGATCTGAGTACTTCTACTTCTACTCATGTACAAGATCTGAGTACTTCTACTTTTATTCAAGTACAAGATCTGAGTACTTCTACTTTTACTCAAGTACAAGACCTGAGTACTTCTACTTTTACTCAAGTACAAGACCTGAGTACTTCTACTTTTACTCAAGTACAAGATCTTAGTACTTCTACTTTTACTCAAGCACAAGATCTGAGTACTTCTACTTTTACTCAAGTACAAGATCTGAGTACTTCTACTTTTACTCAAGCACAAGATCTGAGTACTTCTACTTTTACTCAAGTACAAGATCTGAGTACTTCTACTTTTACTCAAGCACAAGATCTGATGCTCCATTTCTTTGACCTCTCTTATCTTTGCTTGTGAGTTATTGCTAAGTCCTTTAACCTCTGTTGGCATTGACAATCTCTTCAAAGGCATCTGAGAAGTTTGTGGAGGAAATGACTCTTTCCTGAAAGTGCAAACATCTCTGAATGTTGAAAATGATACGTCAAAATAGAACTTAAATACCGCACTTGAAGATGATCTCCGTCACTTGAATAACATCTTATTTTAAACTTGACTTTCTGTGGAGTTCACGTCTCTGATTCAAAGTGAGAAACTCTCCGTCTCTTCCTCCCTGGACTGTCTGCGGCCTCTCGTGAACCTCAGTTAGATAACGTAGATATTCCCAGTGCGTCCACAGCGTGTCTGGAGAAAAGTTGAAGAGCTTCATAACTATTGCTTCCTTTTTCTTGACGGCTAATTTAAATTGGCTCTTTAATCAACGTTACATCCACTTGACACAGAGGGTGACCCGGCGCTGTGATTTCACACCGAAACAGGAGAGATCACAGCTTCTCCATTCAGAGAAAAGCTCTTGAATTAACACAATTAATACACTTAATATACATGTATCTAAATGCTATATATTCTCTTGTAAAACCAACTTATTTTAGAGACTATAATGCTGCATAAAAGGTCCTTTAAAAATACATAAAATGCATGTTTGCAGTATTCATTTAGACGCAGGGAAATGTGAAAACTCTAGACAAGAAATTGTCTTCAGTAAACGATAAACACACTTAAAATGCTCGATCTAAATGCTATATATTTGATTGTAAAACCGGCTTATTTAAGAGACTATAATGCTGCATAAAAGGCCCTTTTATAGTGACATCAAATGCATGTTTGCAGTATTCATTTAAAGGCAGGGAAATGTGAATACTCTAGTTACTAAGCCATCGAAACGACAGCTTCTCCATCAGAGAAAATGTCTTGAATAAACAATAAACACAGTTAATGTACAAGTATTAAATGCTATATATTTTATTGTGAACCCTTCTGCTTTAAGAGACTATAATGCTGCACAAAAGTCGCTTATAAAATGCAGGTTTGCAGTATTAATGTCCTCCTCTCTGTCTGTCTCTCAGTGTGCGATATGGATTCTAGAGAAACGTACAGAAACGAGATTCCTGCAACCGTTGAAAGTTTACAAATGGTTTCTGCCATCTCTTTCCTCCCTGAGTGAGAGTGGGAGATCCTGCCGACAGAGGAGAAGAAAAAACGCTGGCAATAATATTTCTGAAAGCGAGTTATTGCAGTTGTATGTGTCATGGGAAATCATTGTGTCCTGGGCTGCAGCAAATGATTATTGAGAGCTAATAGTGTGTGATGTTTAATATAAGAGAGAAGAGACAAAATCACTCATAGCACCTCGGGGAATTAATTAAGGGGTGAGGGAGAGGGGGAGGCATCTGTGAGGAAGACGCTCTTTATTACCGTGTTGTGTTATTACTGTCCACACACACACACACACACACACAGACACACACACACACACACACACACACACACACACACACACACACACACACACATACACATACACATACACTACACACACACACACACACACTCTGCTGCAGTGTGTGTGTGCCGCACCGCTCACTGAGGCCAATACATCTAGCAAATATTGACCGGTGGAATAGTGGGAGGCCTTGGAGCTCCTGAGGCAATCTGCAGCTATGCTTCAATCTCTCCTGCCATATGTTTGACTTAACAAGTCTCCGTTCATAATACACCTCGAGTGCATGAAGACAAACAAGGATGGATCTGCCGTCTGCAGACCAGATCGTGTATAATTTAGTTCCTGAGCTGGTTGGCCTGCAGGTCGTTGAGCATCCTCTACATCCTGGTCCCCAGACAGAGACACATATCTCTCTCTCTCTCTCTCTCTCTCTCTCTGTCTCTCTCTCTCTCTCTCTCTGTCTCTCTCTCTCTCTCTCTCTCTCTCTGTCTCTGTCTCTCTCTCTCTCTCTCTCTCTCTCTGTCTCTCTCTCTCTCTCTCTCCTCTCTCTCTCTCTCTCTCTCTCTCTCTCTCTCTCTCTCTGTGTGACCTTCTGCAGGCGCTGAGGCTGGAGGAGGAAGAAGTCTCCGGAGATTCAGCTTATCAGCAGGCAGAGAGGAGCTATATATCCTGCCATCCTTCAATGAAGGGCACCTGGAGAGGCTCAGGTAGGACTCAGTGTAATGTCGCCGCGGAGAATAAACAAACTGATAGAGAAATAAACCATGCTTACTATTTAGTTTGAACAAAATGAACACTGAACCATAACCACAGTATGTTGAAGATTTCGTCATTTTAATTTTGTAATTTTCAACCTAAAAGGTGTGTGTATATGTAGGGTTTTAAAATGTGGGATAACACCTTCAATTATTTTACTTTTTGGGGTCTTCCCTCTCCTGTAGTGTGTTCTGTAGGTTTGAGTGCATGTAAATGGTCTGCAGAGGCTAAAATCCGCTCAAAAACAATGCACTCCTTTTCCGTTACCGTACATAACGTGCCTTGAAGCGGAGATAATTAACAACAAGGATTACTTCTCTCTTTTATATCTATTACTTATTCGGTCTTCAAACCTTCAATCTACAGCTGGTGATGTTGAACAGCGGCGAGACACGTGATGTATTTCGTTTTTCGTTCGTCAAAGGTGTTTTTTAAGATAAGATAAGACTTTATTCATCCTGAGGAAATTGTTGTGCCAGAGTTACAACGATACAATAAACACAGCAGCATAATAATACAACTGTACACTAACATCGCAGTAAAAAGAGCATTAAATAACTACAGGAAACACAGACGGTCAATTTATTAATATGAAAAACTGTAAAACACTAAATGATGAAGAGCAGTATTGAATTTGATGAGAATCAGTAAGGTAAAAACACTGTTTTGTCAATACAAAAGTTGTCCTAATTGGATTATATTTATTTTATATTTACTTCCAAGCAAGTCCAATAGAGGTTCAGAGGGTCTTTAGAGAGCCTGATTCAGTGGCTCCTTCTCCTCCTAAAGGCTGTGTGAACTGGAGAAACATCAGCAGCACATCAGGTATGATGTAAAACAAGTGTGCTGGTGTCGTCCCCCGCTGCACACAGAATGGTTTGACCCGACCTTCACCTCTGTGCTGTCTCACCTCTGTTGATCTGATGCCCGATGAACACCACGATGTGACATCTCTCTCAGTCCTGCGCTTATAATCTTTGTTAGAATAGAATTGATTCCCTTCCCCTCGGTTCATCCTTGCATCCAAGTGGCAATTTGTTTTTGGAGCGTAGTAGGATTATTTTGGAGATGCTTATTTTCATTTGTTCCTTCATCCCCACCATCCTCTCTCCTCTGGGGGTTTATCTGGTCCGTGCCGCCGTGCCCCTCCCCCCCACACTTAGAGGTCAGACAGAGGTCAGACAGAGGTCAGACACGGCGAGCTCTGCAGAAATCGGCTTAATTGAGCTCAATTACTTCATGAGACGGCACACAGTAACCCGCCATGATCTCTGCTAATGATTCATTAGTGTGTTCATCACACAGTTCGCTAAAGGGAATCACACGCTCTGTTTAGAGCAGCGGTTTTCAAAGTGTGAGGCGCGCCAGAGAGCGTCAGGGGAGGCGCAGCGTGAGAAAAACATTACGAGAAACAGTGAAATCTAGCTTGTTAACTTCAGCTAACTTTATGCGAGCGGCAACATGGATGGATTTTTAGTGAAGTTACCTAAAGTGAGAGACGAGACAGCGTCTGGCAGAAAACGTCACTTGCACACTTTTGGCTGTCTGTGGAGACCGAGTTCCCCCACCTCGCCAACAAGGCTGTAAAAGTGCTCATTCCCTTCACCTCCGCCTACCTGTGTGAGTGCGGGTTTTCCACATTGACTTTGATCAAAAGCAAGTACCGGTCAAGCAGGGGCGGATCTACCGGGGTAGCATGGAGTGGCAACTGCCACCCTAAAAATAGCCTTGCCACCCCAGCTGCCACCCCAGTTGGCAGATTTGTTTTGAAATAAAAGTTGTGGCTCATCGGACATTTATGAGAGAAAATGCCTAAAGTCCGAGTGCAAGTGAATGCAGCACAAGACACGAGCCTTGTAACCCCTCCCCCGGCCCTCGCACGAGCGTGGAAATGTGACTGATGGCGATTTCATTTGAACGGGACGGCGCAAAACGAGAAGCATTCGGACCCAAGTAGACGGAAGGACTTTCCACTGGATCATAATACCCCTGCATTATAGCAACAACAACAATAATGATAATAGCAATAATAATAATAATTGGGAGGGGGGGCGCGGCTGTTCTTATGTTCTCTGACGGGAGGCACCTTCCCACACTTGAAAACCCCTGGTTTAGAGGCTGCAAACACAAACCATTTGAGCCGGTGTGAACAGTTTTACTCTGTGTTTCTATCTAGAGTCCAATAGGACATTTTTCAAAGAAACGTTAAAGAGGCCCTATTTTGCTTGCTGTGGTGTTTCTTTTCCTATAGGTTTTTATGCATGTAAATGGTCTGCAAAGGATAAAATCCCTGTGTTCCCTCCAGAGGGAGTTCTCTAAGCAGTTGACCAATCACAACAGAGCTGGCCAGCTAACCAAAGAGAAAAATAAAGAGCTTTTTGAACATTAAAGCATGGAGACATGTCACAGTAGAGACACTACATACTGATATACACCTGAACATCAGCAGGAGAGGACTCTTTAAAGTAGACTCACTACATACTGATATACACCTGAACATCAGCAGGAGAGGACTCTTTAAAGTAGAGACACTACATACTGATATACACCTGAACATCAGCAGGAGAGGACTCTTTAAGGTAGAGACACTACATACTGATATACACCTGAACATCAGCAGGAGAGGACTCTTTAAAGTAGAGACACTACATACTGATATACACCTGAACATCAGCAGGAGAGGACTCTACTGATATACACCTGAACATCAACAGGAGAGGACTCTTTAAAGTAGAGACACTACATACTGATATACACCTGAACATCAGCAGGAGAGAACTCTTTAAAACATATCTTCAAAGTGGATCCGACTTAAGCTGCATTGCCATTAGTTTTTTTTAATCATTAAGTCTTTATCATAGATTTTAATGTTATTTTTGGGGGTTTTAGTAATTGTAGTGAGTAATTTTTTACATGCTATTATTGTAACTTTTAGACTAGCAAAATTATATTTATTGTTTTGTATAATGTTTTGCTATTTTTGACTTTTTCCAAACATTTTATTACTTCTGTTTCTTTCCTTTTTTTAAAACTTTTTTAGCCTGTCATGAAAATAGTTTGCCTAGCATTGAGACCACCTCACAACTTTTCGATATCTGGATCACCATCTAGCACAGCCTCAGCCTCTATTTGAGATGGAGCAACATAATTGGTGATCAAGTTGTCACACAAACAGTTCCTTCTATTATTATTTTAATGTGAAGCTGGTGGTCTGTGTGGTTTCTTACGGGGGAAGCAGAGGCAGCCGTTGTTTATTTCCTGTCATGAAGACAATATCTGACAACTGGTTCTGTTGTCTTTAAGCTTCATCAGGCGCTGACAGCGGCAGTAATTGAGGGCCGAGCTTCTCGTTTTGAGGGAGCTGAATGACAGGAAGCTGACAGTTAAAAAAAACGTCACTGTCAGTTATCGAACCAGCGGCATTGTCTTATTTGGCTGAGCTCATTCAGAGACACCTGTGTCGAACAAAAGCACAAAATAAATAAGCGTCTTTATTCGTGGAAGCTTCAAAGATGTGTTCATCAGCACGGATTATGAAACAATGCAATGTTTAATTTAGAAGATAAAGCAGTTATACAAGCTTTACGAGGCCCAGGTCCATGCAGAGATTGTGTGTGTGTGTGTGTGTGTTCATTTGCTATTTGTCCTTGATCAGTTCTGAGTGTTATCAGCAGATTAAATGGGCGTTATCGCAGGTTATCAGCCTCATAGATGTGGGTCAGTAGGGGCCTGATGCTCCTCCTGGTAGGTTTGATCTCCTGTTTACACGGCTGATCCCAGGAAGAAGGAATACAGAAGATGACTCCTTTAGGGACAGTAGTGATAATGACAGAAGCAGCAAGGTTTTTGTCGTGAAGTTCACAACTTTTAGTTTCACTGTCACACTACAGATATATTATTTCAACTATCTTTTACAAAACGTACCCCAGTAGTTTTGGTGGATTTGTAGGTCTAACACCACTCAAACAGGATGCTGATGAAACCTGGAATAATTCATTTGGAACTCCATTTCCGTAGTTTGGTTTCCTGTGAAGATAGAAGTTTATTTTGTGGCTGTGGCGCAGTGGGTTGTGCGTTGGTGTTGGGATCAGGGGAGCACAGGTTCAAACCCCACTGCAGTCAGCATGTCGTTGTGTCCCTGAGACACTTCACCCCAAATTGCTCCTGTGGGGATTGTCCACAGTATTGAGTATGTAAGTCGCTTTGGATAAAAGCATCTAACATGTAATTTTGTAAATATAACTGCATGTAACTATGGGAAATTGACACATGATGTTGGACATTCACCGAAGAAAACACCAAGTTTAAGGTTTGTAGATTGCGTTCAATACAGTACATTCATTCGGTTTTACAATCTGGTGCAACATGTATTTGTTTCCCTGGGGAGAAAGCTGATTTGTGGGCAAAGTGTAGCTGGTAATATGTTGGTTGAATATCTGCCTTGTATCTCAGAAACGCACGATATCATGTCGTTTACAGTGTGAGATGATCTTTTAGGGTTCTGCAACAAAAGTACTTGGTGAAGTTCAGAAAACAGACTATGGTTTGGGTAGAGATAAAGCTACGGACATTAGCAGAAAACTGTATTAGGTGTATATAGTGAAATAAGTTAAACAAGCTATAGCAGCATGGAAGATTTTTGCCATATCGCCCAGAAGTAAGTCTCCAGGAAATGAACATGTCTATGAAAAGTCCCCAAAGTGACTTTCCACTGGTACTTTTCTTACTTACTTTGTCCCAATTCCTCCTTTTTTCTCCCTAAAGATTTCTGTTTTATTTATTTATCAGCCCCCCTCCCCACACACACACACACACACACACACACACACACACACACACACACACACACACACACACACACACACACACACACACACACAGTATGGAGGCACTCTGGATGTGATGGACGTTAGCTGCTGCTGCTAAACGCCTCTCCACATTTCCCCGAGGATACGCTACACTCTGCCTCACCTCGCATGGGCATATCCGTGGGATATAGAGAATTTGTGGGTCTTTTGGTGGACCGTTGACAGAGAAAAAAATGCAATCATGACGCAGGTGGCACCTGCTAGAAATGGTAATGCTATTATAATGATTTTGAGGGAAATGTCTTTTTAAATGTCTGCTCTCAGCAGGAGAGGGCCTCTTTAAAACATATCGTTAAAGTGGATTCGACTTAAGCTGCATTGCCATTTGTTTTTTTAATCTTTAAGTCTTCATCATTGATTTTAAAATGATCTTTTTGGTTTTAGTAATTGTAGTACGTTTTTTTTTACATGCTATTATTGTAACGTTTAGACTAGCAAAATTACATATATTGTTTTATATCAATATTTGCTATTTCTTTATTTTTCCCAACATTTTATTGTTCTTTTTTCCTTTTTTTGTACTTGTTTAGCCTGTCATGAAAATAGTTTGCCTAGCATTGAGACCACCTCACAACTTTTCAATATCTGGATCACCATCTAGTACCTTTCATTTTTTTTCATTTAATCGTTTATTTGAACAGGGACAATGCACATTAAAGAACACTTTAGACAAATAATGCTTCAAGTGTAAATATGCCGGATTTGAGCATTGAGCTAATTTCCATCCGTAGTCCCTCACATACAACATATAAGAACATGACATTTGTAAAAGCAAAAAATAAATACATGATATGCAGAAAGAGCAAGAGCAGCATACATAAGTATTTACCACATGGCAGTACAATATAGCAGCTACGACATATTAAGTGCAAGAGATGATACAAGAGCTACCTAAAGTGCAAGAGGAGATACCCCTGTGTTAAAGTGCATTTAGCGGTGATTGCACGTCTGTTTGTTGCTCAACCATTCTCTGAGTTGACCTTTGAAGCTATTGACAGTGGGACAATCCCGTATCTCAGCTGGGAGGCTATTCCACAAAGAGCTGCCCTTAATGGAGAGGACATTTTGTCCAAAAGTGGTCCGTCTACGGTGGACTTCACAGTCTCCTCTGGTTTCTGACCTAGTGCAGCGTCCAGTGTGTTTTTTATGGATGAATTCCCCTAAGGGGGGGGGGGGGGGGGGGCAGTCCATGTAAACATTTATAAAAAAAACACATACACCTCTATTTGAGATGGAGCAACATAATTGTTGATCAAGTTGTCACGCAAACAGTTCCTTCTATTATTATTTTAATGTGAAGCTGGCAGAGGTGGGAAGTAGTGGAGTACAAATACTTTGTTACTGTACTTAAGTACATGTTTCTGGTATCAGTACTTTACTCCACTACTTATTTTTCTGACGACTTTTTACTTTTACTTCTTACATTTTAACAAAAATACCTGTACTTTCTACTTCTTACATGTTCCAAACAGGCTGGTTCCTTTAGTTTGAATGTGTGTTTGATGGCGTGATCATTATTATTCAGAGTCATTGCGTGCCTATTGATTTGAACACGATCCGTGTATCCATCATTTCCTGGTCTTCTCTAAAGAAGAGGGACCAATGAAAATGTGGAAACATTCATTAGCTAACAATTACATTATTGTTCTATTAATATAAAGGGACGTCAGTTACTCTTTAAAACAGATGGTAGTTATGGGTACTTTTTACTAAGTACATTTCAAAGCCCATACTTCTTTACTTTTACTTGAGTAAAGAAGTTTAGTCAGTACTTCTACTTTCACCAGAGTATTTTTAAACACGAGTATCTGTACTTCTACTTGAGTAAAGGATGTGTACTTGTGCCCTCTCTGGAAGCTGGTGGTCTGTGTGGTTTCGTATATATTGTGGTGGACGGTTGGAAGCGCAACAATAATGACGCAGGTAGAGGCTGCTAGGAATGGTAATGCTATTATAATGATTTTGAGGGAATGTCTTCATAAATGTCTGCTCTCCGGGGAGTCGCCTTTTACGCGGACGATGAATATATTCATGTCCACTCCTCGCTTTCTGTTTGCTCTGTTTGCTTGTCTCGAATGCAGCTGCTTCTGCAGGCCCGTCCCGAGAGAGGAAACTTTGTAAACATGAATAATAATCAGGTTCAGGTAATCTGCATGAGGCTGCAGCCGCGTGGCCACCATTAGCATTTTGTTTGCAGCTAACGTTTGATCTCTTATCACGGCAAACAGGATGGATGTTATTTTTTGTAATTGCTTTTAGAGGAGATTAGACCTTATATATAAAGAGGCAAATATGTTTTATGACTCCGGGGCATCGTTGGTTTTTGACTAGACTTTGTTAAACATTTATAACGTGTACAATACACACTGATTGAAATAGCAGACAAACAGCGAGTCAGGTTATCAGCGTGTTGCATATACAGTTTATGTTGTGCAGTTTCTCTTTTTACCAAACCACAAACTGTTCCATTTGATTATGATTTTAAAATGTTTTCTTAATGCATTGTTGAAAATGTGTGAATTACGTTCCTTAAGCGCTAATATTAAGACAAGATGCTACTGATTAGCTCTTGATACAGACCTCCTGTGAGTCATCAAATCTGCCTACTTCCTGACATACTGTATAACATCACTATGTATCACTCACACTCCTATTGGCTATCGCTCCAACACATTGCACGTGATAGGCTAGCCCCTAGATTCCACCGGGTCCGTCTGCGCCGCGTTATGGCCGCATTATGGCCGCGTTACGGCTGCGCCGGCGTTCACAGCGATCGTGGCCACTCTAGTCAATGGGTGCTATTCCACCAGACGTGCCACGATACGGCTAGAAGCGTCCCAGAAGCGTCCCAGAAGCGTCCCAGAAGCGTCTCGGTGCTGGGCTCCGCTAAAAAGAGGCGGCTGGTCTATTTTCGACGCGACGCGAGGCGTTGCATAGCGCCGGGCAGGAAGTGGACCGGTCAGAGCATCCAGTCAATCACCAAAATAAACATTTTGCAGACCCTATCCCTCCGTAGTCTTTCAAGTAGGAGGAGAAATGCCAGCGTTCTCCTCCGGTTTACAGGCACTGTGTAAATTATATATATAGAATAATTATGATGATGAATGCATTTTTTTACCACTAAAATACAGCAACACATCTTTGATTCATGTCATTTATAACTGGAATATTACAATTATTATTAACTTTGTCTGTACAAAGTAGCCTGTCCAGGAAATATGCCCAAATCAACAAAAACTGCGAGCCGGCAGGCAAGACGCTCCGCCTCTGAAACGCGCCCGGTAGGGTTTGACGCTGTAGGAGGTCGGAACAAAACGCGGCGCAGACTGACCCGGTGGAATCCCGGGGTAAGCGGTTGACCAATCACAACAGAGCCGGCCAGCTAACCAATCAGAGCAGACTCGGCTCTGGTTTCAGACAGAGGGTGAAAAGAGGTGCTGCAGCACAGGCAGAATGAGAAAAATAAAGAGCTTTTTGAACATTAAAGCATGGAGACATGTCACAGTAGAGACACTACATACTGATATACATGAACATCAGCAGGAGAGGACTCTTTAAAGTAGAGACACTACATACTGATATACACCTGATCAGCAGGAGAGGACTCTTTAAAGTAGAGACACTAAATACTAATTTGAACCTAAAAATGAACAGAATAGGGCCCCTTTAAGAAGATATTGCACCGTATGACATTACAGTAATTTATGTGAGGCTCTAATAGAGACTTATACAGGATTAAAAGTGCTTTAGATGGCAGAAAAAGCATCAATTTAAAAAGAAAAGGCCATCATATCTTGACATTAAAAGTGTGAAACCTCATCAATATGAACGGCGAGGAACTTGGTTGGAATTAACACTCAATATTCCTGCTGTTCATTCTGATATGTTCAGCTATTTCTATTCAAGCAAAGGATAATAAAGTTAGTCTTGCTTATATTAAGAGATAGTACATTGCATTAAAGTCATGTGTCATCCTCATTCACACTGGAGGTTTGATCTTGAGGTGACTTTGGAGCAGGAAGAGGTAAAAATGGAAGCTTTTTCTATTCTGCTGTGATACCTTCTGCCGGCACTAACAAGCTCCTGACAGCAAACACATCTTTGACAGGTTCCCCTCATCGCTTTATAGATAGTCTTAAGACTTTAATCCGGATCCAGTGGCAGGCTCATCCTCAGTCAATAGGGTAAAGAGAAGCTCAGGAGAGGCATGTTGTCCAAAGGCGGGATCAAACGCACATGCTCCGAATGTTAAACTGCAGCTCAGCTCGTGTGAAGGGTACTGAAGGAGGGATTGATAAAGGTTTGCTAAATAATGCACTGCACAGATTTCATTTCAATTTCATCTCACTGAAGTCTAGACTTTGAAAGAGAGACCAAGCAGAAAAATAGAAACAAACAGATCAATTTAACACTTTTTGCGTCAGCATCATGCTTTTCCCCGTCAGGGTTTTTTATTCATGAATGCTTACCCCTTACTTCACATTATCCCACTTGTTACAGGATTACACTCTGAAGACTGGAACAGACAAACTAACCTAATACATGTATTTGAAATCTCTTGACATAATACATTCATTTAAAGTCAACGGTTCAGTTTTGTCAGTGACCAAACCAACGACTACCTCTGTATGTGTATTTGTGTGTGTGTGTGTGTGGCCTAGCATTACTATACTTGTGGGGACCTAAATCTGTTTACACAGTCACGTGTGGGGACTCGCCTCCCTTATGGGGACAAAATGGAGGTCCCCATGAGGGGAATCATTAATTTTAGGGTGAAGACTTAGTTAAGGGTTAGGGTAAGGGTTAGGGTTAGGCATGTGTTGGTTATGGTTAAGGTTAGGATAAGTCTCCAGGAAATGCATGTAAGTCAATGTAATGTCCCCTGAAGTGATGTATATATGGTATGTGTGTGTGTGTGTGTGTGTGTGTGTGTGTGTGTGTGTGTGTGTGTGTGTGGTTGGTTTGGAATCTGTATACTGTCAGCAGTGATGCGTCACATTTCACAGTTTTAAGCAGTGTGTGAGAGGATCGCCCTGCAGGTCTCACTCTGTCTCTGTTAGCGCATTCTTATTTTTTTCAGAACTCTGACCTTGATCTCAGAACTCAGATTTATTATTTCTGCAATTTCTTTTTTCTTAAATTATTGTTTTTCTGAGATTAAAGTTAGAATTCTTGACCTAAGTCTAATGTATAAAAAAAAATTCAGTTATAAAAATGTTTTCACATGTGGCCCGTATCCTGTTCGATAGTAATCCCTGCTGTGTTAATACAAATAATTAAACATTTATTTCAAAATACAACATGTTAAGAAAAGCATTCTTTATTTTATAGCCTAAGACATTATTTCCGTGTTTCTGTTATTTATTTAAAAAAAAAAAATTCAAGATTTTTCACATCAGCCGTGCATTTAACTCTGTATGAAACCTCAGCTGCCCTCATTGTTTAAACATAAAGCGCCTCAGTATTGACTGCTTGTTAACTTTATCAGGATGTCAATAGTCATTATTGCTTATCTTGTCTTGATTATCCTCTGGCCTGTAAAATCAATTAGCATAATCCAATCCCATTCTGCAAGTCAAGAGTTCACACTGATGAAGATTCACTGTACAGCATCCTGCACGTACATGTTCTCCTTCATAAGAACAGCACATGTTACGTTTTCTGATCAAGAATACATTTCATTTACTAAATAATGGCAGGTCATGCAACACTAGTTAAGAGGCCAATATAGAGAGCGGCAGGAATGAGTCTAAAACTGGGAAATGACTCAGCATTTAAGCAGTTCCTGTTCCCTGCTTTTCTGATTGTGTTTTTGGTTGTTATCCTGAAATAAGGTCTGTGGTTAACACAAGCTGAAGAGATGTTAGTCCTATGACATAAAATACGTGAGTAAATACCCCACTGATGGATTTAAAAACTGCGGTTGCTAACAAGTGTCTAAATGGGACGACTAAATGTCATTATGCCCAACATTAGCCGCCTTTAGCTTAGCGGTGGTGACGTGAAGTCATGTGACCGTGCTGTAGTTCCTTTATAGCCCAACATTAGCTGCCTTTAGCTTAGCGGTGGTGACGTGAAGTCATGTGACCGTGCTGTAGTTCCTTTATAGCCCAACATTAGCCACCTTTAGCTTAGCGGTGGTGACATGAAGTCATGTGACCGTGCTGTAGTTCCTTTATAGCCCAACATTAGCCACCTTTAGCTTAGCGGTGGTGACGTGCAGTCATGTGACCGTGCTGTAGTTCCTTTATAGCCCAACATTAGCCACCTTTAGCTTAGCGGTGGTGACGTGAAGTCATGTGACCGTGCTGTAGTTCCTTTATAGCCCAACATTAGCCACCTTTAGCTTAGCGGTGGTGACGTGAAGTCATGTGACCGTGCTGTAGTTCCTTTATAGCCCAACAATAGCCACCTTTAGCTTAGCGGTGGTGGCGTGAAGTCATGTGACCGTGCTGTAGTTACTTTATAGCCCATCATTAGCCACTTTTAGCTTAGCGGTGTTGACGTGAAGTCATGTGACCGTGCTGTAGTTCCTTTATAGCCCAACATTAGCCACCTTTAGCTTAGCGGTGGTGACGTGAAGTCATGTGACCGTGCTGTAGTTCCTTTATAGCCCAACATTAGCACCTTTAGCTTAGCGGTGGTGACGTGAAGTCATGTGACCGTGCTGTAGTTCCTTTATAGCCCAACATTAGCCACCTTTAGCTTAGCGGTGGTGACGTGAAGTCATGTGACCGTGCTGTTGTTCCTTTATAGCCCAACATTAGCTGCCTTTAGCTTAGCGGTGGTGACGTGAAGTCATGTGACCGTGCTGTAGTTCCTTTATAGCCCAACATTAGCCACCTTTAGCTTAGCGGTGGTGACGTGAAGTCATGTGACCGTGCTGTAGTTCCTTTATAGCCCAACATTAGCTTTTTAATTCAGAAATCATAAAGTGGTGTTAATATGTGGAGATTATCCTGCTGAACAAAACGTGTAAATATCACAGAGATTACTTTCTGCAATAATCCAAAATAACATGGGTGTAAAAAGGCGTAGAGAGGAGCCGTACAGAATAACAATGATCAATACGAGCAGAGAACAGTAAAATATTCAGGGCAGAGTGACCCGGCAGCTCACAGAATATTTCAGGATTTCCATATCCAAGGACAGACTTTGTTCCCTTCTCTTCAGGTTATTACTCCGCCAATGACTCCATCTTTCCTCGTCTGATTACCCGATCAAACACAGGAGTGACAAACTGCAGAGCAGAAACACAACACTGAAGTGAAGGAGTAATAATCCCCTTATTTCCCCCAGCAAATCCAATTTGAGCAGCACATTGTGTGGACAGGTGTTCATCCTTCACTGGATTTGATGGAAATAACCTGCAATAACATGTGGGATACACTGAGGTAATGCAGAGTGACACCTCCATTGTCAGGGCATTTCTCTCGTGGGGTAATTTAATGACCCATTGCAGAGTGAGAAATCATTGTGATTCAACAATGTGCTTTATAAAAAAACTGAAACACACTATAAAATGAGATTTATGTTCATTTACCAAGAAAAAAAAAGCCAAGGGTATACGAATGATCTAAAAAAAACAGGCTAAAATTGGAAAAGACAGGAATAAAATACATGTTTCAAGGAGATAGGAATATGTATTTGATTTAATAAAAGGTAGAAAGTTTTAGCCTTGATTTAAAAGTAGTGAGAGCTGCTGTTTTTTGTATTTTCTAGATATGTTCAAGGTTCTTTATTTGTCAAACGAACATAGCTACAGTGTAGTTATGTCGATGAAAATCTTGTGTCACAGGCTTCTCCAACAGTGCAACACAAAACACAGATAAACAGAAAAATATAGTGCAAGTAAATGGTAGTAAAAACAAGAAGAAAATAGTTTAAAAAAGTTAAATAGTGAAATAAGAGTCTATATGCAAGTCATTGAAACATGATATATTAGGTAAATAGATCAATAATTTTTAAGTAGCAGCCAGATGAATATTATGGATGTTGTTTCAACAGTTCAGGTGTTTAACAGTCTTATTGCCTGTGGGATGAAACTGTCCCTGAGTCTGGTGGTCTTAGTCCGGATGCTGTGAAACATAATAACTGAACGCTGATCTCCATGTTTAGTCTTGACTCTGGGGAAAGAAAGCAGACCAGCAGTATTTTTAAAGAGGCCCTATTCTACCTAGGTTTTGGTGCATGTAAATGGTCTGCAAAGGCTGAAATCCCAGTGTTCCCTCCAGGGGGAGTTTCTCTCCTGAAACGCCTCCATTGGACTCCTCTGTTAACTTGCGAAAAAAGTGACATCACTATGTAACACTGGCGCTTCTATTGGCTAGCGCTCCAACACATTGTACGTGATAAGGCTAAGGGGCGGGACATCTCTAAGTGGTTGACCGATCACAACAGTCCCGGCCAGCTAACCAATCAGAGCAGACTGGGCTCTGGTTTCAGACAGAGGGTGAAGAAGAGGTGCTGCAGCACAGGCAGTATGAGAAAAATAAAGAGCTTTTTGAACATTAAAGCATGGAGACATGTCCCAGTAGAGACACTACATACTGATATACACCTGAACATCAGCAGGAGAGGACTCTTTAAAGTAGAGACACTACATACTGATATACACCTGAACATCAGCAGGAGAGGACTCTTTAAAGTAGAGACACTACATACTGATATATACCTGAACATCAGCAGGAGAGGACTCTTTAAAGTAGAGACACTACATACTGATATACACCTGAACATCAGCAGGAGAGGACTCTTTAAAGTAGAGACACTAAATACTGATATACACCTGAACGTCAGCAGGAGAGGACTCTTTAAAGTAGAGACACTAAATACTAATATACACCTGAACATCAGCAGGAGAGGACTCTTTAAAGTAGAGACACTACATACTGATATACACCTGAACATCAGCAGGAGAGGACTCTTTAAAGTAGAGACACTACATACTGATATACACCTGAACATCAGCAGGAGAGGACTCTTTAAAGTAGAGACACTAAATACTAATATACACCTGAACATGTGCAGGATAAAGTCCCTTTAATGTTGCATTGTCCCTGTAAAATAAACAAATACAATTCAAATGTATAAAAATCTCCCGTACATCCAACGTGCTGATAACATTAGTATTCCTCTTCCTGTAAACACCGTCTGGCCCCTATAGGTCGGCCCTGAGACATGTGTGTGTGTGCTGATAACTCCTGTCACATGATCAAAGCTCGTCCATCGCTGTGAGCTCATCTGTGACTTTAGAGCAAAGTGGAAATAAAAAGATCCATCAATGAGAAAATGTCCCCGAGTCCATTTCGGTCAACAGAAATCAAAGGGAGGGAGAAGAGAGGGAGGGGACGCTCTCTCGCTGTTAAGCTCCTCCCCCCTCCACCTCCTCCTCCCCTCCCATTGGCCCACCCAGCTGTCGTCTCTTTGGGGGGACAACTCGGCTTTCTGTTGCTATTCCCTTGATCCATTTTAACACACAGTGGTGAACGCATCAAACGCTCCGTGCCATGCAGGATTCATGCACGTTTTTTCAGAAGAAAAGGTATGAAAATATGAAAATGCTCTTCACAGGGGTCTGTGAAGGAGGCCATTTCTATCATGTCTATTTCCCATGTAGAGGAAAAACACACTCTCTGATGTGGCTGCACACACACTCACAGAGAGGGGGGAACAGATTGGGGGTGTATTAAATTACTGATATTTTTTTTCAAGTCTTTATTTGGTTTACACCCCCGGGGTATGTAATCATAGCCACAGCAAATCCTTGGTTTGGCTTATTAGCATATTCATACTTCCCCAGTTATTTGTTCACATGAAACTTTGTGGTTGTCCTTGATAAGCGCTTTAACACGCTGTTTTGACACACACACACACACCAACACACACACACACACACACACACACACACACACACACACACACACACAGCGAGAGGAAACACTGTGCAGAGAAACATGTTTATATATTAAATATAACCCTCACATTACATTGCTTGTATATGAATAGAGTGTGCTATTCAGTTTTAAAATCTTATTCGCACTAATACACCACTGTATAGATATTGTAATATACACGTGCACATTCATACTTTTGTTTAATATAAATACCTTTTTTATATTTTTATTTAATTGAATTTATAATAATTGCACATTCTGACTCCTTATTTTTTATATTAATATTTTATTTTATTGTATTAAATTCTAAAACGGAGCAAAACATTTTCTCTTGGAAGAAATGTATGGTTCTAATTATGATATTAAGAAAAGAGTCATACCTTTTTATTATGTTACAGTGCAAGATGCATACCGGGCATCAACTTTAATAAAAAAAGGATTTTATGAGTCCTGTTTACTCCAACAACTTTCTCCATACCGCTCTGCTAATGTAGTTTTATAATGAAACAAAGAGAAATCCCCTCTGCTCTCCTCCATGTTGATTAGTCCTTTTAAATTACCATCAGAGCTCCAGTAAAGACACATTTGCATGGAGACGTATCAGAGTTTGATGAGTAAATAAATGATTAATCCCGTCTGTTGTCCTTGAGATTTATTCTGCCGCTGTCCTCACAGGAGAGCAGAAGTTAATTAAGATCCTCGTTAGGGAGGCTCCTCTCAAGATATGGTGCTTGAGTGGAGTAGCAGTGCTTCTGGAGTGAACACAATGCACTTTGTATCTGATGATTTCATTCCTTTTTCTAGAAATATCTTTATCTGACTCACCAGATTTGATATCTATCACTAAATGCCAATGGCTTTGAAAGATGTATTGATTATAAGAACACATGTGGAGTTAAGTGAAGAGAACAATTGGGATTGAAGGAGGAGTGTGTTTGCTTATATTGAGATTTAGTTGTGTGTTTGAGGCACATTATTTAATTATTATTGTATTACTAGAGAGTGCAACTACATTAGCATGGAACTGGAAATGCATGGTCACTCAGATGTGAGTTCTGTGTTTGGATAATAATTATGATGTGAGCACCCGCTGCCTCACAGTTTTATTACACGGCTAAGTCGAATGCTCGATTCTGATTGGTCAATTTGGACATTCCAGAGGGCTGTTAAGTCTCGCTAACAGACTGTTGCTATGGAGAGCAGACCGTTGCTAAGGAAGATCAGGGGATTATGTGCAGTCATATCAATCCGCAGAAAGAAGTCCGGTCAATTTAACGTCAGCTGTCGACAACAAACATTAGTTTTTCATCCATCAGAAAACACAGTGGAATCTTTATTTTATATATTTGTTGAAGGTACGACACTCTGGATTCATAATGGCTAAACACTAAAGGGAACAGCAGAAGAAGACAGACAGGAAGTAAACACTAAAGGGAACAGCAGAAGAAGACAGACAGGAAGTAAACACTAAAGGGAACAACAGAAGACAGACAGGAAGTAAACACTAAAGGGAACAGCAGAAGAAGACAGACAGGAAGTAAACACTAAAGGGAACAGCAGAAGAAGACAGACAGGAAGTAAACACTAAAGGGAACAGCAGAAGAAGACAGACAGGAAGTAAACACTAAAGGGAACAGCAGAAGAAGACAGACAGGAAGTAAACACTAAAGGGAACAGCAGAAGAAGACAGACAGGAAGTAAACACTAAAGGGAACAGCAGAAGAAGACAGACAGGAAGTAAACACTAAAGGGAACAGCAGAAGAAGACAGACAGGAAGTAAACACTAAAGGGAACAGCAGAAGAAGACAGACAGGAAGTAAACACTAAAGGGAACAGCAGAAGAAGACAGACAGGAAGTAAACACTAAAGGGAACAGCAGAAGAAGACAGACAGGAAGTAAACACTAAAGGGAACAGCAGAAGAAGACAGACAGGAAGTAAACACTAAAGGGAACAGAAGAAGACAGACAGGAAGTAAACACTAAAGGGAACAGCAGAAGAAGACAGACAGGAAGTAAACACTAAAGGGAACAGCAGAAGAAGACAGACAGGAAGTAAACACTAAAGGGAACAGCAGAAGAAGACAGACAGGAAGTAAACACTAAGGGAACAGCAGAGAAGACAGACAGGAAGTAAACACTAAAGGGAACAGCAGAAGAAGACAGACAGGAAGTAAACACTAAAGGGAACAGCAGAAGAAGACAGACAGGAAGTAAACACTAAAGGGAACAGCAGAAGAAGACAGACAGGAAGTAAACACTAAGGGAACAGCAGAAGAAGACAGACAGGAAGTAATCACTAAGGGAACAGCAGAAGAAGACAGACAGGAAGTAAACACTAAAGGGAACAGCAGAAGAAGACAGACAGGAAGTAAACACTAAGGGAACAGCAGAAGAAGACAGACAGGAAGTAAACACTAAAGGGAACAGCAGAAGAAGACAGACAGGAAGTAAACACTAAAGGGAACAGCAGAAGAAGACAGACAGGAAGTAAACACTAAAGGGAACAGCAGAAGAAGACAGACAGGAAGTAAACACTAAAGGGAACAGCAGAAGAAGACAGACAGGAAGTAAACACTGAAGGGAACAGCAGAAGAAGACAGACAGGAAGTAAACACTAAAGGGAACAGCAGAAGAAGACAGGCAGGAAGTAAACACTGAAGGGAACAGCAGAAGAAGACAGACAGGAAGTAAACACTAAAGGGAACAGCAGAAGAAGACAGACAGGAAGTAAATACAAAAGGGAACAGCAGAAGAAGACAGACAGGAAGTAAATACAAAAGGGAACAGCAGAAGAAGATAGACAGGAAGTAAACACCAAATGGATCAAAAATATAAGGTTAAGGCTACTGAAATGTAATAAATGTACCTTTAGCATGTGATTTTACAACCATCCCACACTGTGAGTGGAAGTGATAATGCTGCACTGAAACATAACAAAAGTAAATTGTAATTTACAAAACTTTCACATGTGTTCAATATATTATAATATATTCTTTGAATTACCATATTTCCAAACATTTACATTTTCCACCTGCTGAGATGTGATTACCGTCACACACTGCGATGAGATTGTATTCTACGAACTGCGCACCTTCCAATTGATGCCAGTTAGTGTAAAATATAACTGCGTCTGTGTTTTCCCCCTTCTCTTTCTTTACTCCCATAAAATATTTAAGGTTATAAATGCTGTTCAACATCCAAAACTGAGAGCTGCGTGCTCCCGTAGGTCCTCATTACTGCTCCAATCTTGTTTTTGGCATTGCAGAAATTACATAGGGCCCAATGGATGTGCCCCGGGATGTTTCTGAACATTACAGTATATTTAAATCATTTTTATTTTTTCTATTACAAATGTGGTTAGGGCCACTGCTGGCTATGGTCCCCCCAGCAGCTATTTGTGTGTTAATAGCCAGTATGCAACATATATTTCCTGTCCGTGCACTTAGAGGCGCAGCAGTGATTGAAGTGAAGCCCTTACAGTCCCAGCCTTCATATTAATGGAAGCCCACATAATTGTGCATGCCATTAAGGAAGTACAGAGGCTATCAGGGAGTGCACACATCGTTATTCCTCAGCGTAACACCTCATTAATATTTGTTGTGTTTTAATTTTTCTCGCCGCCTCCCTCCCACTTTATGCTGCGCAGGATAGAAAGTGACAGATAGATGAATCTTCCCGACTCCGGGCAGATGCTTTTTTTCCTGTTCGGCAGATAGATAGAAAGATGGATGGATGGATGGATAGATGGATGGATAGATGGATGGATGGATGGATGGATGGATGGGATAGATAAGAAGTACTTTATTGATACCAATTTGGGAAATGTTTGCGTTGCAGCAGCATAAAAAGAAGGCAATGTACAAAAGAGAAATTAAGACACTAGAAATAAACAGTCCAAAATATTTATAAAATAGAAATAAAATAGCATTAAAAAGTTAAAACAAATATATATGTGGAAAATATACATGTGGGAATACACATTTCAGTAACAAATATAACGCAGGATATAATGGTCCAAGACCTGGCATCACGCCTTCTGCAAACTGTGAAACATTTCTGAAAATCATCAAGTAGATTTCAGACACCTCTGTCGCACGCCTGAAACTTCCCCGAGTGTTTAAAGGTTAGATGGCTGAGAGCGAGGTGTGATCTATTCGCTGATGTGGGCAGATTCCTCCGTAACCTTTCCGTGCTCCGGTTCCTCGGTGGGTCTGTTGTGGCCCGCGGTTGTCACAGTGTGAGGAAAAAAAGATGTTGGTCCTGAAGTGTTGGAGTGGTAAACACTATCATTTCTGCAGCTGAGCAACAACAGCGTGAGTTGTTTCTCTCGTGTTGCTCAGTGGGCTGATGGATGAACTCATCGCTCATATTTGTCACCATAAGCAATTAAAGGCATGCATAGATGATGATTCCCTCGACTCCTGATGCAGGGAGAATCAATTTTTCACTCTCACTCCGGCTTTTTGAGCACAGTGAGGGAGGCTTTCCTAATGATTATATCTCCAAATAAGCAAGAACTGATCTGCAGCCGAATAGCATAAGGCATCTCTTCTCAATTTACATTACATTTTCACGAAGCTCCACACCATAGACTTTTTGTAAGAAGTAGACGTAGTGTCTGTTATGTCTCCCATCGTTTTTTTGGACTACGGTTTCTGAGACTCAGGTTTTTCGCTGCCATCTTGGTTTTGTTCAAGCCAGCAGTGACAAGAGAGGGCGGAGTTACCAAATACTGACCTTTTTAGACAAACAGAATGTTACAATTTCCACTGATAAAGTAAAACACAAACTTTGAAAAGGTTAAAGTTATAACACGAAAACATGGAAAACACCATGGCAGCGACCTGTCAATCACAGGTAACCTGCCATATGGCATACTCTGCTTCATCATATATATTACTCAAAATGGGACCTTAATTTACTAAATGACATCATGCTGTCATGAAGAAGACTTGAAAATAAAGATTGAGACCATAAACTCATCAGGAAATTGTTGACTTGAGGTAGTAAATCAAGAGAAAAGTGCGAACATTTTCTCATAGACTTTTATACCTGGTGGATTTCAGAGAGATTTCAGGTTTAAAGCACTTTTTAACACATTTTTAAGACACGTGGATGCTGCTTGCTCTAACTCTTTAACCTGTTAAGCTTAACAGCTTTTTTTTCACAAAACTGTGTCTCAGGGCTTCTTAAAATTTAATAAACTATGAATTTGTCATACTCACTTAACGGGGAGAAACTAAGCTAACTGACAATATGAACCATTTTTACCGAAACAAAACACAAGTCTCACAAGAAGCGTCTAAATGAGCCCTGAGCGAAAAAATGCTAACACAGTTAGCACAGAACTCTAGGTATAAATCGATCGATATACTTATCGGATCTGCACAAACAAGCTTCGCTAGCAAGCTGAGATTCCACTGATTCTAGAAATATAAGTATCATCACTGAGCGATCAGAACTCGCGACAGGGGAAGCAAAACCAGACATCACACGACATAGCTTTAGGTAGCAAAAAACGGAGATATGCTCACCTTTTGCTGTTATTCTGAAAAGTTGTGTTCAATGGCATTGAAACGAGAAAAACGCTGCTGAAGGTTAATCCATAGGTTAATCCATAGGTTAATCCATAGGCTAATCCAATGTGTCTGTCACTTTGAAAAAATTATTGATAATCCATAATTCAATTTTTATGTCAAAAACTGAGTTTTCATATTAGCTGAGTGTATGACAGCTTCCTGTTTTGGGTATTCTGCTACGCGTCACTCTCATTCCTTATTTGGTAACGTGTGTGCGTATGTGGAACCTCCCCTCGATTCCATTGGCTCTAACGGTTAAAAAGAGATGTCAATCATCAAAATCGACCAAGGGGGGCCAGAGATAGGTCAAATCCACCGAAATGACCCCAGAAGTGTTTTTTTGTGCTAAATCTCTCTAAAAAGGTCAAATGTCACTTGTTTTGCATCAATCTTGATACAGGGTACTTATTATATGTTATAGTTTGGATTCCTAAAGCTTTTAGTCTCCGATCCCATCATTCAAGGGTGGTTTTCACTATAAGTAATGTTTTTTTTTGGACGGACACTATAATTTAAATTGTTTTACTATGTTCAATCTGAATTTAATTTAAAATAAAAAAAATCTATATCGATTCTGACTCTTCTACATCCAACTCACAGGTTTATCATTGCTTTGAGAAAAAAGATTATTAATTTACCCCTTTTAGAAGTGAAGTTATGGTCCTTTGTTCTGGGAATGTCATTTCCGAGCCTGAGACCTGGAAAACAGGCTCAGGGCTGAACAGGTTAAACAGACACTTTTAGGAGAATCCTTTACTGCACTTCCTTTCCCTTATCAACTTTTTATTTTCAGCCTAAGAGATTAAAAAGAAAACTTTTGAGAAATGTGGAAATTGGACTCGAAGTCTACATTCCTGTCCTCTTAGATTCCTTGAACTCTCTGTCATTCTGCAATTTATCCCTTCTGTAAAAGGTTAAAGTAATTACACAACAAACCTCATCCTGAACTTTATATTTCTTTACTTTCCCGAAAAGTTCTACTATAATTTCGTCCAATGACTCCCATTGTTGTTATATAATGCTGTTCTTGATGTTGCAGGGTTTACTGCATCAGCACTTTCTATAGGAACATCAGAGTTTAGCACATTACAGGAGACTCACACTGTGGAGGTGCTTGTGTTCACTTGAGACATATGTGGCTGCTGAAGTAAAGTGACGGTAAAAGTCACTGAAAGCTCTCTGTGTTGAGATTACAGCCTCCTTGATGGCACATAACAGGAATGAGGAGAAAGGTTGCAAACTGTAGTTACTTTTAGAGTACAGTCTTCTTCATGCCATCTCTCTTATCTCTTCTCCTCTCTTTAAATGTATTTTTTAAAGACATCACATAATAATAAATTCCTCATCAAAGATTTGCGATTTTTTTTTTTACAGCCAGGTTTTAAATGGGCGGCAACTAACATTAAAGCCGAAGAATAACGGTACGTCCACACGGCAGCGTGTGTTGAAGCTTGCCGGTGGGCGTGTCTGGAGCGCGACCAACAACCAATCACATTAATCTCCCGCCCCGAACACACAAGCACGCAGTTTGATTGGCTAGAGCTTGTACTGGCATATGATTTGATTGGCTGACGCTTCCGTCGAAGCTTGAAAAGTTGAACTTTTCTCAACTTTCGAAGCGAGCAACGGAGGCAAAGCGAAGCGACGGAACCACAATGCAGTTCGTTAAAGCGTGACGTCACCCCATTGAAAGTGAATGGAAGCTGCGTTGAAGCTTCAACGCACGCTGCCGTGTGGACGGGCCGTTAGTGTCTTAAACCTGCATTCTCTTTCATAGCCAGCAGGGGGCAACTGTTTGCAGAAAAGCAGTCACATTGAATAGAAGTCTATGAGAAAATGTTCCTTCTTCTCTCTTGATTTATTACCTCAGTCAACATTTTCCTGATGAGTTAATGGTGGCAATCTATAGTTTCAAGTCTTCTTCATGACAGCATGATGTTCATTTAATAGATTATAGTCCTATTGAGACTCAAATTATCATAAAGCAGCGTCTGCTTTAGGGCGGGGCTACCTGTGACTGACAGTTGTTAATTGTAAAATGTTCTTCGCCTAAAAATGTCTTGTTCAGCATTTGGTTGCACTTTGCTCCACCTTTTCGTGTCTTTCCTGGTTGCGAAAGACAAGATGGCGACGGCAAAATGTCAAATTGGAGTCTTCAAACGAATAATTTGCCATTCAATTCGTATACAATCTATTGTTGTTTATCGTCAAGTCTGTTTACTTTTCCCTGCACAAAAACCTCACATTCAAACTGCATTTATTCACTTAAACAGAGACATCACCAATGGCAAACAAACTATAAAATGTAAATCCCAACATGTAGACCGCATGCTGGGAATAATTGTCTCCCCACTAATGACACAACATAGCGTTCACCCTGTAATAACCTCAGTGTCTGTGTGGCAATCCCACACAGAAACATTACGGTAATATATGGCTTTGTTTGTTGTTCGAACCCTCTGTGCCACTACAGTTATTCATCTCCACCGCCTTATTACTGTTATTTGCAATGAGGTAACAATTTCAAGGCAATTTTCCTGCATATAACTAGACCAACTGGGAATATGTTTGCAGAGAATGATATGAGTGGGACACATCACCATCACTCCTCCCCGTATTACTGTCATGTTATGGCGCTCCAATATAATTACTGTGTGTGAATAATGCTGTGCAATATCTCTCTCTAAATGAAGCAGGCCCTAAATTGGCCCCAGAAGGAAGCATAAGTTGTTCGAATTGCGAAAGTATTTGATGAACTGGTCTAAGTTTTTTATTATTTCTACTTGGGAATTGTTTCTTTGTGTGAATGCTTCCTGAAAGCAACAGTTTTGTTCGAGTGGTTTCCTGCAAACACTGAGAGCAGATTAGAGTGATCCAATGCCTTATCCTTTAATATGAAGTTCATCACTTTAGGAGACTATCTTTATGCTGCATTTTTCATTCAAGTCATGCTCCTCTGAACAGCATTAAGGGAATTGGGATGTTCTTTGCGACGGGGGACAGGATCGATTTTCAGGTCAAGTGCAGGACGGAGGACAAAGAAGAAATGAATTAAGAGATATAAGATGCACCAAAGGCTTCAGCAGAGGGGAACAGGAAGAGTTGGTATAAGATGTAGGAAAATCAAAGACCATTCTTTACATGGCTCTAGTCATCTACCAGTTATAAGGTCTGGGTCTGGAGAAGTGCTTTGTAATAAATCACATCATTTTGTCTTAGACTTCTATAAAATGTCTTCTCTATGATAACTCTGGAGCTGCCGCATGCTGAATATTAGAGACAATGCAGCTTAAAGACACTTCTCCACTGTCAAAATCAACCTCTGGGTCAAAAAAGCGATTCAGATTGTCTATGAGAAAATGTTACTACTTCTTTCTTGATTTATCACCTTAGTTAACATTTTCCTCATGAGTTTATGGTCTCTGTGACGGGGGACAGGATCGACTTTCAGGTCAAATGCAGGACACAGGACAAAGAAGAAATTAAGTAAAAGATATAAGATGCACCAATTGCTTTGCTTAAGCTAGTGGGAAACAGGAAGCCAAGAGTTAGCTAAACCATCAAATCAAGATCTCTAAAAAGCATGCATTTGACGATAGACGATAAAGCAGCGTATGCTTATTTTATTTAGTGAGAATTATGAATCAATGCTTTTCGGACTAAAACCAAAGTCAGCAGAGTTTTAAACCTGCTTTCTTTTTAATATCCGCCAGTGTTTTCAAATAAGGGTCACAAAGTATAGAAGTCTATGAGAAGAAAGTTCTACTTTTCTCTTTATTTATTACCTCATTGCAGCATTTAGTAAACGATCATCCCATTTAGAGTCAAATATCAGATTAAGCGACCACGGTGTTTTTCCGTCTGGGTGTTTTTGGCGTTAGTCTTATTACATCCTCCTCTTGAAAACATCAATTGGCTGAATACATGAAGGTCACCTATATTTTCACAACGATGTGATGTGAAAGTCTCAGTGGATTCTTTGAAAATGTAAACACCTCCAGAGAGAACTGCCTTTAAGTCTTTGGAGCATAGATACTACATCCCCGAGGATTTGCTAGAATGGCCTAATGGAGACTTTGGGATAATTATTGGCATTACTATTCCATCCGAAAATATTTAAATAGTGTTATTTCAGAGCTCCCTGAGGAGATAACACCACCTGTTTCTGCTCCTAAAGCCTCAATCCCCCGCGGACCAACCCTCTCCAAACACCGCCCGGCGAAATGCAAACAGACTAATGAGGGATTTATCCACTTCCTCCTTTTGACTCGTGCATCCCGGCTCTACTTCTCCCCCGTATTAGTATAGTTTGTGTCCACAGTGAGATCATAATCTATTTGGGTGTCCTTGAATGTAGCACAAGTCTGTAATCTTCCTTGTCAACAGCACTGTGCAGTAATCCAATTAAAAATATTCTGATTTAAATGAGGGTCCTTCCCTCCAGATCAGCGATGAGGGGGGAGGGGGTTTATGAAGCATTTGCTACACACTGTGGGTGTTTTCTCCACAAAGAGACAGCGATACCCCATCTCATGACATATTATCCTGCAGCTTCATTACCCTGCGGACCAGAAACACTTCCCACGGATAATGAGAGGAATACTTTGACACAAATAATGTTTCTGTGCCGGGACCCAGACACAGAATTACTGGAGGTGACATGTCGTTTTTTACGGAAGACCTAAACTTGAACAATTAAATAATAATGATTATAATTATTTGTGTTATTTTTTTTACCATGCGATTATTAATAATATTATTTTATTTATTTATTATTTTACGTTTTCCCATGATAGGTAGCTTAACGTTATTAGGAATTAAGTAAAAATAAATACATATAATAATTATTTCTGTTTTCTTATTTGTTGTTATGTCGAAATAGAAAATGTATTTTTTCAAGATAATAACTTTACTTCCAGAATACAGTGACATCACTAAGTTACACCTGCGACTCTATTGGCTAGCTAACGTACTGATATACACCTGAAGATCAGCAGGAGAGGACTCTTTAAAGTAGACACTACATACTGATATACACCTGAACATCAGCAGGAGAGGACTCTTTAAAGTAGAGACACTACATACTGATATACACCTGAACATCAGCAGGAGAGGACTCTTTAAAGTAGAGACACTACATACTGATATACACCTGAAGATCAGCAGGAGAGGACTCTTTAAAGTAGACACACTACATACTGATATACACCTGAACATCAGCAGGAGAGGACTCTTTAAAGTAGAGACACTACATACTGATATACACCTGAACATCAGCAGGAGAGGACTCTTTAAAGTAGAGAGACACTACATACTGATATACACCTGAACATCAGCAGGAGAAGGACTCTTTAAAGTAGAGACACTACATACTGATATACACCTGAACATCAGCAGGAGAGGACTCTTTAAAGTAGAGACACTACATACTGATATACACCTGAACATGAGCAGGAGAGGACTCTTTAAAGTATAGACAGTACATACTGATATACACCTGAACATCAGCAGGAAAGGACTCTTTAAAGTAGAGACCCTAAATACTGATATACACCTGAACATCAGCAGGAGAGGACTCTTTAAAGTAGAGACACTACATACTGATATACACCTGAACATCAGCAGGAGAGGACTCTTTAAAGTAGAGACACTACATACTGATATACACCTGAACATCAGCAGGAGAGGACTCTTTAAAGTAGAGACACTACATACTGATTAACACCTTTAAATGTGCACAATATGTCCTCTTTAAGAAAGTTTAGTTGTCTCAAGATCATAAGAAACCTATTCTGTTCTTTTAAAATAAAATAATTGTTTCTCAAGACCACAAAACTTGTCAAGATAGACATAATTAATTCACAAGTAATTGTATAATGCCTATAACCTTATATTTTGTTATCTTGGTGTAATGACAGGAATAACTTGTGATCTCAACATGGGAAAACAGACAATATAAAATGTTTAAATGATGTCTTTTAATGGCTTCCATAATGTCATCCCCTAGTTAACATGATTCCCTTTTGTCATCATTACAAAAAAAAGCTATTACCACTGCAGTCCAAGTTAATCTTTTAAGAAAACATCAATTACATTCTATAATAGAGAAACTCATGTGAGCATCCTCAGAGAGGACGGAGAATTCTCTGCTCAATCATCCTAAATATCTTTTCTGCTCTTCACCCCGTCCCATTTCCTCTCTTCTCCTCCCCTTCCTCTTCTTCTGGAGATCCAAATTGGACTTGATGAGGATTGGGACTTCATTACAGGCTTGCTAGGAATGATTATGGTCTGTAATTGGCCCTTCAGTCCCATAGGAGGTGCCCTGAGGTTTTGTTTCTGGCCCAGGTTGAAGCCTTTACACTTCTGAGGTCTGACTTTAACCCAGCAGCATTCCCATTTATGGGAATTTAATTTATCCCCTCCTTCTGGGATCGTTGGATTCTTCAGAATTTCCAACAGATGCCGTCGAAGTGCCCACATTTATAGTCCTACTCGTAAAGCCGGTTGATTGAAATCGTTATGTTCCATAATCACGAGTTAATTACCATTTGTTAATGACTTCTCAGATGCTAATTGAGGCGCTGTTTACAGCACAGTGAGCTAAAGCTTTATAAATCATGTCGTCCTGTCAGAGTGACTGATAATCATCCTACAGATCACTGAAAACATTTCTGAAGTGTTCCCAAATCTTCCCCTCATTACAGATACCGCTGTCCCCTCTCTCATTGGAGCGGTCTGAATGTGATCTCAGGGAGAAAAAAAACAGCAAAACAAAAAAACCTTGATTGCTAATTAAAAAATTAGAAAGTCAATTAGAGGCTGCAGATCTAATTAAAGTGGAATTGAATAGAGAACCGCAGTCACGCGTCCTAAAACCTGGAAGTAAGTTAGCATTTTTACCACTTCCGGTTCCTTCGTCAAAAAGCAATGCAATTTCTCCATAGGGTTTTGGAAAATAGCTCCAAATAAGGTCTGTGTTTGACACAAAATTAAGAGATAGATCACGTTTTGTTCTACCACATTAAATCCATCAGCAGTGACCCCGCTGGTGATTTCTGAAGAGTTTACGTGTCGGAAAAACGATGGTTGTTAACAAGTGGCATTAGTGGACTACAGAAATGGTCGAGGCCGTTGTACGTCATTACGCCGATTACGTAAACACTCCCGCTAAATTTCTTTCCCCCTGTGTTCTGCTTGAAAGAGAGTATATGCCTATCTTAAGTATCTGTAGTATACCTGTGGGGTGGGATTGTTTCATTATTTAAAATATATTTACATTTGTAATGCCTTCCCAATTATCCCTTTTAATTTTTTATAGCCTACTGTATGTTTATTTCATGGATATTTCTGTGTTTTCTGGTGTGTAATATTTGTAATAAAGATTTCATGTGACACATAAAATGGATTTGTTGATGGGAATTAATATCACTAATGTGAATAAATTAACTCTAGGTTAACGGTGCTCTTGCTATCACTACTCACCGACACTCTATAAACCTTGTCCCTCATGCTAGCCCTCACAACACCGGTAAGCACACCTTCATCCAGGCTGCACTGTTGTACGTGTCCTGACTTGTAGTGGTTCTCTCCTCTATCTACACTCTTCTTGTCATCTTTGTAAAAAGATATTAGACTGGTAATGGACAGAGCCATGACTTCTAGTTAAATTCAGCGTGGCTAAAATGAAAAGCTTTGTTAAAATATGCAAGCGCGCGAAAGTCAGTTGAGGCGATCTTAAGTTGGCGTGACGTTGAGTAGTGCGACCCTGCCGTTCTAGCTTGTAGTTCCTTTATAGCATAACGTTAGCATTTTGCTTCTGGCGACTAGATTTATGATTCGAAAATTATAAAAGTAGCGTAGATATGTGGAGATTATCTGGCTGAACAAAACGTGATCCCTCTCTTAAATGTGTTTCAACCACAGACCTTATTTTGAGCTATTTTCCAAAACCCTATGGAGAAATTGCATTGTTTTTTGACGATGGAACCGGAAGAAGTTTACTTCCGGGTTTTAGGACGCGTCACTGCGGTTCTCTATGGAGGGTCTTGTGTTGCAGACTCGATTTGCTCTCTCCAGTGTCTAATCTCCTCCAGGCTCTGATTTGCCTGGTGAGCGAATGCATCGCTCCTCCTCTGTGTGTTGCTGGAATGCAATTGGCTTTGTCTGCCGTCGCCATCGGACAGATTGATTTGGATTCAATCACGCTGCCTTTCCCCGACACTGAGAAAAATAATAATGTCATTACGTGCATGGGAATTCTCCAAATTCCCATGCCCCACACACCTCCCCCCCCACACACCTCCAGAGACCCATGTGGATTTCTAATTCAGGCCTGAAGCTTACAGGAGTCTGCACCTCAGACGTCTTATTTAAACACCTCACCGTTATTCTTTAAGGGATTGACGGCAAAATGAAGATGTCACTCATGACAAACTGGTGTGTGTGCCGGAGCCTCCGCTCATCCGTTATGTTGTCACACTGTTTCTGCCTCACATCTATAACACTGTGGCCTCCACCAACACTGTTTACCTCTTAGTGTACCTCATGGAAAGAAGTGGTTAATTATAAATAACAACAGCCTGCAGCGGAGCCATGTAATTAATGGAAGTGCCCGGGTCGTGATGCATGAGAGCCCAACACAGCGGGGGGTCTTCAAACAGCTGTGTGAAAAATGGACACTAACTGTAATCTATAGTTTTCTTCTGCTTCATTGTGTGTCTTAATGTAATATGTTATAGGGTCTTATGGGAACTGCTGACTGCGGCAGTTTTTTTCTTCTCGTCTGCTCTAAGCGTTTTTCCTGCCTCTTGGCGAGAGATCCGGGAAAATGATTGATTGAGCGTTTGGTTTCCGAAAAGATGGAAAACAAGACACTCATCAAACCCAGAGAGGCTGCAGTATCTCTCAGTGAATGAAGATACTCTCGGATATTGTTGTTGGTATCAAAATCCCAAACTTTTTATGAGAAAAACATTCATAGTTTTGCTGGTAAATTCTATTTTTGACACTAGTCCATTTCTACAATCACACCGAGATACAAAACTACAGGCATGTTCGCTTAAAAAACAGTGCCTTTGTGCATGGTCGGAAAACAATGTATTCAAGCAGACATTAAGCTCTTAGTGTGCCAAACATCAAAATAAGGACTTTGTTTGGTGAAGACTTACATTAAAGCGCCTTAGTCATACTTTCATGCCTTCAATCAATCAATCAAAGTTTATTTATATAGTCCAATATCACTAATTCTACATTTGTCTCAGTGGACTTTACAGTTTGTACAGAATATGAATACCCTCTGTCCTTAGACCCTCACATCGGACAAGGAAACACCTCAAAGAAACCCCCCATAATGTTAGAAACCCCACGACTCAGGATCCACGACTCAGGATCCACGACTCAGGATCCTTCAACGAATCATTTATACTTATGTCTTTCCTTTGGTCTTGTCACAATAGGGCCCCTTTAAGATATTGTTTAAGCAATGCTAGCAGCACAAATGGACCTCAACGTTTGTCTGGTTTGTCTCTTTGGTTCAGAGTGAAACATGTCAACAGCTACAGACGCACTAACATGAAAATGAATTCTGACTCTTTAGCTGGGTTTGTTACTTTAGTGCTAATGTCGCCATGCTAATCTAAGGTCGTAAACATGCTTCCCGTTACAGCTTCAAATCATTAGCATGTTAGCATTGTGAGCATGAGAGGTGCATGGTGTCCATAAAACTAGATACACAAATACAGGACTGGATTTTGTAGTTTTTTTAAATAATGATGAGTAATATGATTGAGACACGAACTAATCCCCTAATGGAGCTGACAAACTGCACACTCATTTGCTCAGTGTCAGTCTCTGAGCCATTTATCCTCTCTCATTATCTGTGGCTTCCTCTGGCCAAGGACGAGCGCTCACCTTCTTCCTCTCTGCTCCCTCCTCTTCCTCCTCTTCCTCTCTGCTTCCTCCTCTTCCTCCTCTTCCTCTCTGCTTCCTTCTCTTCCTTCTCTTCCTCCTCTTCCTCTCTGCTTCCTCCTCTTCCTCCTCTTCCTCCTCTTCCTCTCTGCTCCCTCCTCTCTTCCTCTTCATCTCCTCTTCCTCTCTGATTCCTCCTCTTCCTCTCTGCTTCCTCCTCTTCCTACTCTTCCTCCTCTTCCTCTCTTCCTCCTCTTCCTCTCCCCTTCCTCCCTGCTCCCTCCTCTCTTCCTCTTCATCTCCTCTTCCTCCTCTTCCTCTCTGCTTCCTCCTCTTCCTCTCTGCTCCCTCCTCTTCCTCTCTCTGCTCCCTCCTCTTCCTCTCCCTGCTCCCTCCTCTCTTCCTCTTCATCTCCTCTTCCTCCTCTTCCTCTCCTCTTCCTCCTCTTCCTCTCTACTCCCTCCTCTTCCTCTCTCTGCTCCCTCCTCTTCCTCTCTGCTCCCTCCTCTTCCTCTCTCACCTGACAGGTTTCTCTGCAGCATTTCTTTGAAAACAGGGCTGCAGGTTCCTGCTTTAATGAATGATTCAAAAAGAAAATTGATATTCTGATTTGACTAACTTCTTGGCTGCACAGATAGAAAAAGTGTCTTTACATTTTCTGTGATTTTGAACTTGTACCGTGAAGTTTACAGGCATTTGTGATTGTGTTACTGTTCCAAATGTACACATTAGTTATTTTAAACTAAAGATGGAAGTAGTAATCATTTACAAGTATTACCATTTTACTCATAATAACCAAATTATTAGCATCAAAATCTGTTTAAAGTACTGGTAAAAGTGTGGTTAATTTGACTTACTTTATACTCTATAAACTATAATAATATGTCATACTCAGGTGTAGTACAAGTACCTCAAATGTTTAACTGGAACAGTACTTGCGTATGGTAAAGAAGGGGTGTATTTGTATACATACATACAATACTGGGAAATCTATACCTTCATTTATCACTTTAATTATATATTGTATTAATAATCTAAATATACAAAGCTGCTAGTAACTCAAGTTGAAAAACAAATATGTAGTCGAGTAAAATGTTCAATATTTACGAAGTTACTTTCCAATCTAAGGTAAGCTCTTGTCTTTTGTTTAAAATAAGTAGATTGATTTAATTTAGCAGAGTTCTGGGTTTTATATCTATCCTATGAACTGAGTCCAAAATGGACTCCTGAGAATATTTAATACTTGGCACAGCAGCCTCTTAAGTAGCTCCACTTGTGGCTGTTACAGAAAATAAATAGTGTAATAGCCCTTTAAGAGGCCATTAGGGAGTCAACAGTCATAAATTATGAACAATACTGTAATGAGCTCGCGGGAGAAGAGCCCATCGAACTTATTAATGACGACTGGCTGCAGACTCTCCATTTAAAGCATTAACTCTGATTCATTTGTTAATATTTATCAGGACGGGGCAGCGGATGAGGAATGACTTGGAGGAGCAGAAATGTTATTAAGATGGGAGCTGAAATTACTCCTGCTTTCCGGGAGACTCCAAGTCCACAGATCAACTCCTCTGCTAATCTGAGGGCAGCAGGAGACACATCTTTAGTTTCTTATTCTGGAAATGAGAATAGAACGAAAAACTGTCTCCAAAGCTGGAAGAGGTGCTTTGATATTTTACTTAAAGCGGACATATTATGCTCCTTTTAGGTGTATATCAGTATGTAGTGTCTCTACTTTAAAGAGTCCTCTCCTGCTGATGTTCAGGTGTATATCAGTATGTAGTGTCTCTATTTTAAAGAGTCCTCTCCTGCTAATGTTCAGGTGTATATCAGTATGTAGTGTCTCTACTTTAAAGAGTCCTCTCCTGCTGATGTTCAGGTGTATATCAGTATGTAGTGTCTCTACTTTAAATAGTCCTCTCCTGCTGATGTTCAGGATTATATCAGTATGTAGTGTCTCTATTTTAAAGAGTCCTCTCCTGCTGATGTTCAGGTGTATATCAGTATGTAGTGTCTCTATTTTAAAGAGTCCTCTGCTGCTGATGTTCAGGTGTATATCAGCATGTAGTGTCTCTACTTTAAAGAGTCCTCTCCTTCTGATGTTCAGGTGTATATCAGTATGTAGTGTCTCTACTTTAAAGAGTCCTCTCCTGCTGATGTTCAGGTGTATATCAGTATGTAGTGTCTCTACTGGGACATGTCTCCATGCTTTGATGTTCAAAAAGCTCTTTATTGTTCTCATACTTCCTGTGCTGCAGCACCTCTTTTCACCCTCTGTCTGAAACCAGAGCCCAGTCTGCTCTGATTGTTTAGCTGGCCGGCTCTGTTGTGATTGGTCAACCGCTTAGAGATGTCCCGCCCCTTAGCCTATCACGTACAATGTGTTCGAGCGCTAGCAAATATGAGCGCGAGTGTTACATAGTGATGTCAATGGAGGCGTTTCAGGGGAGTGAGAGAAACAAAATCTGTGAAATAAAAATTGTGAATTCAATAGTTCCTCTAACATTTCAGTAAACTACTATATGTGAGGGAGAAAATAAGGGAATTGGAAAGAAAGATGTGGGGGGAGACCTCCAGCATAGATCCAGCACCTAACCAGGTAGTATAAGATAAGATAAGATAAGAAGTACTTTATTGATCCCAATTTGGGAAATGTTTGCGTTGCAGCAGAATAAAAAGACATGGTATTGTACATTGGAAAAGACTAGAAATAAACAATCCAAAATGTAAACGTCTCAAATAGAAATAAAATAGCATTAAAAAAAGTAAAGAATATACATGTGGAAATATAAATGTACAGTAAGAAAATATAAGCAGGATATTATATATACATTAATTGTGCAAGGAATGGATTATTAAATATTACACTGAATATAAATGTAAAATGTGATTTTAAGTCCAGTTATCAGAGAAGCTAGGAGGAAGAGAGGGGGGGGGGACAGGAAGGGTCATTCTCCCCCTTCACCACCTGAAGCGGTGGGTGACAGGGCCTGCAGAGAGGGGGGGGGGCAGTCACTCCCATCTGGTACAGTCAGATCAGCGGGGGGGGGGGTCATGGGGGTAATGTGTCCCTCTGCATCAGAGAAAAAATGAAACTCTGCTGAAGATGACACTCTGTCCACAGGGAGAGTGTCTGTGCTTTACTTTAGAGGGGGGGGTTATTTATTTTCTTGATGGTTATTACACATGGCACCACCGCTAAGCTAAAGGATGCTAATGTTGGGCTATAAAGGAACTACTGCACGGTCACATGACTTCACGTCACCACCGCTAAGCTAAAGGCGGCTAATGTTGGGCCATAAAGGAACTACAGCACGGTCACATGACTTCACGTCACCACCGCTAAGCTAAAGGCGGCTAATGTTGGGCTATAAAGGAACTACTGCACGGTCACATGACCTCACGTCACCACCGCTAAGCTAAAGGCGGCTAATGTTGGGCTATAAAGGAACTACAGCACGGTCACATGACTTCACGGCACCACCGCTAAGCTAAAGGACGCTAATGTTGGGCTATAAAGGAACTACTGCACGGTCACATGACTTCACGGCACCACCGCTAAGCTAAAGGCGGCTAATGTTGGGCTATAAAGGAACTACAGCACGGTCACATGACTTCACGGCACCACCGCTAAGCTAAAGGCGCCTAATGTTGGGCTTTAAAGGAACTACAGCACGGTCACATGACTTCACGTCACCACCGCTAAGCTAAAGGCGGCTAATGTTGGGCTATAAAGGAACTACAGCACGGTCACATGACTTCACGTCACCACCGCTAAGCTAAAGGCGGCTAATGTTGGGCTATAAAGGAACTACAGCACGGTCACATGACTTCACGTCACCACCGCTAAGCTAAAGGAGGCTAATGTTGGGCTATAAAGGAACTACAGCACGGTCACATGACTTCACGTCACCACCGCTAAGCTAAAGGCGGCTAATGTTGGGCTATAAAGGAACTACAGCACGGTCACATGACTTCACGTCACCACCGCTAAGCTAAAGGCGGCTAATGTTGGGCTATAAAGGAACTACAGCACGGTCACATGACTTCACGTCACCACCGCTAAGCTAAAGGCGGCTAATGTTGAGCGTGATGGCGTTTAGTCGTCTCATTTAGACACTTGTTAGCAGTCTTTAAATCCACCAGTGGGGAATTTACTGACATATTTTATTTTGCAGAACTAAAATCTCTTCGTCTTGTGTTAACCACAGACCTTATTTCAGGATAACAACTAAAAACACATTCAGAAAACCATTGACTTCTTTCCTGCAACACTATATAAATGACAGCTCTCTTAGAGTTTTTTCTTTTTTTAAATATTTGCCCTTTTCTCTGGACCTCCATGTCTAATCCCCCTCCTCACTGATGAGCTGTCAGTAATTGCTTAATGAGCATCACGTCCACCTTGTTTCCAGAATGATCCTGGTGTGAAGGGCACCTAAAGGTGACTTTAATAACTATCCATGTGTGTCTGTTAGCTGCAGGTCAGTAGACCATGCCCCCCCGCCCTGTTAATCACAATGTCACAGAGACTGATTACTTGGCAGCACACTGCTCCTAATTTTCATTTGAAAAGAATTGGAGTCACCGGTCCAATTTAAGGCCACATGTACTAATCAAAGGAGAAGGATTTATTTGCAGGATAAAAATATGTTACAGAAATTCTACAAAGAGATAAAACAAGGGGCTTTTTTTTCTCCAAGCAAACTTTAAAGCACTTATTCATTATGACGCTGTCCTCCACACTTATAAAAAGTCCTGAATCGTTATTTTGAAAAAGTGACTTCTTGATGACAGTGCCATTTCTCATATACGTCTAACTTCCCTGCGTGGCCACTCCAGTAAATCTCGGTGAATAACAGTGATGAAAGTGAACAAATGAAATGAAATAAAACAGGGTCACACATCACTGGGAGGGCATCTAATGGCCACTGAAATGGAAGTAATCTCTTTTCCCTTGTGTCTCGACAAAATGGGAGAAAAAGCCACGAGCTCTGGTCAAAAAAGCAAGTTGTCATTTTTTGCCTAAAGCAGCGCTAACCGCATCAACAGAAATATAGGTCTGCGTGGAACTTTCCGTGACAGCAGGGTCACTCAGATTAATGCAAGAGGACAGTTGTTTGGTGAAAACGCGCTGAGCGAAGTAAAAGCACTTTGAATAACCTCGAGATATTCAGTTGGATGTTTTCTGTTCTGCAGAGACAGGAGTTTTCTCCAGGTATTCCTCGAGTTGATCTGCTGTCAATAGAGGAATATTTTGTAAAAAGATATGATTTTATATCCACGGCTTTAATTTAACATGAAACAAACTGCTGTTCGGAATTGTTTTGTTTCTATTTCTTCTATTTTTGTAAAAAATGTAAAAACATGAGTTTGCATTCGGAGCAAATTGCATATATTAATGTAATACATAACAAGTATTTAAATAAATAAAGCTTACACTGGTAAAATAACAACAGATTTAATTATTTATTAGAAATAAAGAGTAAAATATCTAACCAATAAACTCTAACGCTGAATAGTTCCTTCAGGGTTGTAAAAATGAATATTTAAGTTCAAGTTGTTGCGTCTAGTATTACCAAATAATCTAAAACACGGTGAGCTTAAGCAGTAAAAACATTTGTATTATAACTTTTCTACCAATAACTTAAATAACTAGGAGCGACAATAGAGTGGTGCATGACGAGTCCTAAAACCCGGAGGTGAGTCAGCATTTCACCACTTCCTGTTCCCTCGTCTCAGAGCCAATGGGATCTCTCCATAGGAATTTGGAAAATAGCTGGAAGTAAGGTCTGTGGTTGAGACGCATTGAAGAGACGGATCACGTTTTGTTCTACGACATTAAATCCATCAGCAGTGACCCCACTGGTGATTTCTGAAGAGTTGACGTGTCTGAAAAACGATGGTTGTTACCAAGTGGCTGAATAGGACTACAGAAGTTGAGGGGACGTTGTACGTCATTACGCCGAACACGTGAACACTCCTCTAAGTTTGTTTGCCCTGTTCTGCTTGAAAGCAAGTACCTGCCTCCTGCAAACTGTTCAAACAAACGCTTCAACTTGTACCATTTAGAATCTGTATGTTTGAATATGGATCTTAAGTTGGCGTGACGTTGAAGTCGTGCTGCTGGACTCGGCTGTAGTTCCTTTATAGCTTAACGTTAGCATTTTGCTTCTGGAGATTAGATTTATGATTCGAACATTATAAAAGTAGGGTAGACCTGTGGAGATGATCCGGCTGAACAAAACGTGCATTTATCAAACAGGTTCCTTTTCCACAGACCTTATTTCCAGCTATTTTCCAAAATCCTACGGAGAAACCCCATTGCTTTTTTGTCGAGGGAACCAGCAGCTTACTTCCGGGTGAATACGTCATGCACCACTCTATCTTATTATACCTGCAATACAGACAATTATTTGTATACTTTTGCCAATTTTTCTGCACTGTTCACTTACTTTTTTGACTTTAACCATGCTATCACAAGGTACATTTGTGCGTATTTGGCTTTCTTTACTATATGTTTTAACTGGTATCTGTTCTGTTTCTGAGTACCTTGTATGTGTATGCATCAAACACAAATATTTAAGCTTAAACCTTAAAACTTGAGGATAAGACCAACTTAAGACCACTGCAGATAACTCTTTCTGACATTTGTGAAGGAGTAGCGTTTTGAAAAGTGAATAGAAATATAATCCAGAGAAAAATATTCAAACAGTGTGCGCTCCGCTTTTTATTACCTCGATATTATAAAAGGTTTTATTAACTTGTTAGTATGTAGTATAACTTACATGCTAATATAAAGGTATCAGGGTGATATATTTTAGTTAAAATGTTTCTGCATATTAACCTGAAGTCAATCCCTTATTGTAAATCTGCAATAATCCACATATTTCCCGTGTTTATGTAACCCTATTCCCCTCTGAGTTTACTTTCAGTTTTCAACAGCTGCCACATATTCACATCTGCTCTGAGCGCACAAACAACTCACATATGATGAATAAATAAAGAAAAAAAAACAGTAAAAGGTTTGAAATGCTAATATTCATTGTTCCGAGAGGATGAGTCTGCAGGCTTTTCGTGATCCCATAACACTTTCTCCAGCGTTACATTAAAGAAGATATTTTGGGGTTTTGTCCACCAATCAATGTCTCAATAAATGATTAGATGGATTGCCATAGAAGTTGGATATATGTTCATGTTTCCCTCAGTTTGAGTCGTACTTTGTTTATCATTTAGCCCCGTCATTATGTCAAAATTAAAATGTGTGCAATAATATTTTTAATCACCAAATCCCTGTAAAGCTAATTATTTTCCTTTCAGCCTCAGCAGTACTTTGTTTAGAGCTAAAGGCATTGAATGTAAGCATGCTAACACTTTCCTTAAACATTAGCATGTTAGCATTTCACTGTGAGCATGTTAGTACGCTGGGATTTTTAGCTTAATGCTAATGCATACATGCCAACCTTTCCAAATCCAAAAGAGGTAGGTTTGCGCGCGGCAAATGTGCACGCCCAAATTAGGTAATCAGAAGAAATGTAACCCCAGTAACTACATGTATAAACCATGTATTTAATTGATCATTTTATGCATTTTTCAGAAAAAGTGGTAGTTTGGTAAACAGTGACATCAACGACATGTTTGGTCTGTAAAATGCCCGAAAAGTAAAAGAATGGGAGATAAATATCCCAAAGTCTCCACATTTTATTATATGTTGTGTGTTTCTGGTCCTCTTTCAGTTGAGACAGTGGATGAAGGATGTGTCAGGATGTAGGAAAGCCAGAACTCTTGTGTGAACACTGGATAAAGCCAGGTTCATATTCTTGTTTCATGTTGTTGACATATTAGAGTCAAAGGTTTGCACAGAGCGAAATATCTTTGTGTTGCGCCATAAATCAGAAAATACTGCATTAAAAAAGTCATTTCCTGCATGTTTTTACTGATAAAGTGTGATATAAATAATGCAGGCTTTCAGATTGCTGTAGTCACTAAACAGAGACATTAACGACATGTTTGGTGTTGAAAATGTCAGAAAAAGTGAAAGAATGGGAGATAAATATCCCAAAATCTCAAAATTGTATTATATTTTTTGTGTGTTTGTGGTCCTCTTTCAGTTGAGACACTGTAGGATGCTTCAGGAAAAGACCAAACACTGGATGTCTTTCAGTCGCCAACATGTGTTTTCGAGACACTGATATTAACGGGGAAACCCTGCAGGACTCAAATGCCTCGTCTCTGTTCCCTTAAACTCATTTGGGAGTGATTATCCATCAGCCACGGGGGTAACGCTGCCTTTCCTCTGCACGTTGTTTCTCTTTCAGAAACACAGAGGACTGTTTGTATGATGGGATCACAGACACGCTGCAATCGGTTTCCGCTAAAAGTCGAGTCCAGTGTCTATGGAGTGTCATTTTTATTTGTTATAGTTTGGGAAGATTGAAAATCGGTAGGGAAAGTCAGCTAAGTCGGTAGGCGGTAGAAACATGTCAAAAGCGGTAGACTACCGCCCAAATCGGTAGGGTTGGCAGGTATGCTAACGTGGTAGTGAACATGATAGACTATACTAAATCTCAGCATGTTACCATTTGTCTTTGAGCACGTCAGCATGCTGGGATTTGAGCTAGTGAATACAGTAAACACTATCACTACAGTATGTTAGCATTCTCACTGTGAGTATGGTAACATGCTGTGCTTTGAGCTGAATGCTAACGTAGCCGTAGCCTCTTCTTACAGGTCTTGTTGATCTGTTTTGCAAACTTTATTGACACGTCTTGAGATGTTATTATATCTTGTATCTGATCTTTATACCTTATATATAGTATGCTAACACTTTACTATTTACTGAAAGATTTTGAACATGAAAAGCACTGATATCAGCAGTTAGCATTCTCAATGTGAGCGTGCTGTGCTTTGTGGGACAGCTAAATCATTTCTGATTCTGTTTCTGATTCTGAATAGCAAACTAAGCTACACAATTAAAATGTAATGCATGCTCTTAAAATGTCAATCTTCCCCTCCACACTATTCCCATTATTTTCCCTACAGCTTCCACTTGATTTCCAAATTATTTTCTGGTTTATGTGCATTACAGTGACATGCGGTCCTGACAGGTTGTGTGTGAGTCTGTGTCTGAAGGCCTTTCTCCTTCAGGGAGCAGAAACGTTCCTCTCTCTCCTCCCCTCCCCTCCCCCTGCAGGCCTGGCACATATGTGACATGTAATTGATTCATTAATAATGTGAACAGATGTTTCTGGTGCAGACGGGCATCATGCCAGCTCCAGATTTGACTGCCACACTCTGCCAGACTGCGTCCTATTAAATGTGCGCTGACACTGAAGGGATGGAGGTGACGTACTTTTGATCCTTGAACGCACAATATGTCATTTTTTCTCCTAACTAGGGCTCTCTCTATCAAGCAACACAATGACGAAGATCATCACTGCAGGATGTTTCTTCTGGATAACACAACTCAACAAAATATATCACAAACATTTAGTCATTTTAACACAATGCACGGTCGGCATGTGACATATTAAGAGATTATGTTGTTGCATGAGAGAGATGCATGACTTTCTCTTTGCACTTATTAATTTCTAGGTGAATGTCTGAAAATGTTGGCCCTGATCAGCCATGATCCGAGTGTTGACAGTAACTCTGATGATTATAAAACACACTTGTCTACCTCCTTCAAAACTCAAGCAGCACTGAAGTAGCAGACATTAATCAATTGTAATAAAAAAAGCCAAAAAGGTTAAAAATAGGCTTTTTTATATGAAAAACATAAGCCTGATTCTTATAAATTCGAAGATATGTGATGTATTGCTGAATACTCTTCAGACGTGGCTAGTGTGTATTCAAAACACTAGGTTCAACATTTTAATTGCTTTTTGTTTTTCAGAATATTACAGAGGAGTTATTCTGTGATATCTGTGTTTGAGTGAATTTCATTGTTATGGCTTCCTGCAGTGAGAACCGGCCTGTCAGTCCTCTCTCTCTGCAGGAGCATCAGATCACTGTGAACCAGAGATACAACAAAATGTCATCCCTGTCCGTGCACTCTCATGCTATCATCAGGCCATTGTGCATGCAGAGAATATCAGTTCTCATTGCTCCGAAAGGATAATAGGTATTGTAGCCAAGACGTGGGGGCTTTTGTTCTAATGAGATGGAGAGGAGAGGCTTTAGAGCTCATGCTGAAGGTCTAATTAATCAGTCTGTGTGGCAGCTTCCCACAGCCATCCATTAGGGTTTCATTCAACAAGTCACCGGAGCCTCACTCTCGCTCTCATTGTTGGAAATAGCTCCGTAATAATAACATGATTGCGGATTGATCACTGCAAGGCTCTGAAGGGAAATGCATGTGGTGAGGAATAACGATAGGCCTCAACAAAAGGATTTCACACAAATTCAGGATTCGTAGCCAATGCGAAATTGTTCCAAATCAATTATGTTTTTCCATCAGCTGGAAACAGCGTGACGGCCGCCACAAAACATTTTCACGCTGTGCCCATGAAGCACCAGGAGATCATCAATTTAGGTTTAAGGTGCCAACTACTACTGAGAATCAGAGGTGGGAAGTAGTGGAGTACAAATACTTCGTTACTGTACTTAAGTACATTCTTCTGGTATCAGTACTTTACTCCACTACTTATTTTTCTGACCACTTTTTACTTTGACTTCTTACATTTCTAACACAAATACCTGAACTTTCTACTTCTTACATTTTGAACACAAATACCTGTACTTTCTACTTCTTACATTTTCCAAACAGGCTGGTTCCTTTAGTTTGAATGTGTGTTTGGTGGCGTGATCATTATTATTTAGAGTCATTGCGTGCCTATTGATTTGAACACGATCCGTGTATCCATCATTTCCTGGTCTTCTCTAAAGAAGAGGGACCAATGAAAACGTTGTCATGTTGCCGTTGTTCAGCATGGAAACATTCATTAGCTAACAATGACATTATTGTTCTATTAATATAAAGGGAGGTCAGGTACTCTTTAAAACAGCTGCTAGTTATGGGTACTTTTTACTGAAGTACATTTCAAAGCCCTCTTTACTTTTACTTGAGTAAAGAAGTTTAGTCAGTAGGACTTCTACTTTTACCAGAGTACTTTTAAACACGATTATCTGTACTTCTACTTGAGTAAAGGATGTGTGTACTTTTACCATCTCTGCTGAGAGGTATCTGCGGCTGCAACATAAAGCTCTCTGAGACAAACGGGATGAGGGGGACACGGTCTGCTGTAGATTAAAGACGAATAAATCAGTCTGCTAACAGGGCTCTGGCGTCTGAGTATGGGCCAAATCCTGCTTTAAATCATCTGACATGTATATCTTTTAAATGCAACTCATTTCTTAGTGTCTGTTAAACTGAGTTTTTGGATATCTTGCAGCAATGAACCAAAAACAGGAATTTGGCTGACCCTAAAATGATGGAAAATCTAGTGTCTCCCATCTCTTTGGTTTTCAAGAGATCACTGAACTTCAAAGAACTCTCAATCATCTGTAAATACTGTATTCAATGTCTCCGGATAGGAATCTATAAGGTATAAAGATCAGAAACATCAACGTTATGAATATACATTTCAGGACAGGTCACTAAAGTTTGCAGAACAGATCAACAAGACCAGCAAGAAGAGTCTGCGGCTACATTAGCATTTAGCTCAGATTACAGAATGCTAATGTGCTCAAAGTGAAATGGTAAGATGCTGATATTTAGTAGGTTTAAAGTTGACTGCATTAACTAACACGCTAGCATTTAGCTCAAATCACAGCATGAGGAAATGCTAACATGCTGATGTTCAGTAGGTATTTGTTTACCATGTTCCCTATCTTAGTAAAGTGTTGGCATGCTAACATTTAAATTAATTTAGCTCTAAACAAAGTACAGCTGAGTCTGATGGGAACATCATTAGTTTTACAGGGATTTGGTATTAAAATAGTATTGGACACTTTTACATTTTGACCAAATGGAGGCTCAATGAAAAGTCAAGGTAGGCTATCACTCAAACTGAGGGGACGTGAACATCTGTCCCAACTTTATTGGCAATCTATAAATTACAGAAGCATAGATTGTTGGGAATGAGTAGTAATAGTAGTAGGGAATGAGTCCTTACCCCAAGTGAAGGAGTTCAAGTATCTTGGGGTCTTGTTCTCGAGTGAGGGAACAATGGAGGGTGAGATGGGCCGGAGAATCGGAGCAGCGGGAGCGGTACTGCAGTCGCTTTACCGCACCGTTGTGACGAAAAGAGAGCTGAGCCAGAAGGCAAAGCTCTCTGTCTACCGGGCCATTTTCGTTCCTACCCTCACCTATGGTCATGAAGGATGGGTCATGACCGAAAGAACGAGATCGCGGATACAAACGGCCGAGATGGGTTTTCTCCGCAGGGTGGCTGGCGTCTCCCTTAGGGATAAGGTGAGAAGTTCAGTGATCCGGGAGGGACTCGGAGTTGAACCGCTCCTCCTTCGCGTCGAAAGGAGCCAGTTGAGGTGGTTCGGGCACCTAGTAAGGATGCCACCTGGGCGCCTCTCTAGGGAGGTGTTCCAGGCACGTCCAGCTGGGAAGAGACCGAGGGGTAGACCTAGGACCAGGTGGAGGGATTATATCTCTTCGCTGGCCTGGGAGCGCCTTGGGATCCCCCAGTCAGAGCTGGTTGATGTGGCCAGGGAAAGGAACGTTTGGGGCTCTCTGCTGGAACTGCTACCTCCGAGACCCGACCACGGATAAGCGGGAGAAGATGGACGGATGGATAGATTGTTGGACAAAACCACAAATATCAACCTCATTGCTGGAGAAAATGTGAGGGGATCACAACAAACCGTTAGTAATCATCCTCTGGGAACCATGAATTTGCCAAAAAATATCATGTTATTCTTCCCAGAATCTATATGTTTCATAGTTATAATCTATATAACTCTTAAGGAGAATTGCGTGATATGGACGGACCAGTTAAGTATAACAGGGACTTTCAAAAATCATCTAATGGACTTTTGCCGAATCAAAAAGACAGTTAAATATTACATGATTTCTGTCTGCTCCTGAAGCACTTAATCTGCTCTTGGCTTCATTCTAAGTGTAGAAAATGTGAAAAATTAAATCAACCTGCCATGGAGACTCTGTCCTTCAATCGTCCTCTCCCTCAGCACCTCCTGAGCTCATTCCGGCTAAACGCTTGTGTCAGGAAAAGTTTGTGGCTTATTTTGCAGCAGCTGGTGATTTCGACCAAAAGCCACCTCAGGCTTAACACTGCGGGCCTCATTAATGCAAATCTAGCTTTAACACACTGAAGGGAAATTGGCTTCCTCCACTCCATGGTGAGACCGCTAAAAAAAATCTCAGGAACAAGGTGAGAACACCGAGAGGTTAAGTAGGCGCAAAGCAAAGTTTCCATCAGCTGGTGTGGGAATAAAACGCCTGACTGGAATTACAAATATGGCGGAAAAAGTACATTTTTAAAGCAACGCACTGAAACTAAATCATGCAGTTTGTGAGAAGACGAGTGAAGCAAACAATTAACGTGTCACTGCTCACATAAGACACGCTATTGTCTCGAAGAACGGAGGGAGAATAATCGGCGAAGACGTCTGTGTTTCTAAAATTAGCGAATGTTAGTCATTATTTGTCGTTGTTTTTCTTTGTTCTTGTCACTTCGAGGGTCTTGGAAGTCGTCCTGTCATGCTACTCAGATAACGCTCAGACGTACCAATTAAATTGACATGGCCCAAGAGTTACGCAGCATCAGTCTGAGTATTTTATAATGAGGAGAATCTACACACAAACATGCATGTGATGCCTGTTTTGGTTGGATTTCACGACAACTTTGGGCAAAAAACATTCAAATTTGATGTTCAATACCTTGTTTTTTGTGATGCTGACACAGGTTTATCAGAAGTTCATTATTTCAAGCGAATGAGAGCAAAATATAAAATATTTTAAAGGATCCAGGATAAGAAAACTGCTATGATGTCTTCCGACAGTTGTTTCCATAACCCACTGTTTCCAAGGTTCAATTGCACGAGATTTGATCTGATTCGGAAAACAACAACTAACACACCGTGCATTATCTTGTTTCAAACCATTTAAAAGTGTCTGGTGGGTTTATAGTTGGTTGTATTGGTTACGCCCACCTTCCCTTAATAATCGCCATGTGATTGGTTGAGACCTGATGCAGTGATATTTGCAGAAAAAGAGATTGAGTGCATGTTCATGTTACACATAATTATTACTCCAGATAACAAAGATTAGCACAGACACTTAAAGTCATGAACTCACAGACCAAGCTGTTTGTCTGTCACTAAACGTAACAACAACGACACAATAACACATCATGTCAGAGGAAGGGAAGCTTCATCACTCAACCCATTCACACTCTGCATGCATGTATACACGCATTGTGTTTTAATGCATGGATACACCCAATCCTATGACAAAAATAATGTTAAAACATGAATAAATAATATGGAGGAAACTATGTACTCTGGGGAATCTGAGATGGAATAATATTTGTGCAGTTGATAGATTTTTTTGTCTTAAGAAAGAACTACAAGTTCTACAAAATATGAAATAGCTACGCTAACGAGGCAATAGATAATACTTTTGCTTTTCAATTAAGAACTAAATGTAACGGATGTATAATAATGACACCATTAGCACTTAGCTTGGTGTCCTGTTTGGTTTGTCGCCATTATACAAACACTGAAGCAAAATATAACACATCATGTCAGAGGAAGTGAAGCTTCATCACTCAACCGTTCACATGTGTCTCAATGTTACTTCAGGCTCTGCACGCATGCACACATTGTGTTATTAACACATGGATAAACGAGTTCCTTAAACTGTACATTATCAGAAATCTGACCTATTGAAGCTGATGTGCTGTAATATTGAGGTGCGGTTAATATGTATTTCTTTATAAAGTACTACAAGTTCTTTGAAATGTTTTAATGGCTACCCTAAAATAGCAATACACAATATGTTATTCTTGTATTTATGAAGTAAATGTTGGTCTCACAATTTAATGACTGTAGAATAATGCGACTCAAAGCAAGAACACATCATGTCAAAGAGAGTGAGTCTTCATCACTCACCGCCCCTGAATGTGTCATAATGTAACTTCAGGCTCTGCACGCATGTATGAACACATTGTGTTTTTAACACATGGATAAACTAGTTCCTTTGGCAGACAGTGATATAAAGTAGAGACGAGCACTCATGTGATTGTTTCAGGCGAGAGTGAGGGGGGGTTTAGCCTGCCAGTCAGTAATGAGGGACACAGCAGCACTGCAGGTTAACTTCCTGCCATCTCCTGCAGACGCTGTGTCAATAAGGATTAGAGTAGTGAGGTAGCCCTGCAGGGGGAAAAAACACCAACGTCTCCCATCTTCAATTACAAAAAGCAAACAGCTCGTGGAGATGAGACGGGGGAGAGAGGGAGGGTTAAGGGCCGACCCACACAAGACAAAGTAAACATTATTAGCTTAATACACTTTTCAATTAGCTGCAACCCGCATAACCGCCAGCTAATGGAACAGCAAGCCCAAAATTAATTAGAAAAATAATTTGTAATTACAACAGGGTTTGAAGGCGCTCACAGGTGCAGGGAAGTCTCCTCACGGTGTGAAGACATTCCTCCGACTCTCCCTCAGATAATGGTCCCATTACCAGCTCTTCTCTCACTTCCTGCAGTATGTTATGGGCTATTACCGCGGCCATATTGGAGATAATGCTCCTACGATGTGTTTATGGCACATTACGGTGCAGATACACTTGTCTGAACAATAACTGTCTCCCCTCTAGTGTTCTCCATGATGATGGAAGCAGATAAAAAACTGTTTTATGATCTAAGTGGAGTCCAGGTGGAAGCTACCTGTGGACTCACTATCCATCTGCTCCCAGAATCCTTTGCCTGTTGGCTTTTCTCCTCCCTTTAATTTACGCTGATGAAGAATTAACATTTAGCTTGTTAAAAAAAAAAGTTTTCCCTTTCCTGTCGTGTGTTCTATAGGTTTTAGTGCATGTAAATGGTCTTCAAAGGCTAAAATCCCTGTGTTCCCTTACCCCCCCCCCCCCCCCTGCCTGAAACGCCTCCTTTGGAGTCCTTTGTTTGCTTCCTGAACATAATGACATCACTGTGTGATACTCACGCTTCTATTGGCTAGCGCTCCAACGCATTGTACGTGATGGGCTAAGGGGACGGGGCATCTCTAAGCGGTTGACCAATCACAACAGAGCCGGCCAGCTAACCAATCAGAGCAGACTGGGCACTGGTTTCAGACAGAGGGTGAAAAGAGGTGCTGCAGCACAGGCAGTATGAGAAAAATAAAGAGCTTTTTGAGCATTAAAGCACGGAGACATGTCCCAGTAGAGACACTACATACTGATATACACCTGAACATCAGCAGGAGAGGACTCTTTAAAGTAGAGACACTACATACTGATATACACCTGAACATCAGCAGGAGAGGACTCTTTAAAGTAGAGACACTACATACTGATATACACCTGAACATCAGCAGGAGAGGACTCTTTAAAGTAGAGACACTACATACTGATATACACTTGAACATCAGCAGGAGAGGACTCTTTAAAGTAGAGACACTACATACTGATATACACCTGAACATCAGCAGGAGAGGACTCTTTAAAGTAGAGACACTACATACTGATATACACCTGAACATCAGCAGGAGAGGACTCTTTAAAGTAGAGACACTACATACTGATATACACCTGAACATCAGCAGGAGAGGACTCTTTAAAGTAGAGACACTACATACTGATATACACCTGAACATCAGCAGGAGAGGACTCTTCAAAGTAGAGACACTACATACTGATATACACCTGAACACCAGCAGGAGAGGACTCTTTAAAGTAGAGACACTACATACTGATATACACCTGAACATCAGCAGGAGAGGACTCTTTAAAGTAGAGACACTACATACTGATATACACCTGAACATCAGCAGGAGAGGACTCTTTAAAGTAGAGACACTACATACTGATATACACCTGAACATCAGCAGGAGAGGACTCTTCAAAGTAGAGACACTACATACTGATATACACCTGAACACCAGCAGGAGAGGACTCTTTAAAGTAGAGACACTACATACTGATATACACCTGAACATCAGCAGGAGAGGACTCTTTAAAGTAGAGACACTACATACTGATTTGAACCTGAAAAGGAGCATTAAAGGGTCCCTTAAAATATTTTCAGACAATTCTGGGTAAAACAGAGGTCACAGAGACTAAACTTCACGAATATATTTGTGCCAATCTCTTATTTTTGGGGGTTTTTTCCGGGATGCAATGCTATACAAATATGATTTCAATGATAGAACAACCCATGGTAATGCAGCATGCTGGATGTGAGTGTGTGCGGGTCGTTTTGTCGTCATGCTGGACATGTCTTGCTTGTCTCCTGCAGCTCTGTGAGGCCGTGCTGCTCTTCCGCTGCAGGGAGGATCTGAGAGTGGACTCCATGTGGGACAGATATGAACATTCCCCCCTGCAGCAGGACACATCAGTGTGTGTGCTGCAGGTCGTTGTTAACATTATTGGCAGGTGGTGCGTGAAGCCGGCTGTCCTTGTCGGGACCCTGAAGGCAACTTCTCAAAGTAAACTGAAAGCTGTCAACTTCTGTTCAACCGCGAGCAGGAGGGACAACTCTGCTGATAGAAAACAATGCAAAAATATAAAGATATTATTTAGGGGAGACTGTTAAACACCTGCACTTTTGAAAGAACATCCATAACATTCATCTGTTTGCAACTTACAAATTATTGATCTAATATATCGTATTCCAATTACTTGTATAGAGACTCTCCTTGCACTATTCTGTACTATTTTAGTTGCACTATTTGATTTGTTTTATTGTGTTGCACTGTTGGAGGAGCCTGTGACCTCAGATTTTCATTGACATAACTACACTGTATGTACAAATGACAATAAAAACCTTGAAACTTAAAAGTCATTTCTTAAAAACGTGATCTATAAAAACTGGAGATGGCACTGAAAAAAAACAGGTTTTTAATCTCAGGATTGCATTTATCGTAAAGATTTTTCAAGTTACAGGAAGGCTGTAGAAGAAGCATATACTTCTGTCTGTCTTTCTCTCCCTCGCACAGACACACACACACACACCACACACACACACACACACCACACACACACACAAACACACAGCTCTCACCTGCACAAGGTTAAACTGTGCAAACATTCAGCGTCTTATTTATGAGATGTTCAAACAGGAAACACACCGACATCAGAGGAAGAGGACGTGATGGAGGTCAGGGTTGACAAAGCTCTGAAGAGTGTGTGTGTGTGTGTGTGTGTGTGTGTGTGTGTCTGTGTGTGTGTGTGTGTGGTTGAACTTTCCAGTTTTTCTTAGTTAAAGAAAGAACTTCTCTACATTGAATCTCCGGCAGAGAAAAGACAACATATGGTATAAGTTGTATGCTAAATGTATAATGTGTGTAAAAGTGTGGGGTATTTCCCTCAAGGATGCTAACACACATTTCAGTTAGTTTCTTTGTCAAAAACCATCATATATTTCATTAAATGTGTGTTTTCACTTGTATTTAGATTGCATTTTGCATCCATTTAAACCATGTTTCCACCGCAAACATCCTCAAGTCAAAGACAGCTCCTCAGATAACCTTCAGGGAATACAAAAAAAGCTCCACCAACTGTTGGGCACATGTGAGATCCCTGACAGGAGTTTGTCTCTGGTTTCCATCCCATATGTTCGCTCCTCCGGGGCGTCTGAAGCTGTCAACATGTCTCTGAGTCCAGGTGAGACCGAGAGAAAGAGAGCCGGGAACATCTCAGCAGACGATGTGCTTTAGAGCTGGCTCAGAATCAAGTCCTGACTCTCATTAGGGGCCAGGCTTCACATACTTTATACATATACTTGCAGATGAGTGTGTGCTCCTCCTCTGGCAGATCGTCTCGAGCAGATTGTGACTCCTTATCGCTGACACACAGGTTCTGACACATGGAGACAGATGGAGGATGGGTGAGTTTATTTTTAAGGTACAGTTGGTCATTGGTTGTTTACTCTTTGTACATAAATAACAATAAGTTATGTTTGGGATAGGGCCTCACCTGTTCAGCTACCTGTCCACACTCCTGGGCTTCGTTTGTCCGATGTCACAACCCACCCTCCCTTTACTTCAATTTATCTAACAAAAATTTCCCAATTTGGGATCAATAAAGTATCTAACTGTCCATTCTCCTTTTACCGCCTTCCCCTCCCTCTTAAAATCCTTTCATCCCTACCTTCCGACATCTGTTTGACCCTTCATCCTTTACTCCCTTCCTCCCTAACTTCCTCCCTCCTCCCTCCCTCCCTCCCTCCCTCCCTCCCTCCCTAACTGTATCCCTTCCTCCCTTACTTCATCCTTTCCTCCTTAACTTCATCCCTTCCTCCCTTACTTCATCCTTTCCTCCTTAACTTCATCCCTTCCTCCCTAACTTCATCCTTTCCTCCCTAACTTTATCCCTTCCTCCCTAACTTCATCCCTTCCTCCCTAACTTAATCCTTTCCTCCCTAACTGTATCCCTTCCTCCCTAACTTCATCCTTTCCTCCCTAACTTTATCCCTTCCTCCCTAACTTCATCCCTTCCTCCCTAACTTAATCCTTTCCTCCCTAACTGTATCCCTTCCTCCCTGACTTCAACCCTTCCTCCCTTACTTCATCCCTTCCTCCCTAACTTAATCCTTTCCTCCCTTACTTTATCCCTTCCTCCCTAACTTCATCCCTTCCTCCCTAACTTAATCCTTTCCTCCCTTACTTCCTCCCTCCTCCCTAACTTCATCCCCTTCCCCCCTAACTTCATCCTTTCCTCCCTAACTGTATCCCTTCCTCCCTAACTTCATCCCTTCCTCCCTAACTTCATCCCTCCTCCCTAACTTCATCCCTTCCTCCCTAACTTAATCCTTTCCTCCCTTACTTCATCCCTCCTCCCTAACTTCATCCCCTTCCCCCTAACTTCATCCTTTCCTCCCTAACTTCATCCTTTCCTCCCTAACTTCATCCCTTCCTCCCTAACTTATTCCTTTCAAAGAGAAAGGCGAGCACATAAAGACATTCTTTGTTTTTCCTTTCAGCCCCATGACACAGATGTTTATACTTGATGCCAGTTAGAAAGTAGCCACAGAAAGTAGAAGCAAACTGTCTAAATATGTTACTTTACATTACTGAGCTGCAGTGTGATGAGGCCTGTGTGTGTGTGTGTGTGTGTGTGTGTGTGTGTGTGTGTGTGTGTGTGTGTGTGTGTGTGTGTGTGTGTGTGTGTGTGTGTGTGTGTGTGTGTGTGTGTGTGTGTGGCAGCTGTGCAGGCAGCGGTGGGAGTCAGGAACACTTTCACAGATCTGAGCATTAAACTAATGTTCTGGGTTCAGGGTCCTTCGCCTCCCAAGCTGTCTGTTTGGCTGCAGGCGGAGAGTCAGACTGGGCAGCGAGCGATGGCACACACACCGAACACCTGCCGGAGCGCTGTTCCAGGAACCATAAACACATATAATTCATCCAATGTCTCCTCCGGTTGTGATTAGTGTGATCATCAATGGAGCCAGGTGATGAGATCCATGCCAGAGCTTTGTTTTATGTCTTTTACTGACAACTGTATTCTGTGTGATACCAATTTTCTGTGAAATGTCCATGTGAAGCCCTTTGAACTGCCCTTATTGTATGAAAGGTGCCATACAAATAAAGATTATTATTATTATTAGTTGGCCAGAGGAGCTGCTGAGTGGTGGCAGCCATGAAGCACACAGCACAGTGGGAAACAACACTTTGAGCGTATTAAAACGTACATCTGTCACTATTTAGCTCTGATTCAGCTGTTACTCCTCACACCTGGTGACAAATGATAGCGTTCAATGAGATGTTCGAAATCCAAGCCATCATCCTTTGTTAGAAATCATTAACGTCTCTTTACCAACAACACGTTTAATTCATGTAAGTCCCACAAAAATTAAGCAAAAAAGGTCTGTGAATGGAGAGAGTCAGGGTGGATGGATGCCTTATAAACACGAGATCAAATATCGACCTTTTCCGTCGCCATTTCCGTAGATATTTTAACCAAAACTACAATCTTAACCTTCCCAATATGTTGCCAGACATTCATAGTGGAATGAATAAACTACGAGGAAGACCTTTTCGTATACTATCATAAGAACTTTTGTGCTATACGTACACACACAGAAACCAAAATAATAATAATAAAATAAACCTCATTGTCCCCCAATGCTGTAGTTATTTTAACCAAAGCCTTGATCTTTACGTAACAAAGCATTTCATTGGAAGTCAGACGTTGATTTTTGAAGGATTTCATGCATGTGAAGAACTAATTGGATAAAAGAAAAACAGTTTCCAACGACAGAGACAGTTGTTCAGCTTTATCATCCTGAACGTCACCAAGCGCTCCGTCCCAGCTGTGTGCGTCACTCTTTAGTGTCCCCTGGTCTCCAAGCTGTGTGCGTCACTCTTTAGTGTCCCCTGGTCTCCCAGCTGTGTGCATCACTCTTTAGTGTCCCCTGGTCTCCCAGCTGTGTGCGTCACTTTTTAGTGTCCCCTGGTCTCCCAGCTGTGTGCGTCACTCTTTAGTGTCCCCTGGTCTCCCAGCTGTGTGCGTCACTCTTTAGTGTCCCCTGGTCTCCCAGCTGTGTGCGTCACTCTTTAGTGTCCCCTGGTTTCTGTTGTGTTTTGAGCTTCTTGCAGCGTTTAGTTTATGCAGCTTTCAGTAAACACTGCTCATGTTTCCTCAAGTTGGTGAAGTTGACACATGTATGTTTTTATATTTGCATCGTTTCTGAAGCTGTTGGGAAAATAGTGAATGTCCTCTTCCAATATGAGAGTAACATGATAACAAAGGTATCCCAACTGTAGCTGTGAACATGACAGGATGTATGATTACCTAGAAGAGCATCAGGACTGTTTTAGGCATATGATAGCTATGTGATTAACATGATGATTCAGCCTCTATGGAGATAGACATATGACAAGCATGATCATTTCTGACGTGGAGCTAATCTGAACTAAAAATTGCATACTGCTTTCTATTCCTCCATCTTGTGACTGTGTAACTCCCTCTCTTGGATATCAGCATGTGAAGGACACTGTTCAGGAACTAGTTGATGCTCTGTATGTGATGACTACTTCCATTCTGGAGAGGATCACAAATACATGGATCCTGAGATTGAAGCTCAAGCCGGTGACCAGGGAGATTTTCTAACAGAAGCTAAAGCATGTTTCTCCTAATGGAAATGTTCTGGGCCGTTGTAATGAGTGTGCCACCGTTACAATGCATACATAACTTTTTGTATGTAAGACTTAAGATAAGTTCCCCTCCAATCAAAAGCAGATTTATCAACACAGAGCTCTAGAGTCTCACTTATTTAGATGAGATATGAACTGCAGGCTGTATTATATCAGGGAGAATCTGTGCTGCAGGAGGACTGAGAGTTGATAACTCAATATGAAAGAAGTTTTATTTTTACTCCCTGTGATGAATTCCTCTTGACACGCTCACTGGCAGAGGAAGTTTTTCTGACTTCTCCTTGGTGAAGACATTTCTTCTGCTCGAGTGGATTTTCTTTTGCAGCTCCTTGAGTCGTCTCTAATTTCATCTGTGATCCCTCTCTGCAGAAACAATGGAGGAATGGATTTGTTGTCACACCGCCATCAACTTTGAGCCCCCTCACACTGAGAGGAAGGTAAAGAAAATGAAACCCGGATCCCTCCGAGGCTCAAAGTATTGTTTCTTTTCAAAAGGATATGATTCAGAGTTTAGTTTCATTATCGGCAGAGGTATCCTGAGTGATGTTTCATCCTGCTGAAGTCTCAAACTACATTTCCTTTAAAACCCTAACTTGTGTTGTGTTGGAATAGTCTTTTTCTCTCAGGAAGGGAAATCAAACTGGAAGTTTCTAAGTGTCGGCCATGATATGAGCTGTTTGAATTCTCTAGATGATAGGAAAGGTGCTACACTACTTCCTTTGTTATCTCCTTTAGGTTACACAGGACCTAATATATTTGAAAGGGCCCATTTGTATTTAGTGTCTCTACTTTAAAGAGTCCTCTCCTGCTGATGTTCAGGTGTATATCAGTATAGTGTCTCTACTTTAAAGAGTCCTCTCCTGCTGATGTTCAGGTGTATATCAGTATGTAGGGTCTCTACTTTAAAGAGTCCTTTCCTGCTTATGTTCAGGTGTATATCAGTATGTAGTGTCTCTACTTTAAAGAGTCCTCTCTTGATGATGTTCAGGTGTATATCAGTATGTAGTGTCTCTACTTTAAAGAGTCCTCTCCTGTTGATGTTCAGGTGTATATCAGTTTGTAGTGTCTCTACTTTAAAGAGTCCTATCCTGCTGATGTTCAGGTGTATATCAGTATGTAGTGTCTCTACTTTAAAGAGTCCTCTCCTGCTGATGTTCAGGTGTATATCAGTATGTAGTGTCTCTACTTTAAAGAGTCCTCTCCTGCTGATGTTCAGGTGTATATCTGTGTGTAGTGTCTCTACTTTAAAGAGTCCTCTCCTGCTGATGTTCAGGTGTATATCAGTATGTAGTGTCTCTACTTTAAAGAGTCCTCTCTTGCTGATGTTCAGGTGTATATCAGTATAGTGTCTCTACTTTAAAGAGTCCTCTCCTGCTGATGTTCAGGTGTATATCAGTATGTAGGGTCGCCACTTTAAAGAGTCCTTTCCTGCTTATGTTCAGGTGTATATCAGTATGTAGTGTCTCTACTTTAAAGAGTCCTATCTTGCTGATGTTCAGGTGTATATCAGTATGTAGTGTCTCTACTTTAAAGAGTCCTCTCCTGTTGATGTTCAGGTGTATATCAGTATGTAGTGTCTCTACTTTAAAGAGTCCTCTCCTGCTGATGTTCAGGTGTATATCAGTATGTAGTGTCTCTACTTTAAAGAGTCCTCTCCTGCTGATGTTCAGTTGTATATCAGTGTGTAGTGTCTCTACTTTAAAGAGTCCTCTCCTGCTGATGTTCAGGTGTATATCAGTATGTAGTGTCTCTACTTTAAAGAATCCTCTCCTGCTGATGTTCAGGTGTATATCAGTTTGTAGTGTCTCTACTTTAAAGAGTCCTCTCCTGCTGATGTTCAGGTGTATATCAGTATGTAGTGTCTCTACTTTAAAGAGTCCTCTCCTGCTGATATTCAGGTGTATATCAGTATGTAGTGTCTCTACTTTAAAGAGTCCTCTCCTGCTGATGTTCAGGTGTATATCAGTATGTAGTGTCTCTACTTTAAAGAGTCCTCTCCTGCTGATTTTCAGGTGTATATCAGTATGTAGTGTCTCTACTTTAAAGAGTCCTCTCCTGCTGATGTTCAGGTGTATATCAGTATGTAGTGTCTCTACTGGGACATGTCTCCATGCTTTAATGTTCAAAAAGCTCTTTATTTTTCTCATACTGCCTGTGCTGCAGCACCTCTTTTCACCCTCTGTCTGAAACCAGAGCCCAGTCTGCTCTGATTGGATAGCTGGCCGGCTCTTTTGTGATTGGTCAACCTGCTTAGAGATGTCCCGCCCCTTAGCCTAACATGTACAATGTGATTGGGCGCTAGCCAATAGAAGCACATAGTGTTACATAGTGATGTCACTATGTTCCTGAAGTAAAACAAGGAGAATCTTCCTCTGGAGGGAACACAGGGATTTTAGACTTTGCAGACCATCCACTAAAACCTACATAAAACACTACAGGAGAGGGAAACACCACAAAGTATAATAGGGCCTCTTTAAGTCTCTTTTCTTTTTTAGGAAAAGACAAAAGACCTGATTTTTTTACGACTATCCGGTCAAAGCCTTGCTATCTCTTCCTTCTCTCTGTGCCTCATCAGAGACTTACATTCTCTGCTTGTCTGGCATTACCAATTACCGCCACTGTGGAAAAGGTCATGGGATGTTTTTAAAATGTGACCCGGGCCTTTGTCTGTCTGCCCCGCTGAAATGTTGCCAGACATTTATCGGCTATCAAATGAGTCTTCTACACATAGTATTAAGTAGAAACCTTGACATTGTGACATTTAAGGTGAGAAGACTCTCCGTCCCTTTGTCTTTAACGGTGTAATCCTCTGTTCCATAATTCACAAAGGAATCTGTAAGTGAACTGTGCATTAATGTAAGGTGGACACTCAGGGTGAATGGGGTGAAAAATTTCACTATTAGATATCACCATGAAACTTCCTCGCTTCATTACTGACTTTAAAGGTCCCATGTCATGGCCATTTCTACTGATCATTATTCCATTGGTGAGGTCTACTAGAATAGATTTACATTGTTCAATTTTCCAAACTCACATTGGTTTCTCATACAGCATCTCTGTATAGTATTTGTATTCACTCTCTGTCCTAAATGGCTTGTTGGAGCTCCTGCACCCCCTCCCTGTGAGCCCACTGTGCTCTGATTGGTCAGCTCGCCCACTCTGTTCTGATGAGTCCACCACCGTTACAGCGGAACATCAGTGATTATGTGTTACAATGGCGTTTGTTAGCAACCAGGAAATGACACCAGTAATGACAAACAGATGAGAATGCTGCGTGGGGTCTGGGTGCCGTGTTGGCGGGACGTTGCGCGGCTCGGGAGGAGACAGTGTGAGCTCTATTACTGGTGTCGTTTCCTGGTTGCTGCGTGGGGTCTGCGAGACAGCGAGACACCGCGGAACTCAGCTTGAACTCAGCCTGAGCACCATGGACGCGGGAAGGGGGGTGCTGAGGGGGCTGCAGCACCCCCATTTGCGAGGCTCCACTAGCACCCGCACCCCCAAACGCGGCGCACCTACAGTGTAAGCATGCCACAGTTTCGCCGCTGCGAGGCTCCACTAGCACCCCCCCCAGCGCGTCACAGTTTCGCCGCTGAGAGAGTGTGTGTGTGTGAGGAGCTCCACGGATTGGTCCATTTGGACTTCGTTACGTCAATATGCCCCGGAAGGAAAAAATAGAATAATAAAAATGTCCAACGAGGCGTTCTGCGGCAGTATAGACAGGTCTTCTCTGTGTTAGAGTTTTACTCGCTACAGGGTGCACTTTGAGGGTTTGTGACTCTGCAGACCGTTTACATGCAGAAAAACCTTCATAACACACAAGGGGACGGGTAATAACCGGAAAAGCATGACATGGGACCTTTAAGACAATTATATATTGTGTTGCAAGTTTTCTGAAATGTTATTTGTAAATATGCATATGAGGCGTTATGTAGATGAACAATGCAGATACAAATAGAAAAAGTGAGTAAAATAAACTCCTAAATGTGATTTTTCGCCTGCGTCTCGCCTTTATGTGAATCTCTCATCATAACTATCATACAAAACGTTTTAATGTAGATCCAGCTTCTGTTTGTATTTTAAATATCTTCTTTAATTTCCATAATTGCTCCCCTATTCAAGAGATATGGATCTAATTGACTGAGCTTTATTTTACAGGTAATTATAGCTGCAGACCTGGAGAGACAATGCCGTTTCCAACAAGCTGGAAAATGAATTCCCATGTTCACAGGATGTTTAATTTACCTAAAGGTTGATAACACATAATTGTCAAATGAGTGCAGAAGCACATTATATATCATAATTAGTCACAACAGAATAAAAGACATAGAAGTGCACACGCATGTATTTCAGGTTTATTTTAGATAACCCTTCACTTAGTTTTGAATTGCTCTTTGTCTCAATCAAAGTTTGAATCCTGTTCATTAAGTTTCAGTTTTATAGCATCGTTTTTTTCCCAGGTTTTCCCGCTGTCCTCCATTTTGTTAGTAATGGTTTAGTGTGGACTCTAATGTTGGCTCTAATTCACTTCACCCCTCAGCAGTTTAGGCTCTGCCTCATTCATCTCACTTAGAAAGGGCACAGCTCTCCAGATCCCGCTGCATAAAGACATCAGTTTTATTACACCGCCAAACACAAGCACGCTCAATTATTTATCTTATTTAGCTATGTATTGCAAATAACTGTTGTGTGTTTCTAGCTATAGTCTGTTCTATCTAGAGGTGTCCATAAACATCTCTAACTATAATTGAGCTGTCATGTTTTTGGCATCCCGCTTTTTCTTTAATGATCAAATAATTCCAAAGTGTATTCTTGTGTTGGAAAAAGGAAAGAGATGTGACAGAATAACAGGTGTTCTGCTCACATCAGTGCCTTGATATGAATATTAAAAAGCATCACATACTGTGGGCCTCAAAAGTGAGACGAGTCTGTCTTTGTAGCGAGAAAAAAGATGAATACTGCCCCGTTTATAATTAAAGTAAAATGCATGCTGGGATATAGATTTGCTCGGAGCTAAATGGAACACGAGATGGATCACAGCCTTTTAATCAATACGTTTTCTGTGTCAAAAAACATGAGAAAGCAACATGGCAGTGCCCCGGAGCTACAGCTCAGTTTCGATATGAATTCATCACATGTGGCGACATTAGTTAACCGTACATCAGTGAAGTGGAGCCCATGTGGAAGGGCCTTAAAAATGCATTCTCTCTATAGTCTAGCAGTGGGCAAAAGGTAGTCGGATTGCATAGAAGTCTACGAGAACATTAGGTTACTTCTCTCTTAATTTACTACCTTAGATTGTATAGAAGTCTGCGAGAACATTAGGTTACTTCTCTCTCAATTTACTAACTCCAATTGTATAGAATTTTATGAGAAATTGAGTCTGAATCTCCCTTCATTTCCTACCTCAGTTTGTATAAAAGTCTACGAGAAAATGTGGTTACTTCTCACTCAATTAACTACCTCAGTTTATAAAGAAGTCTATGAGAAATTAGCACAGTTTTCTCCTAATTGAATACTTCCAATTGTATAAAAGTCTATGAAAAAATTTGCCTGAATCTCTTTTAATTAACTACATCAGATTGTATAGAAGTCTTTCAAAAAATTAGCCTATATCTCTCTGATTAACTTCCTCAGATTGTATAGAAGTCTATGAGAATATTAATCTACTTCTCCCTTGATTTAATACCCCAGTAAACACTTTCCTGATGAGTGTATGGTCTCCATCTGTAGCTTCAAGTCTTCTTCAGTACAGCATGATGTTAATTTAGTAAATGATGATCCCCTTTAGAGTCAAATAGACAGGGCGGGGTTACAGGTTTCAAACTCTTCATTAATAGTCTTTTTTTGTTACATTAATCATCATTTCCACACTACTTCCACTGTTTCAGATTCAGAGGTTGTTTTCTTGGATTGATGACATGACAGTCTTTCTCATCAATGTTTCTCTGTCTTTTGCCGTGATAACATTATGTATCTGATGTGCTTTTATCATACAAAGTTACAATTAGGTTGTCCGTGCGTTCGTCAACAACTTAAATCCTCTCACAGTGTTTTCACTTCATGGATTCAACAATTTGGTTACCTGAATATGTCTTGTCCACCCTCTTGTATCTGCTGTTTCCAAAAAAAATAAGATGGTCAACAAACCACAAATCCACGAACTAATGGGTACATCACAACAAATAAGTCTACTTTTTATATAAAGCGAATGGTTTAAACCACTCCACTCCAAGTAGGGAATGAGTCCTTACCCCAAGTGAAGGAGTTCAAGTATCTCGGGGTCTTGTTCTTGAGTGAGGGAACAATGGAGCGTGAGATGGGCCGGAGAATCGCAGCGGGAGCGGTACTGCAGTTGCTTTACCGCACCGTTGTGACGAAAAGAGAGCTGAGCCAGAAGGCAAAGCTCTCTTTTCTACCGGGCCATTTTCGTTCCTACCCTCACCTATGGTCATGAAGGATGGGTCATGACCGAAAGAACGAGATCGCGGATACAAGCGGCCGAGATGGGTTTTCTCCGCAGGGTGGCTGGCGTCTCCCTTAGGGATAAGGTGAGAAGTTCAGTCATCCGGGAGGGACTCAGAGTTGAACCGCTCCTCCTTCGCGTCAAAAGGAGCCAGTTGAGGTGGTTCGGGCACCTAGTAAGGATGCCACCTGGGCAACTCCCTAGGGAGGTGTTCCAGGCACATCCAGCTGGGAGGAGACCGAGGGGTAGACCTAGGACCAGGTGGAGGGATTAGATCTCTTCGCTGGCCTGGGAGCGCCTTGGGATCCCCCAGTCAGAGCTGGTTGATGTGGCCAGGGAGAGGAACGTTTGGGGCTCTCTGCTGGAACTGCTACCTCCGAGACCCGACCACGGATAAGCGGGAGAAGATGGATGGATGGTTTAAACCACCAGTTTTCTGTACTGAATTGTAAGTAAGTAGTGTGTGTGTGTGTGTGTGTGTGCGTGCGTGCGTGTGTGTGTGTGTGCGTGTGTGTGTGTGTGTGCGTGCGTGCATGCCTGCGTGCCTGAGTGCGTGCGTGTGCGTGTGTGTGTGTGTGTGTGTGCAGAAGCATAATGGATGGTCTGGATCATTATCCTCTGCTCTCTGCTGACTCTCCTCTTGCAGCCGGGGAGAGATAAGGGCACGAGAACAATGGGAGCCAAGGTGCATCATTTGTTTACTCACTAAATTATGGATAGCATTTGTGATAGGAGAGCATGGCCTTTACCTGCGCCTGAAACCCCCCTTCATGCCCTTAGACTGCCGTATTCCCCCTTCCAGCATAAACATAACAGTAATAAATAAGAAGGCCAACTCTGGGGCTTCGAAGAAGGAAACTCAATAATTATTTTACGACCTTGCTGTTAACCGTATGTGCTTTAAGAGTGCCGTAATGAACCGAAGGAGAATTCAGCTCTGATTATTTGTATAATTCAGTCTTTGTGTGCAGGTGGATTTTCATTTTGTTATGGTTCTTCAGTCCCTCCCTGTTCTCAGTTCAATCTGCACCCCCCCCCCCATCCTCTTATTGCAGAACTGCAGCAGTAATTGGCTTGTTTTTCACACCTCCTTTAAAGCCAATGTGAGCACAAACACAAGGCTTCACTAAAGATAAAACCTCAGTCCTTCATTGGGCTTGTGTTAGAGTCTTTGTTCTGTAAGGGCTGATATTCAGCGAGGCAGTCCTCCACATTATTACACTCCTTAGTACTAAATAAGCCTACAACTCGACGCACAATATTGATGAATTGAAACGGATTTTACTGATTTGAAAATGATCGTATTGGTTCTGCCAAAAAGTCTGCCTTACTGCGTACCAACGGCTGAACTGTGGCAACATCATTTAAAATGAGCAGCGAGGTTTTCTGTAACTGTCCACATCTGTTCACATCTTCTTTTCCATGAACCAGTCTTCTTAGTTCTTCTTCTGCTGTTCCCTTTGGTGTTTACTTCCTGTCTGTCTGTCTGTCTGTCTGTCTGTCTGTCTGTCTGTCTGTCTGTCTGTCTGTCTTCTGACATCTTTTAACCTCTTTCCGTCTCTTGTTCTCTGTTGCCTTTACTGGGACAATTTGAGTTTAGCCATCATGAACCCAACGTTTCCTGCTCTCCAAAAAGATACAAATAAACATCAAAAAGTATTACACTGTGTTTTCTGATGAAGGAAAGCTATTGTTTGTTGTCTACAGCTAACGTTATTTGACCTTTTCCTCCTTAGCAACAGTCTGCTCTTTAGCAACGGTCTGCTAGACTCATGGAATGTTCAAATTGACCAATCAGAATCGAGTATTCAACCAAGCCTTGTTATTAGATCAGCCAAGTTAATAATTCAAGATTCAAGGCTTTATTGTCATGTGTAGACACAGTGTAGATATGGCAATGACAAACTGAAGTCCCAGGCTCCTCCAACAGAGCAACATGAATATATATTGGACATAAAACAAATAAAACAAATAGAAATAGTGCAAAAAATAACAGAATAGAAACAAAATAGTGCAAGAGAATGTTGCAAGATGTGCACGTAAATACAAATAAAATAGAAATAGTATATACACGTAAATGGAATATGATATATAGATAAATAAATAGCATGATGCAAACAGATGAATGTTTATGGACGTTACAGAGCTCAGGTGTTTAATAATAATAATGTTGGACATTGAGGGGTTTTATGAGTGGCTTCTGGGAACGAGTTATGAATCATAAAGGGGTTGCTCATTGAAATGGATGCGAAGAATAGTGCGCCTGAAAGAAACGTGTTGATGTAAGTGTTAAAGAAATACACACTGAAGCATTTGGTAAAACATTAGCTTGAGTCTCTTTGCTTTGAACAATTTAGGGACATGTGCATATTAATTTTTAATGAGAATACAATTTTAAAAATGTTTCTTTTGTCGTATATTTTTATATTATTTATTTTATTATTTATTTTACTCTATAGATATATACATTTCTACTGTGTGTATTTACTGTTTATCTTTTTCTTTTTGCTCATGTGCAACACCTTGATAACACGCTTCTGTAACAAAACAGTTTCCCTATAGAGTGGTGCAGTGACGAGTCCTAAAACCAGGAAGTGAGTTAGCATTTCACCACTTCCTGTTCCCTCGTCTCAGAGCCAATGGGATCTCTCCATAGGAATTTGGAAAATAGCTGGAAATAAGGTCTGTGGTTGACACATTGAAGAGACGGATCACGTTTTGTTCTACGACATTAAATCCATCAGCAGTGACCCCACTGGTGATTTCTGAAGAGTTGACGTGTCTGAAAAACGATGGTTGTTACCAAGTGGCTGAATAGGACTACAGAAGTTGTGGAGGACGTTGTACGTCATTACGCCGAACACGTAAACACTCCTCTAAGTTAGTTTGTCCTGTTCTGCTTGAAAGCAAGTACCTGCCTCCCAATGGCGGTTCTAGACCAATTTGACTGGGGGGGCCAGGCTGGGGCCAGTTATTTTCTGAGGGGGGCACAATAAATGCAGGACGAAAAAGACAAAGACAGTATGAAGTAATTGCGCATAAGAAAACAATGCAATATAGTTATCGGTATTTGTTTCATTACACATTATTATATGCTTACCTTTAACCTTTGTGTGCTGTTTGGGTCTGTGGACCCGTTTTCAGTGTTTAATAAAATAAATTGTATGCAATTAAATTATTTGAACCTGCTGTATTTGGGGTTGGACCTCACATCCTCTAGGGGGGAAGATCTTTTTTTTAAATGTTGAAGTTAAATGCATCAATCGGGTGCACTTTGAGCATAAAATGAATTTATGGATACAGCTCTCAACACTCGTATGAAAGGGAGCTGTATACTTTTCAATAATCTAAATATCTTTAGAATATGATCACAACCAATAACAAATCATTTAAACTTATTTATTCTTATCTTATGTTACCTAGTTAGCATTCTTTCTTTTAATTTATGCATATTTGACTAATCACTCCCCTTTTAAACTATTTTTTTTTTTTTTTACTGTCCTATAGTACACATTGGAATGATTCTTACTTAATTTTGTATAACTATATTAAATAGATAAAGGTGTGCTCGCTCACAGAGGCTGTGTGCTCCTCCGTGGCGATGACGGCTTGCGTTAAAAAAATAAAAAAAACATATTTGTAAAGTGGGGGCTATTGAGGGCTTGCGAGCTACCGGTAGCTCGCGATCGACGTGTTGGAGACCCCTGCTCTAATGGGTCCGACTACAATGACAAATATCGTTAGTTTCGCCTATTCCGTCAGCCAAGAAATCGTTTAATCATAAACTATTTCTTTTTTTTTTTTTCATTTTCAGGGGGGCCACAGGGGGGTCCAAAGTCAGTGTTAGGGGGGCACTGGCCCCCCCTGGCCCCCCCTTAGAACCGCCCCTGCTGCCTCCTGCAAACTGTTCAAACAAACCCTTCAACTTGTACCATTTAGAATCTGTATGTTTGAATATGGATCTTAAGTTGGCGTGACGTTGAAGTCGTGCTGCTGTACTCGGCTGTAGTTCCTTTATAGCAGGGGGGTCAAACTAAAATACACAGTGGGCCAAAATTAAAAAATGGGTACTAGTCGAGGGCCGGACTGGTTCAATGTTTATTGCAAAACTTATTGAAATTAACTTATTGCACATATTAAACCTGGAACTAACAAAGCTTAATTTATTGCCTATAAAAACAAGATTAAACATTAAATAATCAGTTGCAAATCATTTCTTATGGCTCTATCTGCAGCTTTTCCGGAGTCATTTCTTATGATTACATTTTTCCACAGGCCAACAACAGCTTCAAGAAAACTATTTCCCTCAAAGAAAAACCAAACATGCCCTGTTGTCGTCAAGAGAAAAAGTGCAGAAGGAAACATCCATTGAACTCAGTGTGCTGCTCTGTGATGCTAGTTCAAGCCAGATACTTGGCATCTCATCTTGGGTGCAAGGTCATCAATGTTTGGGCTCAGGCTCTGAGCTGAGGAGACCCTCAGGATGGAGTGAAGGTGTGCATGCAATATACCGGCGGGCCAGATCTAATAGGAATCAGAAATTATCCTGCGGGCTGAAATTAAATCCACCAAGGGCCTGATTTGGTCCCCGGGCCTTGAGTTTGACAGATGTGCTTTATAGCATAACGTTAGCATTTTGCTTCTGGCCAGTAGATCTATGATTCGAAAATGATAAAAGTAGCATAGACATGTGGAGATTATCCGGCTGAACAAAACGTGCATTTATCAAACAGGTTCGTTTTCCACAGATCTTATTTCGAGCTATTTTCCAAAATCATATGGAGAAATCTCATTGCTTTTTTGTCGAGGGAACCAGCAGCTTATATCGGATCAATAAAGTTAATCCCAAACCAAACCCTATATGAAATAGATTAAGGCACTGGACATCAAGTGTGTCTGACAGAAGAAACCAAGTGAAATCTCACTTCGATGGCCTCCATGTCTTGGAAACAAACAACAGGAATTGGCCGTAAACAAGAGGCAGATTAATGAAAGCTCCCTCACAGAAAATGGAAAAATAACACCTTGATTTGTCGTGAGGAAGAGATCCACTCCTGTGAAAGACATCCCTCTGAAAAGTGTTTTTTGGGGAGTAACAGGGACAAATGTGTGCAATTTCAGAGGCTCTGAGAGAAGAGAAGCTTCCTCCGCTGTCTTCCTGGTGTTTTATCTGCCTCTCAGCGTGATTAATGTCGGGTAAAAGCCCCGCTGACCTTTCTGATGGATTTATGGACTTCACGGTATGATAACTTAGTGTTTCCTCGTGCATCCATTCTCCCTACATTGATATTTGTCATTTACAGGCTTTAAAGTCTGGCCTTTTCCCTCCTACATGAATTGTTTTCCTGTTACGTTGATTATTTCACAGCATGCGTCCTGTCACTGGGAGTTTATAGAAAAGGCCCGGTGTCATCTGCTCAGGTACGACTCAATTCACTGTGCGCTGATAACAACATGAGAAGAGAAACACAATGAAATACAAATGTAAAATAGGAGCAAATATAGAACTTTTATAATGAAATTCTGAAAAATGTTTAGAAATATGTTTAAAAAAAATATATATATTTGAAAATAATACACATTTGATAAATGAACCTAAAATGTTAAATATTTGCAGTTAACAGAACTTTAAAGTGGAAGATCTGTGCAGTTTTATGTATTATATCGCTTATATCTCCATAAATACATACAGTATTACCACGGAGCATGTTTTAGTATGTGGGCATTAGGTAATAGTTAATTTCCCATATTCTTAAACAATATGTTCAATTAGATAATATATCTTTAATGTTTGTTTTGCTTTGGCTAATGTAGACCAGTCTAAACAGTTGTGTATCTTGTACAATATATGAAGCTCTGCAATCCATAATGAATTAAAAACAAAAGTATTAAAACTATAACATACATCTGTGTGTTTGCTTTGCACATTAAAAGCAACGTGGATATTTTAAAATCCTACCTTGAACATTTTAATTTGCCTTTATTGACATTTTTCATTAGTTTGATTGGCCGAATGATGGTGAGCTTCCGGTCCAATCACCTGTCAGTATAAAGCAAGGGGGCGGGGCTTAGAGGTGACACCCGTCAGTTAAACACGTTGTTTTTTCCTTCCAGGAGAGACATGTCTCTAACTTCAGTTAATCAGACAGATGAGGATTTATTGGAAACCACAAAAGGTAAATAGTAAATACAAATACTTTTGTCTCTAATCAATTACAACTATGCTACGTTAGCATGCTAGGGGCATTAGCATAGCTCTATGAGGATCGGCAGGGGTTCACGGTACACTAATCACGGTCCATTGTGCACATCATCAGCTGTGACGGTGCGATATTTTTCGGTAAAGCACTCAAAACAAGAATGTTAAGAAGTAAAGTACATATTTATCTGGGCTAAAATTGGGTATAAGATAAGATAAGAGATAAGATAGTAGTTTATAGTTACTATATTCTCAGATATGTTTGTTGTTTTTACATTATCATTCATGTTTGCAGATTTGTGAAGCCCTCTTGAGACAAATGTGATTTGTGATATTATTGGGCTATATAAATACATTTGAATTGAATTTATTTTAATTTTATAGACCTTACTCGAAAAGTTAAGCCATTAAAATACTGGAATACTGCACTCAAACATGTTTAAAAAATATATATATATCACACATTACTATTGATAATTTTGCACACTGCAGTGAAGTTAGTTTCAGGTTGGACATTGGATAGACATTTAATCTGGATCCAGCAGCGTTGTTTTACTCCAAACATATAAATAATGTGTTTAACAAGGTGCAACTTTTCTTATTACTGATGTGACATGAATGGGTTTTTACAAATGGAGCATATTTTCAATTTTCTTCAATGTCAGTAGTCTACACACCAACAGTGAAACACATGAGCAAATACTACAGTTTATAGAAGCAGGAATAACATCTGAGCTGACAGAAAATGCTCCGTTTTAGTTTAACACACACAGTTGAGCTCACACGCACTATTTTATGAACATAGGTTCACCTGCTGAATTAAAAACAGAACCAAAGAAAGTGAAAGCGATAAAGCAGATTCAGGCAGTAGGCGTATTCACACTTAAAGTATTATCCTATGAACAGTACAGTTTACAGAGAAGAGAGAACAGCTGATCCTTTAAAACAAACACTATATGCTCTTTCTAGGTTAACACTAACACTGTAATCCTGCTAGTAATCTTTTCTTTATGTAACTGTTTTTGTTACACTGATTATGTAATCCAGTTTATTTACTACACTGGACAAACTTCCATTTCCGTCTCCCAGTCCAAACCAAATCTCATCTCTCCACTGGACACATTACGTCTGTTCATAGGGACATTGTTTCCTTCCTGTATAAGACAGCACTAGGTGATCAAAGTGACATTTGTCTTCATTATACAGAGAGTACATGGACACTGTTTGGACCCTTTGAGGGCGAAGTGTCTCCAACCCGATGCTTCAGATGAACCTCCATGAACTTGTGAGTACGTGTCAACATTACAGCTGCAGGTGCTTTGGATTTGTGACGAATCCAAAGCAAAACGCAGCTGTAAGGGTGTTTTCTTCACTTTGAATCGGCCCTCAGCCAATTCTAAAAGTATTATGGAATATAGCACACACTTGAAAGTTCTGCTTGTCTTATATTGTGCTTCTTAAATATATATATATATATATAAATGTATATTACTTCGTAGTATTCATGTGTTAATAAGCCCACTTTTCAAATAAATTCTGTCAAATAAAGTTTTCTAACAAATCTTTGTTGATTTAAAAAAAAGCCCAATGATTTATTTACACAACCAGCTTGAAATGTACCCTTCATACTTCCTCTTTTTAAAAGCAATCTGACGCTTCTGTTTTAAGGAGTGAGCTGCTAACAAGATAAATGAAACCCAATGGAAAGCTGTGATGGAGGCTGTTTTTTTTCTCAAAGCATATTCAATTATCAAGAATGATTTTCCTTCATTGGATTGATTTTGCTAACTTATAACTTAACCTATGAGGTAATATACCTCTCCTCTAGTGAGGGGCCCAGACCTTCGTATGTTTTTCTCTATGTGGCCCTCGGTTCAAACAGTTTTCTTAGTGTATGCATTGTTTCCGTTGAAATAGGACGAACGCTGTGTTTCTGCTGTTTCCCTCACGATCATCATCTCCATCTGTCGTTACTTTAGCAACCTTTCAGGGTTAAATAGCGTCTATTATGAGTTCCTATGTTGTTTTAACAATCTATAATTGTCGCCTACTATGGCTCTCTTAATCAAAACACTTGAAGCAGTGTGGGATCATGGGAGTTGTAGTCTTTAGCACACAAAGTTAGGACACCATTTCCCTCTCTGTGCAGCCCAGTTATTATACCGGCTGTTATTAAATTATCCCTGGTGTCCACAGAGCTATCTACAGCCCTATCTCTCTGACCACCGAGTGCTAAAAGCTCAGTGAAGACAGATTCCCCCTCATAAAGCGTTGTCAGGCGTCTCATAACTTTAACAGGTACAGACAGCTTTCTTTTGTCTCCACTGATTGTCCCTCAGACCTCAGACCTCCTTCTCTTCGGTGAGTGAGAGGGTCCGGGTCCCGTTCAGAAACCGTGAAATTGTCCCGGCTCCGGGTCACGGATCAGGCCAAGTTCCCCCCCCGCCACTCCTTCACCTCGGCCCATTAGAGAGACCATGCTTTGCTGCCTTCATTCATTCACTTAAAAACATGGTTCACTGAGAACTACACCTGCACACACTCGTCTGTGTTGGATATGGCGTGTGTGTTACACGTTTTGATCATGGATGTTACCCCTCGTTTCTGTTGTGTGATTGTGATACATACACACACACACACACACACACACACACACACACACACACACACACCAGGGTTTCCGTTAGCCGGTAATTACCGGTTTTTAGCTGGTAAAATGTATAAAAAACCAGTAAATTAAAAACCTGCTGGTCAAAATGTCCGGTAATGATTAGGGATGCTCCGATCGATCGGCCGACGGTCATTATCGGCCGATATTCACTCTTAATAGTTTGATCGGTGCTCTCTATAAAGGCCGATCAGGAGAGCTGGATCTGATCGATATGGACATAAACGCGAGTGAAGTATAACCGGACGAGAGAGAGAGAGATCAGATCAGCTGCTGAGTCTGACGGAGGATGCAGCTCTGCATGATCACCTGAAGCCCCGCCCACTGTTTAGCGAGCTGCATGAGAAACTGGGCTGTCAGGAGAGAGGGAGGGAGATGTCCCCATAAGGGAGGCGAGTCCCCACACGTGACTGTGTAAACAGATTTAGGTCCCCACAAGTATAGTAATGCTAGGCCACACACACACACACACACTCAAAGTCCACCCCTCAAAGACTGCAACCACTACTATTTTAGAAATACTTATGGCTATTGTACTAATATATTTTTAGACTGTAAGTGTAAATATGCACATTGGCATTGAATTTTATCTCGTTGCACGGTCATCGCTACTCCCTCTGCTTCTACCACTCTTATTTATTTGAAACATTAAAAAGCAAAGATAATAAAACATGAATAACAGGTACATGAATCAAAGTGACAGTGCAGTGTGAGATGTGAATAGTTCAATTTAAAGCAGCGGCAAAAAGAAAAGTCTTCAGCCTGGATCTAAAAGTAGTCGGAGTAGCAGCGGACCTGCAGGTTTCTGGGAGTTTGATCCAGATATTTGACAATATCCCTCACCAAATTCTCACACTCCTCTACCCCTAGTCTTCCTGTGAAATTATAGTTCTTTTGACACTTTTCTAACCTTTTTATATTCCTTTCATCCTTCTCTTTGCATCATGTTGCATCCCCAGACAACACATGTGTGTAACGTGTGTTTTATAATTCTCTTTTATCCTTTCGTCTATCTACTTGTCTTTCATCCTTTCCGTATAACTAATGCTGTTGATGTGTTGTGATTTTAAAAAGGTGTCTATTATCATCTGGCCGGCGACAACAGCTGGAAATTAGCATGTTGGCTAAAGCTAATGCGCCATTTACTGTTTTTTGTGACAGTTGATTAATGGGGACTGTCCACGACACTATGAACAAACAAATAAAGTAAACTCCTGGCGCAGCGCGGTGTTCCTCCACAGTGATGCTCAGCTCCTGCAGCGGTAATGACTGCAGAGCGGGGCCCCGACACCACGATTGATTGTTTTGATTAGAGCAGGAATCTTAGGGAATGTGATGCTAAGACTTATTGATTTGTTTTGTGTGTGTGTGTGATATCAATCATGACACCAAGCACTGCAGCACCAGGAGAGAAAGGCTCATGAACTACCGGCCTTTTTATCGACTTAACAGAAGAAACAATATCACAAACAATCCGAAATGAAGGTGATGATTGATGGTGATGAAGTCTTTATGATAATATCAATCAAGACACCTTTATATGTCCAATTAGGAGGGTGCATTAGCACTCGGATTTCACGCTAACAATGCTATTGAGATAATAATAAGTCTCATTTATCCTTAACTTAGTTTATTGTGGGATTTGAGATTGAAGTTCTCCCTGTTTGGATTGAGATAGTTTCGGGTCTTTTTATTTTGAAAAACAAGCCTTGCCCTGTGCTTACTGTTAGAATACAGTGGGTGTTTCTCAATGTCGAGGACGCTTCCTTGGTAGGACGTGTCCCTCCGAGTCAGGTCCTTCAGAAGCGAGGCAAGAATCCTTCCTAGCCTCGGAAAACGAAGAATGGTGGAACAGGCTAACAGGTGTGCGTCATATGCGAGGCCCCGCCTTAAATGGAGCACGATTTCCACCAAAGATTTGGAAATTGGTCCGTGCGCAAAGCATTGTGGGAATTTCCCGCAACGAAGGACGCCGGCCTCGGTAGAATTCCAAGGAGCCTGGACATTGGAACAGTCCTTCGGCGGGACTCGATGACGTAGCATGCTTGAAATAGTGGCTCTGGAGCAGCCTTCCTCGACATTGAGAAACACCCAGATACTCTATGGGGCTTTTATTTTGAAAAACAAGCCTAATTTTGAGCTTCCTGTGAGGATACTGTTACTTCCTTTGGCTTATATATGTTTTTTTAAAACAAGCTCTTTGCTGAGCTTCCTGCAAAAATACAGTTACTTTTTGGGGGTTTTATTTATATGATATATTTTTTAAATTCCAATATTTTAACTGATGTTTCAATTACGATATAATACGCTACATTAGAGAGAGTTACAGAGCTTTGAAACAATCACATTATCATTGAAAATATGATCAAAAAGATTGTAGTTTGTATTCTTGTCTTCTCTGTATCTCCACACACTTCATTCAGATATGTTCACAAACACCAGCTGGTAAAAGTGATTTTGTGCGTGTGTGTAAGTGTATGACTAGTTGTGGTGTGTGTGTGTGTTATAATGTAAAGGCCACTCTTCCTGTCCTCCCAGTGATTTATTACTTCGCTGGCGGCCCTCTGACACACGAATCTGTCTGCAGACACTGAGGAGTAATGTTTGAACCCTGCAGGTCAGCTATCAGAGCCAAAGGTTAATGTGGAAACAGATTGCAGAGTAAAAGGGATTCACAGCTCTATCTCAAGGATGGAGTTCATAAAGTACAGGAATAAGGTACACAAATATCAGAAACACTCGTGTGTCTCAATTTGGATTCTTCCCTTAGTACTCTGCCTGTCGTTGCTTAGTAGGTGAATGTAGACCATCTAGCAACATCTCAAATCGCACACAACGCTTTTAGCTAATTGGCTACTGTTGGGAAAATACTGAATGTACTTTTCCAATATGAGAGTAACATGATAACAAAGGTATCCCAACTGTAGCTGTGTACATGACAGGATGTATGATTACCTAGAAGAGCATCAGGACTGTTTTAGGCATATGATAGCTATGTGATTAACATGATGATTCAGCCTCTATGGAGATAGACATATGACAAGCATGATCATTTCTGACGTGGAGCTAATCTGAACTAAACATTGAATACTGCTTTCTATTCCTCCATCTTGTGGCTGTGTAACTCCCTCTCTTGGATATCAGCATGTGAAGGACACTGTTCAGGAACTAGTTGATGCTCTGTATGTGATGACTACTTCCATTCTGGAGAGGATCAGAAATACATGGATCCTGAGATTGAAGATTAAGTATTCAGATAAAGTCAGAATTTTGAGATTTTTGAGAAAAAGTCAGAATATTTGGATTTTTTGAGAAAGTCATATTTTTGAGAAAAAGTCAGAATGTTGAGATTTTTGTGAAAAAGTCAGAATTTTGAGGAAAAAGTCAGAATTTTGAGATTTTGAGTATAATACCAACGAATTCTCTTTTTCTGTTTTGACTACTTCCATTTTTGAGAGGATCACAAATACATGGATCCTGAGATTGAAGCTGAAGCCGGGGACCAGTGATAATTTTCTAACAGCTACTTAGCCACGTCACAATTTGTGGTATGAAATCATTACTGACTGCTAAATTAACCCGATAAAATGAACAGTTGCTTCTTTTCGACTCAAGTATAGCTACTCAAATAGTGAAAGATGTATATGTTTAATTTGTACAGTGATGTGTTCACCAGAGCAATCATAGATGGTAGCGTAGCTTGCGTTACGTAGCCAATGGCAGTGGTTGAGTCTGAGAAGTGTCAAACTTAACTCTTTCACCGTCTGGTTCTCCTTTTCCATACTACAGTTGCAGTCACTTGGTGAATCCTTGACTTTCCTCTATAGCACATACAGCAGGATGACATTTTTTATGTTAAAGTATAAATTAAGGAAAAGTGATGTTTGTTGAAACCAAAATCCTCAGAATACCTGCATTTGAGCTGTAACACATTTACTAAAGGTGCACAAAATGAGCCAAAACGATGCACTTTCTGGCGTCTTGGGTCAGCAAATGATTTATATTGTTTTACTCCTTTGTTTATATGAATTGCATTGGATCATGATGAACGCACATTAGCACCTTCCCCCCCCCCGGCTAAATAAAGCATCTTCCTCTGAGCTGTGATCTGAACCATATGTCCTGTAACGAGGCTAACGAGGCTAACGACCGCTGTTAGCGGTTAGCCCCTCGGCGGAGGCTTGTTAATGTCACCACGGTGATCTCTGTGCATCGAGATCAAGGGCATGAAGAAGAGTAGGGGATCATCATCATCATCACTGCAGCCCCCTCCCCTAAACGGAGCATTTCACACGCTCCCTAATTGCCCCGTGAATTATTAACAGTAATGGAAAGACTGTAATAGAAAGACTGTCTGAAGGTCTCAGCGAGTCCTTCAGCAGCGAGAGACGACTTTACATATTTTATCATCTGCAGAGAGACTCTTTCCACAGATTACTCTAGAACTGAAGTCCAGTGCACAGTTATGTAATCAGTGTGTCGATATAAATATGCTTACAGTCTGAGCAGTGTTTTCTTAACCTTTTTTGAGCTGCGGTAGATTTTTTACATTACCAAAAAAAGGATAAAAAGGACACACTAGCCTAATACAATACAAAGGGGCTCTATTGGCATTACGACATTTTAAGTATTGCCAAAGCATTCCGCACAAGGCGTTATAACTGAACAAAGATACAGATATTCTACAACATATACTGTACGTATAATGACAAGTCTCTCAATGTGTTCTCACTCAGTGGGAAAGGACTGTTTAGACGAAGCTGATATCCTGATATGCCACTCATACATCTGGCAGTGTGTTTTCTGAGAGATGGACTTTAGCTAAACTTCGTAAACCGCGTCAGGGTACAAAATCTCGTTCACACTGGATTTGCAGACGGGTAGTATTAATGTCTCTGCCACAGTGTGCAGTTTGTTTCATTTGGCTATGAGTTTAGCTACTAAGTATGTGGCTTTCAGAGCTCTTTCAGACACCCTTGTGGTTCTTATAAAAGTTACCCGATTCTGGACTACTAACAAAATAGTGTGTGTTGTTGGTTTGAGGTGGAAGGTGTTTTGGAGAAGATGTTTAAGCTTGTTGGCACCATATCACTGTGGGATAGCTTTTCCACACACCAAGCATTACAGAGTCGGTGCAGTCGGATGCTGGTGAAAGTAATCCAAACTAAAGATAACTTGCCTTGAGCTCTCGGTTTATCTTTCTTTTGACACATACTCATTGGTTTAGAAGTTTGACCAGGACCCAGTTCAGATTATTTTCACATTTTTAACCATCTCTCTTGATCTGGTCACCGCAACCTCACTTATTTCTACTGTCTTAAATTAACAAAGTCATTATTGTCCTACCTACTGTCCCCCACTGGCATGGAAGAGTATTTAATTATTTAGCCAGCCAATACATTGCAGGCATAGACGCTCAACGGTGGGAAATTATTTGCAGCAACTCAATAATATATTTTTGGACCGATTAAGTGGAAAAAACCTGACGATCTCACTGACTTAGAGTCAACATATCGATGTGTCCTTTGGCAAGATATTGAACCGTGTGTGTGTGTGTGAGTGTGAGTGTGAGTGTGAGTGAGTGTGTTAGCTTCCCTAGAGAAAGTGGTAATGCTCTGCATGAATGAGGGGTGAATGACTCGTATTATGTAAATAGCTTTGAGGGGTCGAAAATACCTCTATATAAGAACAGTCCATTTACCATTTAGACATTTTAGAGGATCTTCCACAAGTCTGTTTCCTCATGTTTTAAGTCCAAAACTACTGCAGGAGAACTCAAATCCATGCAATATGTTTATTTCCGTCCTCTTCCTCTTGAATTTCAAGCGTTCCTGCTGGGAAAGAAAATCTGATTTATTTGTTGACTCAAACAATCCCAGACAACATTTTCAACATATTTAATAATTCAACATGCGTTAAATTATTAATGGATATTTTTCTGTCTCAGTAAATGACAATGTAAATGTCACACTCTGTTTGCGCCTGAATGACTTATTTGATCAGAGTTTGCTGCAGCTTCCTGTAGAGAAATCAGCGGAGACTTCACGTGTACAGAGGGGTATTATCGACCAACAGTTGAGCGAACCCTTCCTCCCATTCCCGACTACACGGGTAAATTATTCTGGGTAACCTTTAAGAGAGGATCCGGAGGATGTGTCTCAGATCCTGGGAGCCTCGGCAGAGATGGCAAAAGTACACGTCCTTTCCTCAAGTAGAAGTACAGATACACGTGTTTAAAATTCTCCGGTAAAAGTAGAAGTACTGACTAAACTTCTTTACTCAAGTAAAAGTAAAGAAGTATGGGCTTTGAAATGTACTTAAGTAAAAAGTACCCATAACTAGCAGCTGTTTTAAAGAGTACCTGACCTCCCTTTATATTAATAGAACAATAATGTCATTGTTAGCTAATGAATGTTTCCATGCTGAACAACGTCAACATGACAACGTTTTCATTAGCCGCTTTCACACCAAGTACTTTGCCGTACTTAGTGCCCAGCACTTAGTGCCAGCACTTAGTACCCCCATGGAACTAAGTACAGATCGCGTTCACACCGGACTAAGTTCCCTGAGGGAAGATTAGGCAAATGAAGCCGCTGACGTCACTTCTTCTTCTTCTGCTTTGGGTTTACTGGCAGGCCGCAAACCACTTCACGGCATATACTGCCACCCGAAGTCCCCGGCCGGAAGTCCCCGGAGTTGGGGACTAGCTTCAGTAGAAGCTGCTGGGACTCCCAGCAGCTTCTACTGAAGCCTTCCGAGTAAATCGCCAGAACGCCGACACCTCCTCATCACTCCACCGCTCCCATGTTTTCTTTTGTGTTGCCATAAGTTATTCTCTCTCTGTTGGTGCGCGGGGCTAATGCTAATGCTAATGATGCTAATGCCAGCAAATACAATGGCGGCTTCACAAAACTTTTCAGAGTTTTACGGGGCGTGGTTTGCAATTCGCCCAGCCAATCGAAATTGGTACTTTTTTCTCCCCAGGATAGTACCACCTCTCTAGCAGGCAGTAAAAATGGGGGTAAAAGTTCTCGGAACTAAGTACTCTTTTTGGTGTGAACGCAAAATTCCAGGCACTAATGGAACTAAACGGGAAAAGTACTCCGGTGTGAACGCGCCTATTGGTCCCTCTTCTTTAGAGAAGACCAGGAAATGATGGATACACGGATCGTGTTCAAATCAATAGGCACGCAATGACTCTAAATAATAATGATCACGCCACCAAACACACATTCAAACTAAAGGAACCAGCCTGTTTGGAAAATGTAAGAAGTAGAAAGTTCAGGTATTTGGGTTCAAAATGTAAGAAGTCAAAGTAAAAAGTCGTCAGAAAAATAAGTAGTGGAGTAAAGTACTGACACCAGAACAATGTACCTAAGTACAGTAACGAAGTATTTGTACACCACTACTTCCACCTCTGAGCCTCGGTGTCAGGGAGCCTGGTCCTCCAGCTGGAAGCAGGCCAGTTAGAAATGTCATTTTATAAATGGGTCCTCCTCCGTGATAAATGTCCTCCCGTCTGAGGATCAGGACCCTGACACTATAACGCTGTGGGATAAGGCTAAAGGAAAAGTACATGAACTTTCCTCACACCACTTTCCAAAGTGTACCTCCAAGATTACTTATTGTAATTGCAACACGGAGCAATTTGTGATTCGCTGGCCCAGTATCCATAGGAGTTGTGTTCATATTGGGTTATTCTGCACACACACACACACACACACACACACACACACACACACACACACACACACACACACACACACACACACACACACACACACACCCACACATATTTTCCGTCTATGTCATTGTTAACAATGACGGAAAAATCTGAAAGCAGTCCGTCATTTTGACAGATTTGAACAAACTCGGAACAGCGCCAAAGTTTCCGTTTCCAAACCTAACTTTGCCGTACTAATCATTGAAATGTCTGGGAGTTTTTGCCCTCCGTGGACAGTTCACTCTCTCTCCCCCCCCCCCCCCCCCCCCCAGAGTTGTGTACAGAGTAGACCGACGGGTAATAATGGAATTGACGGAAATGTTACGATCCTGTCCGTCCAAATGACGGGCAGCGAAAAAGTCTAGCGCAACCTCTGACATACACATACACATACACATACACACACACACACACACACACACACACACACACACACACACACACACACACACACACACACACACACACACACACACACACACACACACACATACACATACACGCACCTCATCCCATCGTACAGCAAGCAAACTTTGTCAGCTGGAGCATAAAAAGTTGTCCACATATACTTTTAGCGATTGTCCCAGTTTGAAAAGCAATTCCATTTTATTTTGTATTGTCCCTTTTGCAATTCCGGCCTCTGCACATCAGTAGGTCGGTTTTTTGATATTGAGCGCGTGCAAGAAACGGCTGCCAAATTAGAACCAGTGCGAGTATTGTTTTTTTTAAATCCTGTTCGTGTCTATTGTTTCTCCAAACCATGCTATTAGGCTACAGATTGTTTACTAGTTGAAAACTTCCGCATAACTGTGATCATCTTTCATAAAAAAACCCTCTATTTTCATCAATGTACTTTGAAAAAGATGCTCCATAAAGCGACTGTGCCGCAGCATCTCTTTTCCCCCTCTGTCTGAAACCAGGGATTCAAGATTGACAGGGACGCTTCTCTGCAATCAAACGGGTCTTTCTCCAATATATCTACCTGCAAATAGTAATTTCTCCTTACAACCAACCGTATGATGTATTTTCTATTTGTCTGATTAACAAAAGTAAGAATCGAATAGATAACCTTCTTTATTCTCCATGTTTGTAGCAGCGAGCTACGCCTGATGCATATTTGCTTATATCGAGAAGAAAGCAGCTGTGGTTTCTCTCTCTGCTCTTTGTTACCTCACACGTCAGCCTCATCGGGGCCATTGTTTTCCATCGGGTGGGGGGGGGTTTGAGTAACTTTGTTATTTTGCGCTGACTCTGCACCCTGTAGGTCACCCCCCCCCCCCCCCCCCCCCCTCAGGGTCCCTGCAGCCACACAGTATCCTGCAGGCAGATATAACTCCTGCTGCTGACACCTCACACAGACATCTCTGTAATTTAAGACGTAATTCCCTTTTCCTGGGAGCTGTTTAAAATCTATATTGCAACCATAAACAATCCTCTGTGATCCCCCCCCCCGTCCTGCTCTCTATGTATGCACAGATATTATTGCAGATGTGCAATGGAAGCACTTCGAGCTGCAGAAAGAGGAAGGAAAATCATCGTGATGGAGATCTCTCTCTCTCTCCTGCCTTTTTGTCTCCCATTTCATTTCTCCCACTTAACATCTATCTGATCTGTAGACAGTTTTTTGTATTCCTGCTAATCATTTGCACTATTATCTTATTGCACATTTTTATGTATTTCCCTTTTACTTCAAAGAGGCCCTATTATTCTTGTTGGGTTGTCCCTCTCCTGTAGTGTCTTCTATAGGTTTTAGTGCATGTAAATGGTCTGCAAAAGCTAAAATCCCCCCCCCCCCCTGCCTGAAACACCTCCATTGGACTCCTTTGTTTACCTCCAGCCTGGTTTCAGACAGAGGGTGAAAAGATGTGCTGCAGTATGAGAAAAATAAAGAGCTTTTTGAACATAGAAACTGAGCAGAATATGTCCGCTCTAAGTTGTCCTCAATGTTCATTCAGACTAGCATTAACAAGTTATAAATCAACTTGGGTGTAGATGTAAAAACACTGCACACATTTTATTCTGGAAACACAGAAGAAGCATTCAGTGGCGTCAGGATCTGCAGGACACGCTTTTCATCATATATTTATTTTTAGACTTTTTATTTGGCCACAGAGGATTCTCGAGTTCAAAGAGTTCTGGATACTTTTGTACCCTTCGGTCGGGCCTCATTATCCCTCAGTCACTGTCCTGTTGACGAAACATTCCCCTTTTCTATTTTTTTACATACATTTAGAACAGTGGATGGGGATTTTTGACATATAACTGAAATAATAATCATCATCATCATTATTTTTCCTGGTTATTTACCATTTGCCTGACAGAATGTCAAGAGCATTGAGTCTCAGTGTATTGTTGTGCACAGAGGCTAATTATGCCTAAGTGAGCAGCATCTGTAACGAGCTGCTCTCCGGCTGCAGGCTGACACCACTGTCTCCTCCAATCACATCACTGCGTCACTGACACCCCCATCATATCATCGCCTTAATCACATCTGAGCTGTACACATGACCCTATCATTAACTCACACTCCCACCTCTCCATCCTCTCTGTTTCCTCCTCACAGACCTGACCCTGTGTTTCATCCATCACTCGCTGCCGCCTGACAAATGATATTCACCTTACACTGATCATTTCCACACACTCGTATGCAAAATGTTCCCCCTCAGGGCAGGTGTGTGTGTGTGTGTGTGTGTGTGTGTGTGTGTGTGTGTGTGTGTGTGTGTGTGTGTGTGTGTGTGTGTGTGTGTGTGTGTGTGTGTGTGTGTGTGTGTGTGTGTGTGTGTGTGTGTGTGTGTGTGTGTGTGTGTGTGTGTGTGTGTGTGTGTGTGTGTGTGTGTAACTAACAGGATGGAGTGCAATGTGGGTTCCTAACCTTGTGTGCAAAATAATAGTAGAAATAAAAACCTCACCACACTTCCACCATTAGCAGAGCAGGAGATTTGGTGCTGGTGGGATTTTTCTATCTCCGGTCTCCAGGGGAAATGATGAGGGAAGTCTGGCCAGCCACACTGATTATAGAAGGGCGGGAAGGTGTGTGTGTGTGTGTGTGTGTGGTGGGGTGTAGGTAATTGTCTGTCTGAACTTTGGTGCGGTTGTGATTACACACACACTTTCACCTGTCTAATAGAAAACTGAGGCCAGGTCCCATCTGCAGCCCTGATTTCTGAAATGTGTGTGTGTGTGTGTGTGTGTGTGTGTGTGTGTGTGAGCGTGCATATGTGTGTTTTTAAAGGTATTTTTGGGGGCCAGAGAGGGCGTTTTATTGGCGATTTGTAGAGATGAAAGGGGCAGACAGAGGGGAGGACATCGCCTGAAAGGTTTGGCCGGCTCGGGTTGAACTAGCTTATTAGGCAGTGGTCAGTTGTCTTAGTTACCTGAGAAAAGTAGCAATACTGCAGTGAAAAAAAGAACATAAAAATCCTCAGATACAAGTCCTGCATGCAAAATTAAGTAAAAGTACAAAAGTGTAAGCATCAAAATATACTTAAAGTGTGTGCGCGTACGTGGTTAAATATTTGTTACTTTCTCGTTAAATTGTAAAACATCTGTTCAATAATACATTTGTGAAAGTATTCAGTGAAACTTTCTTTAGCATAACGACGCCTGTGCTATTTTCTACCTTATCGATCTGCTCACACGCTGCGTCAGCCCATCCGTCATTCTTTTTATTTCGCTCCAGTTTCCCTGCTCTGACTAAGTGATTGTAATACGCAAGTTGACAAATCTAATTCAGTAGAGACGGCGCTTCCTCTCTCGCCGCACTGCACTGCAATTTACTCTTTTATTTGCTTCCCATGATGCTCCTTGTGTCGGGATGCTGGGTCACTATTTTTAGCCCCGAGTGGAGACCTGCAGACGGAGACTTCTCTGGACATAAAACGCCTCTCATCTGCTGGATGGCTGCATGTATTCATAGAAAGCTCATAAAAGTGACAGGGGGGGAAAGTGTGGTTTTATGTGGTCGTCACCTCTTAATGTATTCACAGCGCTGCCTGTATTCTTCGTCAACATACGTGGCCAAGACTTGAGCTACTCTCATCTCCTTCCTGATGCAGTTCACTCTGCTTTTCCGTGTGTAATGTCATCTTTATTTTAGGGCTCATTATGCGAGGCCACAGGGGTCACATCGGGGTGAGGATTTTAGGAAAAGGGGGGGTTGTTTGATGGATTAAAAACACAGGAGTCAGGACATTTTATCACTGCAGTGTCACGGAGGTCATAGCATGAAGCCGTTAACTTGCACACACTTTATTTAGAGTGCACTGGACCAGACTATATCTCTAAGGTTATTCACCTCAGTATTGCCTGTAATGCAGTTTGTTGTAACGGGAGAGACTTGGAGAAAAGCATGAAAGTAAAGGACCTCAAAATCTGTATGTTTTGTTTTTATTAAAGTATTTCTTTAATGAGTTTGCACCAAATTATCTCTGCAGCGCATTGTTCTTGGTCTTTACTTTTGTAAATGATAAGGCAGCTTTGTTAGCTATTGTAAGGCCTAACTGTCATTAAGTTATCTTTAACTCAAGGAAGAGGGAATCACATTTTTTGCAATAACACATTTACGTATTCCGGTTGAGATCCGAGCCGTCCATCAACCTGAACTCAGATGTAATTCCGCAGATCTTTCCACCACACAGAGCAATAATTGTGTTACCACAGCAGGCTGGATTATTGTGATGCCTGAGGTCTTTTTCTACCATGCACAGTTGTTCATCACTATGTGGACCCTTGCCCATGTGCCGCAGGGTCTTCAGTATCTACGACAACAGGGACACGTCCTCAGGCAGCGCTGGATTAACCCTCGCTGTACTACGCCCCCTTTTTTAAGGCCTGACCGATGATTGGCTGCTCAGGTCCTCTGGAGACGCTGCAGTCTGCTGCTTCAGAGGGTTATATGGAATTAGCACAGCTGGAGTTGATGGTAAATGACAGCTGCTGCGGCCCACCAGGGACCCTCCTCAGCAGGAGGAAGGGTTTTCTGCTCGCTCTTGCTTCAGCGTGTGAGGGTCTCTGTAATGAGCTTCGCCCGGCCACTCGGATCATCAGAGAGAGAGAGAGAGTTTGATTACTCCTCTACTTCATGTGTCTTTCTTTTGTTTCTTTTTACATTTGATACTTGCGGTTTTGTAATATATATTGTTTTAAATTGTTGAATTAATTAATTGTATTTTTTTGTTTATTATCATATCACTATTGAATTGTATTATCCTTGACGCTTTGGCAATATTGTTCACCTGACATTCATGCCAATAAAGCATATTGAATTGAATTGAATCGAGAGAGAGAGAGAGAGCATATCTCCTGTTGGCTCTCCACACAACCCTGACAAGATATCACTGCAGTATCAGAGATCATTAAAGCTGGACGCAGGGTTCAACGCGTTTGCGCCAGATGCCTTTGTGCTGAATGTATGATGCGTGGATCTCTTTAAACTCGTCAAGTTTGGAGCAGATCGGACAATGTTCAGTTGAAACATATGAACCCTCTGTAATGGAAATTATGATTATCAGAGAATTTAATGCTATGATTCTATATTTGACATATAAATAATAATATTCTGTAAGCCTTACATGCCAAGAGACAGTTGATCTCAGCACTCAGGAAGATGATCAGTCACAAGGTGTCATGTGACCACAGTGATCTGATCATGGGTCTATTGATAGGGTCATCATGGCTCAGTTGTCTCATGACTAAGCATGTATTCATTGTAACTGTATAAAAGCACCCCCCTTCAATTTGAGTAGTTGCACTCGGTTGTGGAGACATTGCTCTTCATATTGTTTGCCTCTTTTGCAAAAGATAAAAAAATCAAAAGGACAACTCTTTGACAAGTTAAGTTCAAGAGTTTCCACCCCACCTCACATTCAGTTTGCTCTTCTTTGACCTGGGACCACGTCGTCTGAGCTATCAACTATTCCTTAACGCCACATTTAACATGTGTGTATTCCTTCCAGATTTAATTTATCAGATCTCTTCTCTAATAAGATTTCGTAAAAAGATGCTAAAAATACAGGAGAGGGGCCAACTTCTAATGAAAGCCAATTTACAATATGTTTGCAATAATATGAGCAATGTGCGTTCACATTTTTTAGAATATCTGAGCAACAACAAGCAAGTAGTTGGGACTCATATCACACTTGCATATCGTCAGAAATGGGGACTTCTCATTGATCTAGGACCTTATCGTTATTATTATTTGCAGAATTGGAATTTCTCCAATCTACTCTCTAGGACAAGTCCTTAAAAGTTTGATAAAAATACATAAGAAATGCACATTATCTAAGATGGCTGACTTCCTGGTGCGCTGGGCTAATAGAAACCAATTTGAAATATGTTAGCAATTACATTAGCAGTGTGCGTGCCAAATTACGTAAACATCAGAGCACCTGTGTGCGACTAAGGCCGCAACGACAGGAACATGTGAGCACCATCTGCACCTCCTAACGACTATCTTCACTGTTGATCTACTCTGTTAGCCATTACAAGTTTGGGAATGTACAAAACCAGACTGTAACTTGAGAGCATTTCATTACCGTCCCATTTTCTCTATAGGCATGGAAACACTGAGGTAATGGTCCTTTACAAATGACTTTCAAGTGGACTTATTACAACATGTTAGAGGAGTTAGTGGGAATAATTAACCCCGAGATGGAGGAGACGACAACAATGGTTTTAGTGGTTAGTTGTTTAAAATGTGACAATGCATTAGATGCAGTCTTTTACCCTCTTCATTAGATTATCCAATTTAACAGTAAATTGACAAAAACATGGTACTCTTCTCATAAATGTACTGGTAGACTCAAAGTTGAATTTCTATTTACCCTTTTTGCTGATGCCTTATTAAAGATTAAGAGTGTGAGATCTAGATGGAAGAGAAAAATGAGACAAATGTATTTCACGCCAGGGTGAGTTCCTAAAATTATTCAATGCTTCTTTTAAAATCATATCATCATGTTGTAAAATAGCTCTTTGGTAACCATCTGTAGCTACAAATAATTACATGATTCTTCTTTGTCATATTCAGATTTTCTACTTTTGAATTCAGAGATCCATCCCAGCAAATCAAGAATAGCCATGTCTCTAAAATTCACCATTTCAACGTAGCTTCGTCCATTTGCTCTTGACGTTTTTTTTAAATCCGAGGTTCGACTAGTCGCAAATCAATCCAAGCATTTTTCGATCGCGTTCCTCACGGAAGGAAGTGTTGTCAGATGACACATGACGTGGTTGTTAATTTTTGGAGTCATTACAACTCTTTTTATTGAGGGAAAGATGCTAGATCATCGTAACAAGTCATAACCAGACAAAGCTTCAGTTTAGATTTGGTTCCACTTATGCTAGTAGTTTTGGCGAAGATATTTGAAGAAGAAGAAGAACCTTTTATTTCGGTTCAGTTTTCACTCTGTTTTTACATACATAGTTTTGACCACACAGTACACAGGTAGCAGTGGCGAACCATGTCTATCACAACTGGACCTTCTGTAGACACACACACCCCCCGCCCCCCCCCCCCCCGGCGTTATAATGTCCTTCTTTTCACTGAATTGTCGTCTTGAAAAGGGTACTCACAACAACTCCGCAACAACTTCATCTTCACCTGTTGCATTTGCCATTTCAACGTTAAAAACAATAAAACGGCATGAATTGATTCGTCGCATTCATCTAGATCCTCTGTCTCGAGCCAGTGAACTACCGGGCCTTCGAGAGTACCCTGGAACCGAGGGAAACTCTGAAAGAATACGCCCATTGGCTGCAAATCAATATATGATTGGTTGATCAAACTGTCAGTCCAAACGTACGCTCTCATTCAGTGCAACGGCCAGGGCTTTCTATCAAGGATATAGAATACCTTGGTTGAAGGGTATTCTACCCAGAGACCCAGAACAAGATCTGATTGGTTGCTTTCTTTTCTAACACAAAACCACTGAAATGCGTAGTGCATGGTCCGAGAAGGACAAACAAATCAACGTAACACTGTAATATTACAGATCAACAACACAGATACGATTCTCATTTATTCATTTTATATACATTTTATTACATTTTATTTATATAATTAAATCAATTTTATGTTTGTTTTATCTGAGTGTTCCAGGGTATTCTCTGAATACCTTGAAGGCCCTGACGGTTCGCCACTGACAGGTAGGTGCCCACATGCACATGCATTTTAGTACAAACACTGTTTTACACCATACAGTTTACATACAAGGCAAGGCAAGGCAAGTGTATTTATATAGCACCTTTCAACACAAGGCAAGTGCTTTACAGTGCTTTACAAAAATGAAAGACATTATGCCCCATTTACACGGGAACGCAAACGAACCGAATTCGTTATCAAAAAAGTATTCCGTTCACACGGAGACGGCTCAATAAACGTGTTCCTTCACACGAGACCGCTCGACCCGCTGGAGACGCTGTAGTACATATGCCGGGCCTGTAAGTGGCGCTGTACTTCCACCACAAAATACACCAAAAGCAGCGAAGAAGACCCCCGAGCATGGTTGCCCTTCTGTTTATTCTCCGCGGTGGATTTAGCAACATGTAGTTCATGTAGTTCTCCATGTCCACTTGTTGCTGATGGTTGTGGTAGAGGAGCTGTAGATTTGCACTAACATCTGTAGCATGGTCAGTAGCTACTGACAGTAGCTACTGACCATGCTACAGCAGTGAGCAGCAGAGGTGGAGAGGCGGGGCTACGGCTTCATCGTTATCAGGAAATGAACGTATAGGACGTTCAAACGGAGCCGTTTGGCCCCCCAGAGCGTTCCGTCCGCAGATCTATCCACCTTGGGACCCGTTATCGTTTGAGGGGTCCGTTTCCGCGGTTCCGTTACGGCCTCGTGTGAACGAACGGGCTATACGAAAGAGAAAAGTATACAACCCGTTTCGTTCCTGTGTAAACAGCGCCGAAGAGCATTAAGAAACACATCATAAAATGGCATTTAAAAACACTCATTTAAAAGCAAAGATAATAAAACATGAATAACAAAGGTACATTAATTAAAGTCACAGTGCAGTGTGAGATACACACATCTGAAATGTTTAGCTCTGACTCTCAATCATTGCTCACTTTTTAGCAGAAATATTTTTCTTTGACCTCACTTTCTTTCTACTTTCTTTTTTAACTTATCCTTCAGTTATTTCAAGTGTTTCATGCTAAACGAACCCCCCTTTGGAACATTCTAATCTGCAACCCAATATTCAGAAAATTCTACGGATCCTGGCCATATTTGTGTAGCATATACAATTAATTTGCTCCCAGACATTCATGTGTCCGGCAGTGGCTCAGTCGGTATAGGGGCTTGGACTGTGAGCCGTAGGGTCGCCGGTTCAAGTCCCCGACCAGACCTAAATATGGAGTGTGGACTGCTACTTGGAGAGGTCCCAGTTCACCTCCTGCCCTGCCGTGGTGCCCTTGAGCAAGGCACTGGACATCCCCCTTCCCCCCTCACTCCCATTGCTCCCCGGGCGCTGTACTATACTAGACTCCTGGCACTAGGATGGGTTAAATGCAGAGAACAAATTTCACTGTGTGCTGTGTGCTCTGCATGTGAGACCATTACAGAGGGTTTCATCCCTCCCAATTATTATTATTATTATGTGGCTTGCTAGTTTTGGACCCCATCTGGAGTAAAAATTCACTTTTACAGTCCACGCTCTATTTTTAACATTAACCGGCGAACTTTCGGTTCCAAGACCAAGTTCCTACAGACTGAACGGTGAATTAGAGCATTGCAAGAAACCAGAGAGTGAGACATGTTCAGCTTAAGCTTCGTCAAAAATGATCCGTGTGATATTAGGTGGAACTAAATTGAAGCTTTGTCTTGTTATTTCATGCTATAGCGTAGTGATTCTCAAATGGGAGTGCGCGGACCCCTAGGGGTACGTTGGGGTACTGCAGGGGGTACGTGAGATAAAAAAAAATTAATCAAAAAAATACATGCATGATTACAAAAATAATCTTAGTACAATAAGTTAAATAGAAAACACAATTTTATATAAAATATTTCTAGAATCACCACATAAACATGTCAAATGTGTTTATTGTATTTTATAGTTTTTGCATAATATATCATTTTGTTAAACATATATTCCTTCAATTGAAAAACTCCTTGGAAAAATCTGTTTTAAAAAAAATGTCTTTTTCGATCAAAAATGTCCGGGGTCGGTCAGGGGGTACTTGGCTGAGAAATGTTTCAAAGGGGGTACATTACTGAAGAAAGTTGAGAAGCACTGCTATAGCGGACAGATGACTGCTGCTCTTGCTCTGTACTCCAGATACTTGGATGTTTCTATTTATTGATTTCTATTTGCACACACAGTTTTGAGGTCTTTATTGTTTTTGCCTTGCCCCTGAAAAAAAAAATAACAGTCTCCAAGCAATCTGAAAGAGAGAGTATTATTGTTGGAAACTTTGACAAACATTGTTCATAACCCAAAAGAAAGAAGTAATTGCTTTTGATTAAACTTCCTCTGGCCAGAGATACAATATCCAACTGGCTGTCTGACTTTAAAGCAATTCTACAGAAGGAGGATGGCAGCAGGTATTAGAAACACAAAGACAAATTAACTTTATTTCAGGGTGTCCGCAGGGTCTTAAAAAGTATTAAAAGTTGATAAATCAATTTAGCGAAAATTAAGGCTATTAAAAAGTATTAAAGGGCATTCTCCAAGGTATTACATTTTGTAGCTTGTTTTCAATAAGTATATAAATTGTCCAAAGAGGTTGTATTCTACAGTCTGCCTGAATGTAATCGTTGCGTAGGTGTGTAGTGTGATTCTGTGTAGTTTATTTATGGCATCCCGTTGGATTTGACGTCATCTGAACAGGACATCGCACGCTCACTGCTTGATAGCGCGCAAAGGTCCGTTTACGCCGGTTGTTAAACAACATCGTTATGGGGAAATGCAAGTTTGCGTCCAAATGGTTGGAAGATAAGGAGGAAGGACAATCAATACTGTATATAGTCAATGTGAGGTAAAGTGTGTCGCCAATGTAACCGGTTAAAACTCCAAGTGGCGATGAGGTCTTAAAATGTATGGAAAGGGTCTTAAAAAAGGTCTTACATTTGACTTCAGGATTCCTGCATATACTCTGTATTTGCTGTTTTATTCTAGATAAAGCGACTGAAACAGGATGTGTTGAATCTTTTCTTATACGTCTGTTATTTCTCATTTTGTACATGAGTTTCTTCTTGCATTTAACGTATTTGAATATCATCTGTATGCATGGTTTGTGTATTTAACAAACCTGTGTTTGAACACTCTTTCCTGAACAAACCTCCTTTGTATTCTTCAAGGTAAATGCCAGGGAGAGGCTCTGAATGCTAATGACGGAAACTTCTGGTTTAATCACGACTGGAATACAGGATGTACATTAAAGAGGCAGAAGGATTTACATTTTACATTCAAATATAGAAACAAAACAGAGCGTGTTTACATCCAATAACAAAAAGTTAACAGTCCTGAACTAAGCAGGCGTCTGTCTGGTAAATAAAAGCTTTAAATTCAATGACCTCGATGCAAGTGGCAGGTCTGTCGTATTAAAGGTCTCCTCCCTTTGTTCCGGAGTAAACACATCCGCCTTTATCTGCAAAGTTACCATCGTCTGGAGAAGACGACCCCGAGCTATTGATTTGTGATTCCGAATAAACACACACATAACACACACTCTCTCTTTGCTTCAGTTTCACTCTTTCTTTGGCCTTCTCAAAGGTTAGTTCGTGATGCATGCAGACGGGAAAGAAACGTAGACGGTGCATCAATATCCACACGAGGGAAAGATTTACTTTAAGGTACAAAACAGATCAGCAGTAAAATAATATAATTACATAAAAAGCCATCTGGACGATTTCCATGGCACAGCTTCCTCTCCTACTTTTTCAGAATTCTGACATTTCTCAACTTTTTGCAAAAAATTCAGATTTTTCTCAAATTTCAACTTTTATCAGAAATGTTGACTTTTTCTCAGGATTTTGACTTTATTTCAGATTTTGACATTTCTAAACATTTTGACATTTTACTCAAATTGCAGACTTTGCTCAGAATTTCAACTTTTATCAGAATTTTGACTTTTTTTCAGATTTTTCACATTTCTAAACATTTTTGACATTTTACTCAAAATTCAGACTTTTCTCAGAATTTCAACTTTTATCAGAAATTTGCCATTTTTCAGTATTCTCAATTTCTCTGAATTCTAACTCTTTTAAAAATGATGACTTTTTCTCAGAAAATGTACTCATAATTTTGACATTTTTTTCTCATAATTCTCAATTTTTCATAATTCTGACATTATAAGGGAAACATTTATTTTCAGGTACAAAAAAGATCAGTAGTAAAATAAAATAATATAATGACATAAAAAGCCATCTGGCACGGCTTCTTCTCCTCGACTACCTGCTGCTCCTCGTCACTTAGCAGAGGCCCGACTGTGTCAAATCAATGTCAAATTTGAATGTTAATAGATTATTTAATTATTCAACATGCAGTTGATCCCATTTGAACTCCTTCCAAATGAGTCCCATCATATAAATATGTGATGGAGAGATATTAGTCTCGCATAACTCCAAAGTGTGTTCATGAGAGGGAAACAGGATGTTAGCTTTTCACTATTACATTATTTTGATCAATTGTAAATTAGATCAGGTCTACTGAAGAAATTAATAGCTATTGTATCAAACAGGTATAACAATATTGATTGATGTATAATAGATAAACACGGCAGAGGATTAGAGCTACCGTGATATTTATTTATTGACTTTTTTCTCCGAATTTTGTCTTTTCTTAACTTTTCTTAAAGTTCTGAGAATTCAGAATTCTGACTTTTTCAGAATTTTGACCTTTTACACAAAATTCTGGCTTTCCTCAGAATTATGCCTTTTGTCAGATTTGACTTTTTCTCACATTTTGACTTTTTTCTCACAATTTTGACTTTTTTCTCACAATTTTGACTTGTACATTCTTAACAAAACATTTATTTTCCTTTGTCCCACAATTTTAAGCTGTAAACAACATACTTATAGGCAAAAAAGGAATTTAAAGATTTTGATATCACTTTGCAAGAATGTAATTGCAGTACCATTATTCTACAGCAGAATCTATTTTAACTATTACTTTAATAACCTGTAGTCCTCTGCTCCTTCTTTAGCTTAGTATGTTATAATCCTTTCAGCTTGTTACTGTACATGAAACTTTCTATGTCCCATGATGCCTCAGGGCCGATAGCACCTTTGCACACGCTGTCACAATCTGCAGTTAGACGACTGCGGCTTGCATCCCTTTATCACGGTGACCTTTAGAGCACGCCATCATCACTGCGGCCTTATTTCCAGAGCTGTGTGTGTGTGTGTGTGTGTGTGTGTGTGTGTGTGTGTGTGTGTGTGTGTGTGTGTGTGTGTGTGTGTGGTGTGTGTGTGTGTGTGTGTGTGTGTGTGTGTGTGTGTGTGTGTGTGTGTGTGTGTGTGTGTGTGTGTGTGTGTGTGCGCGCTGCGTTACCCTGAGGTGTCTGTGTGAAATATAACCACAAGACTAATACTGAAGCTTAAAGCTGGTCACAGCCGATAATGGCCTGCAAAGCTCTGGATTATTTACATTTTTCACTTAAGAAGATGCAAGAATAATACCTGAGAGTACTTTGCTGCAGAGACAGAGCTGCACTTCCTCACACACAACTTAAACCTGTCTGGGAACATCATCACAACCCAAAATTAGCCGCTTATAGCTTAGCGGTGGTGACGTGAAATCATGTGACCGTGCTGTAGTTCCTTTATTGCCCAACATTAGCCGCTTTTAGCTTAGCGATGGTGACGTGAAGTCATGTGACCGTGCTGTAGTTCCTTTACAGCCATCTTTAGCTTAGCGGTGGTGACGTGAAGTCATGTGACCGTGCTGTAGTTCCTTTATAGCTCAACATTAGCCACCTTTAGCTTAGCGGTGGTGACGTGAAGTCGTGACCGTGCTGTAGTTCCTTTATAGCCCAACATTAGCCACCTTTAGCTTAGCGATGGTGACGTGAAGTCATGTGACCGTGCTATAGTTCCTTTATAGCTCAACATTAGCCGCCTTTAGCTTAGCGGTGGTGACATGAAGTCATGTGACCGTGCTGTAGTTCCTTTATAGCTCAACATTAGCCACCTTTAGCTTAGCGGTGGTGACGTGAAGTCATGTGACCGTGCTGTAGTTCCTTTATAGACTAACATTAGCCGCATTTAGCTTAGCGATGGTGACGTGAAGTCATGTGACCGTGCTGTAGTTCCTTTATAGACTAACATTAGCCGTCTTTAGCTTAGCGGTGGCGACGTGAAGTCATGTGACCGTTCTGTAGTTCCTTTATAGCCCAACATTAGCCACCTTTAGCTTAGCGGTGGTGACGTGAAGTCATGTGACCGTGTTGTAGTTCCTTTATAGCCCAACATTACCTTTTTACTCAAGCGGTGTGGAGATTATCCTGCTGAACAAAACGAGTAAATATCATAAACATTTGGTTTGCCACAGAGATTATTTTCTGCAATAATCCTATATCGCTTGGAGAAATCCCATTCCTTTGTTTTCCACAGATGTGTTATTAAGACAAAAGAGGACATGTGGTTGTTGAGGGGCCGCTGCTGACTGATGTTGGCTGTGATTGAGTTAGTGCCATCATCTCTGAGTATGATTCATTATTTCTGACTGAATAAACTTTCATTGAATCACAAAGAAAATCATTTCTGACTTTTATTAGTCTCGAGTATTTGCTCTGCCATCAGCCTGGAGCCATCCAAATAAACAGAGAGGAGGCAGTCGATGGACCCGAATGTCTGCAGACTCTGATCTGTTCCAGATGTTTTATGATTACACTTAATGGCCTTCTTCAAATGGCAAACTATTAAACTGTCTGTTTTGAGAACAATATACTGCCCCGGAGAATATTAAACATCTATCATGTAATTATTGAGGTCTGCGCACCATATGTAAAAATCAGGATCCTTAAAACCTGAATGTAAGGAAATGACAGTAAATGGCGGTGGAACATGGAAGACGTCATTACTCTTACATCCATCTGCTAACATCACATAATCACATCAATGGCTCCATCCTCTAACAATAACACACACACACACACCACCTGCTCACACACATCTGCTGGACGTTTTATAATTTGCCCACAAAGAGACGCATTGTTTTCCTTAAATCCTCAGGGCTCCGCCATCTCACCATGATCTGCTTTTAAGTGATGTTCCATAGAGATGCAAACAAATAAAGACAAGTCCTTTTTGTAATTCATCAAAATTATAATCACCCCCAAAGTTTTGATACCACTTCTGAACTTAAAGAGGACCTATTCTGCTTTTTGGTGTAGTGTGTTCTACAGGTTTTAGTGCATGTAAATGGTCTGCAAAGGCTAAAATCCCTGTGTTAAAGAGGCCCTATTCTGCTTTTTCACTAAAACAAATATTCCTTTCTCAGAATCAAATGAAAAAGCAACTGTTCCTTAGATTTTATGGACTAACATTGTTTGTATTTTCTGTTAACTACGTACAAAACAACTCTGACAATAACGACACCACCTGCTCTCGCTGCAGGCGTCTGCTGCAGTAAGTTTTATAATTTGGCCATGAAGACAGACGCGTCATTGTCTTCTTTAACTCCTCGGGGCTCCGCCATCAAACCATCAACGGCTCTTCACTGATGTTCCTTTGAGAGTAAACAAATAAAGGCAAGTCCTCTGTATTTCATCAACCCTGAGCTGTGAAACTCGTCTGTGACTCTGTAACGCGTCTCCGTTTTATTGGCTTTGACCTTGACAGCGTTTCCCTTCCATATGCATGCTTTATGAAACCAGGCGTCACTCTTGATGCTGCGCTGTCATGTCACTTTGACGCTTTAAAGTATGTGACAAGCTTTGAGAACAACAAAGCCCCCACGCTTCAATCAGGGGGAATAAAACACACACACACACAGACATGCACACACACACGCAGAAAGCCATGCACAGGAAATACAGAAACATAGGCGTCATTTATACTGGGGACATGTCTCTAACACTTTGAATTAGGATAACTTGTTAAAATGTTCTGCAAATAGAGTACATTTGCTCAAGAGAACATGTAGAATCTGGAGGACTGTTCACACTTCCTGGGTGTATTTCTGGTAACACAACTGACACGTTTATATTTAATAATAATTGAATAGAGAATAGCTTTGCAGAAGCGTAGCAGAGTTCCTGCACTAGTTGTCAAAAAAAGTATTGTAAGCATGTGTATTTAAGATAAGATAGGACGTACTTTATTGATCCCAAAAAACAAAACAAGGCATCGCACATAAGTAGAAATTAAAGAGTAGAAATATACCATTTTAAATCTCAAAATAGAATTAAAATATACAGTAGAGTGTGAAGATAACAAATCTATAAACTCTGTCAATCAAACAGAAGGGATTTAGACACAATATAAAGCAGGATATTATTTACATTAAGTGTGTTAAAGGGGACCTATTATGCAAAATCCACTTCTCCATGTCTCTTCTACATCAACATGTGCCCCCTCTTCTTCATGTCTCTTCTACATCAACATGTGTCCCCTCTTCTTCATGTCTCTTCTACATCAACATGTGCCCCCTCTTCTTCATGTCTCTTCTACATCAACATGTGCCCCCTCTTCTCCATGTCTTTTCTACATCAACATGTGTCCCCTCTTCTTCATGTCTCTTCTACATCAACATGTGTCCCCTCTTCTTCATGTCTCCTCTACATCAACATGTGCCCCCTCTTCTTCATGTCTCTTCTACATCAACATGTGCCCCCTCTTCTCCATGTCTTTTCTACATCAACATGTGTCCCCTCTTCTTCATGTCTCTTCTACATCAACATGTGTCCCCTCTTCTTCATGTCTCTTCTACATCAACATGTGCCCCCTCTTCTTCATGTCTTTTCTACATCAACATGTGTCCCCTCTTCTTCATGTCTCTTCTACATCAACATGTGTCCCCTCTTCTTCATGTCTCTTCTACATCAACATGTGTCCCCTCTTCTTCATGTCTCTTCTACATCAACATGTGTCCCCTCTTCTTCATGTCTCTTCTACATCAACATGTGTCCCCTCTGTGTAAAGAGACTCTGAAAGTTTCAGGAACAAAGATTCTCTCTCTTTTTGTCCTGATCCATTTCTATAAAAACCTGTCTGAAAATGAGCTGATCAGATTTTGGCCACTTTATGATGTCATAACGATGTTTTGGCTTGTGTAACCATTAGCCAATCAGCAACCAAGGTAACCCCCCCCCCACCTTATCACCTGAATCTCCTCCTAGAGCACCATTGAGTTCTTTGTAACCAAATCTCTCTCAGAGGGGCGTGGGGAGGGGCTCCTTATTTTCCTCTAATGTAACAGACAGAGAATCAGCACTTTGGAAACAGGGCTGAAACAGAGGGGATTATGGGATGCTGCAATGATCTGTTTGGTGTTTCAGCCAATCAGAGACAGGTTCTGTATATATCTGAGACCTGTGATATATTGATGAAAAACAGTATAATAGGGGACCTTTAATGTATATGTATTGTTTGCAGGGGTTGCTTAATGCAGTAGTGTTATGCCCATATATGGAGATCTAGACGACGGGGTGTCAAACTGAAAATGTCACATTTAGCTCGATGCGACACCTCAGCGGCGTCTCCTCCCCGCGGCGCTCATTTAATGGACGCTCCCCACCAGTGAAGGGCCAACTATTAGTTTTCTCCTCCTCCCTCACTACATAACTAGAGGGGTTCACGTCCCCTCCCCCCCCCCGTCTACCTCCCTTTACGCCCCCAAATTGCTCCCGCGCTCATTACCTCTGCAGGATTGATGTTTTCTTTTCATAAAGCGCCAAGCTGATATCCCGCAGATTCAGAATTAATAAAATATGAAGCGCATTAATATTCCCCTCGTTCACATTCTGCGAGTATTGCAGAAGGGCCTGTCAATCACACGGGCAGGGCAGGTCTCTGCGTTTAACACCTAAACCTCGTTCAGAGGAGCTTTTGATGTAATAATAATAATAATAATAATAATAATGCTTTATTTGTAAAGCACTTTTTGTTCACCAGGTGCAGCTCAAAGTGCTTTAACAACAAGACACACATCACAATTGAAAACACAACAAGAATCAGCCAGACGTTAAAACCTTTTAGCAGCAATATGATTTAACACTTTAGGACACATTGTCACACAGTGTCTTAAAATGGATTTTCAGAACACCTTTGCCTATAGACAATGCTTTTTTGTTTATTATGTATCCCCCTTTTGTGCTGGATAAACAGAGACATCTTCGTTGTATGAATAACTTCTTTGAGGTCATAAAGCCCTTCATTACACTTCCTTTGAATGACCACAAATTCATATGAAACACCCTTAAATATAACCTCTTCTCAAAGATCATTTTAACGTCTTTACTTCCTGCTTCAGAAGCCCTTTCTATACCGTTTCTCTCCTCTAGAGATACCGTAACAGCTCAGCCTTCAGCTCATTATGTCTCAACAATCCAATAAATCTTATGAACTGCTTATATTGTTCTGTACTTTCACATTTGTCCTTTGTCATCATGTCTTTTTATATATGAAAGAGTCCAGCCAGCAGCTTCTTCTCTGACTCAGCAGTTCGCTTCCTTCTGTTTGAGCGGCACAACATTGATGCCTCAACAGATAAACATCGGCCCTGACGTCTTGTTCGCCGATAGGACGATGGAGGTCAACGAGGTTACGAGCGTTGTTGCTGCTTTGATTTAACCATTTAATGTAGCCTTTTCTACAATTGGCGAGGCCACCTGGAATGCTACATGAACCTTTTATAAGGGAAACACAACACCTACAATTCTATGTTGCCATCGTTTCACAGAATCCAACATTGAATATGAGATTCATAAGAAATTAAATGTGCCTTGTTTAATTTATCTTACCTCTGTTGAAGCTTGAAAAACCTTTAATTTTCCATCTTTGCTTTCAGGTATCAGAACATGAGACATAGCATGCCAGCTAATATTGCTAACTTGTTTTGTGCAGCACAGCTAACTGAGCTAACTAGCCGATGGCAGCTAATGTTATAGGCAGCATCCAGACAGAGCGAGATGTGACGAGTACATAGTAGTCTGTGTTTGTTGTGTGTGTGTGTGTGTGTGTGTGTGTGTGGAGGGGGAGGGTCTACCAGGGGCTGATTATTACTGCTGATTAAAACTGCTTATTACTGATCTTTCTCTGTAACTGTTGCACATGCCCAACATTTTGTATTTCACCTCTGAATCAGCAGCTAGCTTCTGTTGTCCGAGTTTGATTGTAAATAATTAAATCAACATTTAGCCGCCACAAAATTGACGTGAAACAGATCAACATCGACCACTGACTGATTATCTGCGCCACAAGGTGTGTTGGTTTAGCGTTGAGTTTCCCATTTCATCTTCATCCCCAAAGCGAATGCAACATCTGCATTGAATACTGCCATTCTTTTACAGAATATAATGTTTAAATTAACTAGTAGTATATTAAAGTATTGTTATGCTCCTCTTTTCATTTCTCTTAACTTTTTACTTCAGAAACGTCTGTTGAAGCTTGAAAACCTTTCTCTCCTCCATGTTTGCTTTCGTGTCCAAACAGCAGCTTCTCCTCTGAATCAGCAGCTATGGCTTCTGTTGACAGAGTACAATTGTAAATAATTAAATCAACATTTAGTCGGCACAAAATTGATGTGAAACAACAGACAAACATCGGCCACTGACAGCTTATCTGCCCAAAGTGAACACAATGACCAGTATTGTTTTAACTTTGAGTTACCCTTTACATGTTGCGCCACTACTGCGCCTTAATGCACATGATAAAATGCTGAATATGAGATGCACAAGAACTTAAAAGTGACTTGTTTAATTTCTCCATTGACCTTTGTAATTATGCCTTAAACTTCATTCCAATGTCAGGTCTAGACCAGCAGCTTCTCCTCTGAATCAGCAGCTAGCTTCTGTTGTCCGAGATCAATTGTAAATAATTAAATCAACATTTAGCCGGCACAAAATTGGTGTGAAACAACAGATAAACAATGGCCACTGTTACCTTATTTGCTGAAAGGTGACTGAGTGTTGTTTTTGCTTCGAGTTACCGATGTCATCTTGCATTTAAAAAAGAAAAGGGCCAGGTCTTGGAGAGTAATATGCACAGCACAAAGGGAATTTCTGCATTTCAATACTGCATTGAAATAGAGAAAAATAAGAATTGCAATGTGCCTCGTTTTACCTCTGTTGTAAAATCTTTTTTTTTCATATTTGCTTTCATTTCCAACCAGCAGCTTCTCCTCTTCATCAGCAGCTAGCTTCTGTTGTCCGAGTTCAATTGTAAATAATGAAATAAACATTCATCCAGCACACAATTGAAGTGAAACGACCCACAAAGGGAGCGCAACTGTTGCATTTTGACACTGCCGGTGTTGCACAGAATATAATGTTGAACTGGAGAAACCTAACAACTACCATGTGCCTCGGTTACTTTCTCTCTACCTTCACAGACCTCTGATGAAGCGTTTTTCTCTTGCATCTCTGCCGTCATGCAGCTCAGAGGCTGGACAAAGCTCAGCTCATCACAGTCTGATTGCTTCCTGCTCGCCTCTCATCGCTGTGGCTCCAGGTGGGTTTGTGTGACAGTCTTTAAACATGACAGATAAGAGAGAATAATTAATTTATCAGAGCAGGCCAGGCTTTAATCCCTGGCGATAAGGGAAGGTTTCTTCTCCCCTGATCCCTCCGTCGATACGGGGGCTTTTTCCTCTGCGGTTTCTCCGTTAATAAGCCTGTCAAAGAGGAAGAGTCCTGCGCAGGTTATCTCCCCGCCGCACGCTCACATCTCCTCCTGACAGCCCACAGCAGCAGGTCACACGCCCTTTGAAACCCGAGGAGAGAGAGGGAGGGAGGTCTTTGGGCGTCTCTGTGAGGAGAAGCTGTCATTTAGAGCGGACGATTCAAACATCAGGAGGGTCCGAACCTGCGGAGACGAGACAGACCTTTTAATAATTCTCTTTTTAAGGAGTGGTGTCAAGCGAAACACATAAATGGAATCGAGTTAATCACAATAATAATCAGTGATTACTTGTATTTTGGCGGGAGATATAACTCTTGTGGTGTTGTCATGGAGAAATGCAAACTGAAATCAGTTTTTTTTACATTTTTACAACTTGTTTTGTGAATTATTTGCATGACATCTTATAATGTTCTGACGAAGAGCCGCCGATTCAAATATCAGGAGGGTCTGAAACTGCAGAGAACAGTCCTGACAGATCAATGGACTAAAACCAGACTCTCGGCTTTAATAATGATCTTTTAACAGCTGTAATTGAGTTCTATAACTTGTTCCTGTTGCACTGCATCCTAACGCTTCTTCTGTTATTCTAACTTTGTACAGCCTTGTTGTTGAGATGTGTTACATGAACAAACTCGCCTTGACTTTAAGTGAGAAAGCCTCTTCAATTAGAGCTGTCACATCTCCCATCATGCACTCTGCACTTCATTTGTCATCAATATTTACTCTGGGGTTGAATCCGGCTTTTCAAAAAGCAAAAGGAGATCATATTCAAAGTGTCAGTCTAACCTGGAACATAGAGGCAGCGGCTCACTGGAGGAAAGACACTTTATTAAACGTTGAAATGCCACATCGAGAGGAGGGGGCTTATCAGGAGATGTGATGTGGGAATATAGCGGATTGTCTTTGAAAACTGACATTAGCTCCTAGACTATAAGCCCCTCCCCTCATTGGGGTCAAATTTCAAGGCTATTGTCATTAGCACATTAGCTACAGTGTAGATATGGCAATGAAAAACTGAGGCTCCTCCAACAGTGCAAAAATATATATATATATATATATATATATATATATATATTATAGGACATAAAACAAATAAAACAGATAAAATAGTGCAAGAGAATGTTTTGAGATGTGCAAGTAAATACAAATAAAGTAGAAATAGTGCAAGAAGAGTCTATATATAAGTAAATGGAATGATATATTAGATAAATAATTAGCAAAATGAATGTTTATCAGAGAGGGCAAAAGTACACACATCCTTTACTCAAGTAGAAGTACAGATACTCGTGTTTAAAAATACTCTGGTGAAAGTAGAAGTACTGACTAAACTTCTTTACTCAAGTAAAAGTAAAGAGGCGTTGAAATGTACTTCAGTAAAAAGTACCCATAACTAGCAGCTGTTTTAAAGAGTACCTGACCTCCCTTTATATTAATAGATCAATAATGTCATTGTTAGCTAATGAATGTTTCCATGCTGAACAACGGCAACATGACAACGTTTTCATTGGTCCCTCTTCTTTAGAGAAGACCAGGAAATGATGGATACACGGATCGTGTTCAAATCAATAGGCACGCAATGACTCTAAATAATAATGATCACGCCACCAAACACACATTCAAACTAAAGGAACCAGCCTGTTTGGAAAATGGAAGAAGTAGAAAGTACAGGTATTTGTGTTCAAAATGTAAGAAGTCAAAGTAAAAAGTCGTAAGAAAAATAAGTAGTGGAGTAAAGTACAGATACCAGAACAATGTACTTAAGTACAGAACGGAGTATTTGTACTCCAATACTTCCACCTCTGAGCCTCGGTGTCAGGGAGCCTGGTCCTCCAGCTGGAAGCAGGCCAGTTAGAAATGTCATTTTATAAATGGGTCCTCCTCCGTGATAAATGTCCTCCCGTCTGAGGATCAGGACCCTGACACTGTAACGCTGTGGGATAAGGCTAAAGGAAAAGTACATGAACTTTCCTCACACCACTTTCCAAAGTGTACCTCCAAGATTACTTATTGTAATTGCAACACGGAGCAATTTGTGATTCGCTGGCCCAGTATCCTATAGGAGTTATGTTCATATTGGGTTATTCTGCACACACACACACACACACACACACACACACACACAACACACAACACACCCGCCTGTTTTGAAAATGTAAGAAGTAGAAAGTAAAAAGTCGTCAGAAAAATAAGTAGTGGAGTAAAGTACTGATACCAGAAACATGTACTTAAGTACAGAAACAAAGTATTTGTACTCCACTACTTCCCACATCTGATGTTTATGGTTGTTCTTTAAAAAGTGAACAGTCTGGGTGGGGATGGGAGTTGCTTTTAATAATTCATTTGGACTCAGGGGCAATGTAAGAATGCATTTTCAAAAGCAGTTTATCTGCCACTTGCAGCTGGGGGCCTGTTGAAGGGGTTTTTTCTTCAGCTTGTCAATAAGCCCCCCCCCCCCCCCATACAGCGCTGACACTAAACTAAATAGGTTATTGACTGGCAGGTGAGCTGGAAATGAGGCGGCCAGAATGCAAACTCACTCTCTAGCTCTCTGACCCGGCCCGAAACGGATCAGCGCTCCATAAATCAGAGCATAATGGATCCGGATCTTTGCCTTCTGTTTCCCTCCGACTCCTTTATTTGTTTTTAATTTGTTCCGACGGTAATCCCAGGGCTCCGCTCACATACACAGAAGCAATAACGCTGGAAATGCCACCGCGTCTCTGAAGAGTGGACAGCGGCTCAGAGAGCAATGCATTTTTGATGCGCTCTATCAAAAAGACGTCTTCTTTAAATCGTGCAACTCTTCTAGACTTAGCAAATGCTAACTGATCAAATTGCTGAAGAATTCATCCACCGTTTTATTGTCGAAAAGATGTAGGAAAGCGAATTTAAAGGGGACCTATCATGCGAAATGTACTTTTTGATGTCTTTCATACATAAATATGTGTCCCCGGTGTGTCGGAGAACTCACAGAGTGTCAGAAAATAAAACCCTCTCTCTTTTCCTCCATACCCAAATCTCTAAAAACGGGGCTACAACGGAGCTGATCCAGATTTGCCTCCGATATGACGTAATATCTGAAATGTTGTCCCACGGCCCTATCAGAAACGTTGCTATCAGAAACAATGCCCGACTGTTTTTGGACGTAATATGGTCGGTGCATGTTTACGTTAGCATCGCTAACACTCAGAGCTAACCTGTACTGGAGAGCATGTGTGTGAAGAAGCAGGAAATAAAAAGGAACTCATCTTGTGGTATAACCGGCAAGAGAGAAAGCCTTTGAGCTCCATACTGTTTCAGAAATAATCCTTGATGTGGTTTGGAACATGATGGCGTTTAATCACGGCAGCATTTAGCTGAGTATCTTCCGGTAGAATTCTGAGCAGGCATTAGCTCCCCCTCCTCTTTTTTTTCAAGCTAAGGACCCAGAATCAACGTTTCTCTAACAGGCTGGAATAGAGGGATATGAGGGATTTCTAAAATGCATGATCTCTTTGGTATTTTGAGCAAAACACATCATAGACATGTTTTTATATATATTTGTATATCTGAGACCCATAATATATGCCTACAAATAGCATAATAGGAGACCTTTAAAATGTAACTAAAGCTAAACATAGCTAATATATAATATATATTCGTGTGGATCCGATATCTTAAACACTCACAACATCACCAATAACCAAATAAAAACACATTAAAGCACAGACACAGAAGTGGTTGGAGTTAAAACAGTATATTGTTGTACAACAGTATAAGAGACAGATTACTCTTGCATCAAATGAGCAGAGAGCATGTCTCCACGAGAGAATATTACAGTATTTATACAACTTTTGAACATGCGTGGAACCATTGGATCTCACACAATCATGTTTCACCACACTGTACCTTATGACCTGGTGTGATAACTTTATTATATGTCCATAATTCCCTCTACATTATCATTCATATCGTGGCAGATTTACCTTGGTTGCTGATTGGCTAATGGTTGCACAAGCCAAAACATCGTTATGACATCATAAAGTGGCCAAAATCTGATCAGCTCATTTTCAGACAGGTTTTTATAGAAATGGATCAGGACAAAAAGAGAGAGAATCTTTGTTCCTGAAACTTTCAGAGTCTCTTTACACAGAGGGGACACATGTTGATGTAGAAGAGACATGAAGAAGAGGGGACACATGTTGATGTAGAAGAGACATGAAGAAGAGGGGACACATGTTGATGTAGAAGAGACATGAAGAAGAGGGGACACATGCTGATGTAGAAGAGACATGAAGAAGAGGGGACACATGTTGATGTAGAAGAGACATGGAGAAGAGGGGACACATGTTGATGTAGAAGAGACATGAAGAAGAGGGGACACATGTTGATGTAGAAGAGACATGAAGAAGAGGGGACACATGTTGATGTAGAAGAGACACGATGAAGAGGGGACACATGTTGATGTAGAAGAGACATGAAGAAGAGGGGACACATGTTGATGTAGAAGAGACATGAAGAAGAGGGGACACATGTTGATGTAGAGGAGACATGAAGAAGAGGGGACACATGTTGATGTAGAAGAGACAGGAAAAAGAGGGGACACATGTTGATGTAGAAGAGACATGAAGAAGAGGGGACACATGTTGATGTAGAAGAGACATGATGAAGAGGGGACACATGTTGATGTAGAAGAGACATGAAGAAGAGGGGACACATGTTGATGTAGAAGAGACATGAAGAAGAGGGGACACATGTTGATGTAGAAGAGACATGAAGAAGAGGGGACACATGTTGATGTAGAAGAGACATGAAAACGTGGATTTTGCATAATAGGTGACCTTTAAGGCTGGTTGTTGTTTTTTCCGAGCTGCTTCAATAACAGCCCTACATAGATTACTGCACCAGATGAAGCAGTTGCTTCAGAATGTGTGCAGATTAAACATCTTTTATATTCTAGCTACTGCTGTATCTCTACATTTACACATGAAAAAAACGACCAAAGTGTTGAAGTAAACAGTGCATTTTTATTTCCTCCTAAACTGATGCACTCCTGTGGATATGTGCGCCATCGTGAAGCCATTCCTCTGGATATAGAAACAGAACGGTGTGCAGAGAAACACGCTTCCTCTTCCTGCAGAGCTGATGGATGCGAGGCCACCAGGTGTGCTTACACTCTGGAACATGTTGCCAGACAGATGTAATTTGCCTAATGTAGTGTAGATATTGCTCCTATAATGATAGAATATCAGGATGCAGGTTTTTTGCGCAGAGAGAGGAGAGTGAACGTCCGGCTGGAGGAACACAAGGACGCTGCAATAAATCAACACTGGAAGCTGAACGTGTAGCAGCGTGGCTCATTGCACAAAAACATAAGTGTGTTACTCCAGAACATCGACCACGCAGCTGCACCAGTCCAGATGAGGAATGACATCACAGTGACTGGTGTCCAGCTGCTGGGAGTTTGAGGCAAACCATCCGCAAGCAACTGTCTCTAAAACAATTAAAGAGGCCCTATTCTGCTTTTTGGAGTTCGCTAGCGCTCCAACACATTGTACGTGATAGGCTAAGAGGCGGGACATCTCTAAGCGGGTGACCAATCACAACAGAGCCGGCCAGCTAACCAATCAGAGCAAACTGGGCTCTGGTTTGAGACAGAGATGTGAAAAGAGGTGCTGCAGCACAGGCAGTATGAGAACAATAAAGAGCTTTTTGAACATTAAAGCATGGAGACATGTCCCAGTAGAGACACTACATACTGATATACACCTGAACATCAGCAGGAGAGGACTCTTTAAAGTAGAGACACTACATACTGATATACACCTGAACATCAGCAGGAGAGGACTCTTCAAAGTAGAGACACTACATACTGATATACACCTGAACATCAGCAGGAGAGGACTCTTTAAAGTAGAGACACTACATACTGATATACACCTGAACATCAGCAGGAGAGGACTCTTTAAAGTAGAGACACTACATACTGATATACACCTGAACATCAGCAAGAGAGGACTCTTTAAAATAGAGACACAACATACTGATATACACCTGAACATCAGCAGGAGAGGACTCTTTAAAGTAGAGACACTGCATACTGATATACACCTGAACATCAGCAGGAGAGGACTCTTTAAAGTAGAGACACTACATACTGATATACACCTGAACATCAGCAGGAGAGGACTCTTTAAAGTAGAGACACTACATACTGATATACACCTGAACATCAGCAGGAGAGGACTCTTTAAAGTAGAGACACTACATACTGATATACACCTGAACATTAGCAAGAGAGGACTCTTTAAAGTAGAGACAGTACATACTGATATACACCTGAACATCATCAGGAGAGGACTCTTTAAAGTAGAGACACTACATACTGATATACACCTGAACATCAGCAGGAGAGGACTCTTTAAAGTAGAGACACTGCATACTGATATACACCTGAACATCAGCAGGAGAGGACTCTTTAAAGTAGAGACACTACATACTGATATACACCTGAACATCAGCAGCAATAGACCCATTTTTAATGTGATTCTGAAAGATATCACCGTCAGATCTCGTCTTTTTAACTTTTCCTCGTCCGTCCTTAGTCTTTGTTGAACAAACAAAGCCTAGTGTCTGAGAGGAAATGGATTTCCAAACATGGTAATGTATCTCCTCTATCTTCGCTCCCTTTTTTTTGTATTTACTTTTAATTTGTATTGATCTTTCGCCTGCACCTCAATTCTGCTGATGTCAGAGAGGTGAGGGAGCATTACAATATACAATACTTTCTTCTGCTCTCTTATCGTGGAGGAAATGAAAAGCAAATGGCACCTTTGTCCGGGACGTGAGCTCGTCCAGGCGGAAGGGCTTTTGAAGCGCAGGGGTGAAATTGGAAAAGGTTGCAGGTTCACATCCCCGGACAATGACATCCCCTCTGCCTCCACTCCTGCAGCTCACAGGAGATTAGAGCAGCAGGAAGATAAGAGCGGCAGCGGCTAAATGTTTTTTCTCCGGGCCGGACAGATCGAGAGAGCTGAAGTGCTCCAGTTAGCCAGAAGACAGACGGATAGAGACGGACACAAAGTAAATCATTGTGAACTGACCTTGACTTGATTGTTGTGCGTAAACTGGTCTGCTGCTTCAAAGATAAAAAAGCAGAGTACACAAGATCAATATGAGGACCCAGCATCAAAGGGGAGCTCTGAAAATATGTTTTAAAAAGGTAGGGAAGATGTCCGCTGTAGTAGCAGCTGTGAGACACACACACACACGCACACACTTCTTTGTGCATTTCACCACCCGTATAAATATGATAATGGATGCACTGCGCCGGCAAAACAGGGGACGCTTTAGGGAGATGATGAAGGACCACAGTGCAGTGAAGGCCACCACACACACTTAGCAGACATCCTGCTGAGCCCCTGACACACACACACACACACACACACACACACACACACACACACACACACACACACACACTCTGTCTTCCTCACACACTCTGAGGGCCACACAGCCACGAGCATCGTTGCATCTAGGGCTGCACAATTTGGAAAAAATAACCTATTGTTATTTATTTAGACGAATTCTGCAATTGCGATATGATTCACGATAATAGGGGACTGATCATTTTTTAATCACTACTCTCCTGATCATTGGAAATTATATTCAATGTTATTGGTTTTTACCTATCAAGGATATCTCCACAATCCCTTATTCAACTTGTTATTTTAACACATAATTAGCCTTTGAATATACAGTATATCGTGCAACCTGAATATTGCACAAGTGAAGTCCATAGTGCAGTTTCTATGAAATACTGATTACTACTGCAGCCGCTAGTTTACACTTTTATTCGATTTGAAGTTACTGACTGTGCATACTGTACATTCCTCCAGTGTGTGTGTGTGTGTGTGTGTGTGTGTAGCGCACAATATACAGAGGGTGATCACGGCGGCTTTTCATGCCAATAATTCAAAATCACTTTATAATGAAGTCAAAAGCCCTCTGATTTCTCTCACCGGTTAGTCATTCATTTCTCTATTACAACACCACACACACATTTGTTTTACCACCCCCAAAATACAAGTAAACACTAGTAATTTAATCTTTAGATTGATCATGATTAATTCATTATTGTGGCTAAAAGGATTACACTATTAATCTATTGACAGCACTTATTCAAACACATTTAAAACAGTCACAATGTTAAAAAGCCAGGAGAGTACGAACAAGCTAAAATAGAAAAAGGCTAACCAATAGATAACAGGGCTTCTCAGATATCCATTTGTTTTAATACGCAGATCTGCAGTTTTCTGGTATTTTGTTCAGACTAAAAACGACATATTGTTGTGTAAACTCAGCGTCTTGGTGTCAAACGTTGTGTGTTGCATGACTTCTGAAGGTGACTCCTCTTCCTCCTCCTCTTCTCGTCTCCGTTTTGATGCCCTTCTCGATCAATAAGCCGTTTAATCTCAGTGCTCAGGCGCGTCGATGATCCGATGTCGTGTCCGGCTTACGGTCGACACGACGGATCTGCCCCGTCCTGATAAAGCTTTCCTTCATTCCCCCCCCCTCCTTTTGTCTTGGTGTCGCTGCGGAGGAAAAAGAGCTCTCGGCCTATTTCAATCACGGATGCCTCTCTCTAATGAGCGCCTTTAATCCTCCGCAGCGAACGCAGCTCGCCTTCCGGCACGACAAACATGTACCAGATTAGAGGATTACTCGCATTTATGCATTCATGTAGTAATTTATGAACACAAGCCATTATAGGAATGCCTTTGCAAGAGAAAGAGAGTCCATGTCTGCTTTAATGTTTATATCAAAAGCTGCTGTTGCACAAACTGTCGGAGCTTGTATGGATGATTCATTCCTTTGGGATTATTAGCAGCTTTTGTTCTGCATTTGTATTTGTCACGGCTCTATTTACTATTTAACTATTTAGATTTAGCTCGCTCTGACCCGATCTAATAAAAAATACACCGGCTCTACTTAAATAACAATTAACAATTTGCGTTGATCTTTTTAAGTATTTCCAAGTTAATCGATTATTAAGTTATTCCGAGTACCCATTTATAATCTGATTAACTCAATTAGTTCAATACTACAAACATATTTGCTTTCACCTTTAAAAACTAAATTAAGTTGAACCAACTTCATTTTAATCGTACAGATGGAGTGATATTAAGTTGCATTTTGTTTAATTTAAGAAATTGTAATTTATTTATTTAAGTCCATACTACTCAAAAATGTCCATGCAAATTGTTACCTTAATTTGTTTGAGTATTAGAAACTCATTTGTTTGAGTCAAGTCAGTTCCACTTTTTAACAGTTTATTTTAAAATGTTCTTTACACAATGACCTTTTTATAACAAATGTTCTCAAGTATGAAATAAAAGTAAATACAGACATTTAAATAAAGGCATGGTAGTTCAGGTTGAGTGCGTATTAGCCCCATGAGCATGGCACACTGGCACAGGCTCTGGTCGCATCCGAGATTTGAGGGACTTCTGTTCCTTCAATCACTATTCTTGCATCCGCACCCCTGGTCAAGACAGTCTTCAGCGCCTCATTGCTAACTTCCACTTCACCATCCTGGAATAAGTAGATTAGAAAATACATTTCAGTGTTTTTGGTGCAATCAGATTTGAAAACATTGCATTGTGTTTCAGGTTAACACAAGTTACAGGATGATTTAAGGATCTTCTTTACTTACTTAAGTTTTCCTTGAAGAGATCCTCCTTTTCACGAAGACACACCACCAAGCACCGGATAGCAACCTCTTTATTCTTTCCACCGAATCATCCTTAAAAGGAGAACCTTTTAATGTTGAGAAACAAAGGCTTGTTTGCAAAAACTGAACATGCCGAGCATTGTCAGTTGCTGTTCATATTTATTTTAAATTAGTTTTTATCAAATATAACGTTAATTCTAACAAGAATATATATATATACAGACTGTATAACAAATAATGAACTTTGACTGCAACTGTGAAACAAAGGACACAGGAGGATACAAACAGCTAGCTAATCAGTATGCTATGCATGCTACAGTATAAACAAGTAGCTTACCTCACAGCTTGTGTTACACTGTATATGCAGTAAGCAGCTGTTGTAAATTAAGATGAACAAAATGGCTACTTACTGCACCAGGTAACTTGATAGATTATTAGGTTAAAATCCTGTTGTTCCACTGCTATCTAGAGTTCTGCTTCCAGGATGAACGCAGATTGCTCCAACTCAACATGCGGTCTAGCAGAGTCCGGGCGTGTGTTCAGTTCTGAAACTTTACCGTTGAAACTCAATAGATATGAGTTACTCTAACTCAGTATATCCTGTTGAGTGAACGCAGAAATATTCTTTCAAAATCATTACATTGAAACAAGTAAAAATGTTTTGTTCTTTTTCAGTTTGACCGACTTATTAATGAGTTGTAAACTAATTAAAATAAGTTGAGTTTTTTTAAGTGGAATCTACTAACCCATTAATGTTTTTTTAGAGTGCAGGGTCTGACTGCTTTGCTTTGCTTCAATGCAACATGTTTACTATTTTCTATTTGCTGCTTTTTTAGATTTTGAGCTATACGTTAGTCATTGCTCAGAGAGGTCGGAAGAAGATGTACGTTTCTATGAATAAGGTTAGCGAAGGGTAGGTTTTCCCCTTTACTTTTCATTGAGCTTTTACTCATAGCAACTTAAAAAAGCACCTCTTGGCCGTTGACCTTACAAGATGGGTTCAGTATCTTAAACAAGGAGCATGTGGACGACAGGGGAATGAACCACTGCACATTCAATACACTGTACCTTATGCACATTTTTTACATGTGTATACCTCCCCCTCCCCCCAAATGTTTGGTGAGAAGGACCATTAACTCTGCACAGTTGAGCGAGCTTTTGATACAGGACGATATTTGCATGTCATTACAACAGAGTGACGAACAGTAATGGGTTTTATTTGGAAGATACTGTACTTTTTGAAAGTCATTTAATTGTTTCTTTACGTTTTTTTGTAATTATTTCATGTGTACAATGCACATGTGTGGCTTTTCCATTAAGGGGACGTCTGCTAGTTTTCATTTTAACATAATTTCATTGTTTCTTTTACTACATTTTACTTTTTAAAATGATTTCAGATGCACCTTTTTGGGCTTTCCCAGTAATATGACATGAAGTGATCATTCCACTGTGTGTAGAAATATGGATAATGTTGGGAAAATCCTGAATGTCCTCTTCCAATATCAGAGTACATGATAACAAAGGTATCCCAACTGCAGCTGTGTACATGACAGGATGTATGATTACCTAGAAGAGCATCAGGACTGTTTTAGGCATATGATAGCTATGTGATTAACATGATGATTCAGCCTCTATGGAGAGAGACATATGACAAGCATGATCATTTCTGACGTGGAGCTAATCTGAAGTAAACATTGAATACTGCTTTCTATTCCTCCATCTTGTGACTGTGTAACTCCCTCTCTTGGATATCAGCATGTGAAGGACACTGTTCAGGAACTACTTGATGCTCTGTATGTGATGACTACTCAAATACATGGATCCTGAGATTGAAGCTCAAGCCGGTGACGAGTGATTATTAAAAATGTTAAGTATTCAGAAAAAAGTTTAAGATTTTGAGAGAAAGTCAGAATTTTGAGAAAAAAGTCAGAATTTTGAGAAAAAAGTCAGAATTTTTAGAAAAAAGTCAGAATTGTGAGATTTTCAGAAAAAAAACTCAGTATTTTGTACATGACAGGATGTATGATTACCTACAAGAACTGGCATTCCTCCATCTTGTGACTGTGTAACTCCCTCTCTTGGATATCAGCATGTGAAGGACACTGTTCAGGAACTAGTTGATGCTCTGTATGTGATGACTACTTCCATTCTGGAGAGGATCACAAATACATGGATCCTGAGATTGAAGCTCAAGCCGGTGACGAGTGATATTTTTCTAACAACTACCATTTGAAATGCATGATAACTTGCATAACTAAGATGACGTGCATTGTGTGAAACAGTGTGTGTGTGTGTGTGTGTGTGTGTGGTGTGTGTGTGTGTGTGTGTGGTGTGTGTGTGTGTGTGTGTGTGTGTGTGGCCAGGCACACAGCGTCTCTCTAAATGTGGTCAGACAGATGAGTCTCGCCTCGCAGCGCTGTCTCCCAAGGGCACAGTGACATTTTCTGGGGACAATATGGGACTGCGGTGACATAGAAAAAAGCCCAGACTCCCCCCTCCATCCTCTCCCACCCCCTCACCCTTTCTGCTCATTTCCCTCCCCCGTCCTGAGAGTGCTGCAGAAAAACCACCTCACCCTTTTCATTCTGTTACAGGTCAAAAGATTTGACAAAGTTCCAGCAGCCTGGTGGCTCTGCAGCGGGGGGGAAATGTGACTCAGTCCAACAAAGGGAAATGATTACAGACAGGAACGTACACAGCACATTTTCTGAAAAAGCAGGAGCTGTTGTGTCAAAAACATCCAGACTCAGACGGGAGAGTTGGAAAATGTTTTTTTAAAGTCTCAATTTATTCTGCTTTTGAATATTTAAGATAAGATAGTACTTTATTGATCACGATTTGGGACATTTTTGTGTTCCAACGGCATAAAAGACATGGTATTGTACAATACAAATTAAAAAGACTAGAAATAAACAAGAAAGTAGAAAATATATATGTTGAATTTACAAATTAATATGTAATCAAGCCACGTTATTCATTTCAACTGTCTCTGTGTCAGAGTGAGTCTGTCTCATAACTGTCAGTGTTTGTCAGTAGATCTGAAATGACTAGGTTAGCTACGTTAGCTAGCTAGCTTACAGCAGATCTGCAGTAACATCAGAAGGAGTCATGTGATCACATTGTTCAAATAAGACCATCAAACATTTTAGGAAGGTTTCCAACAACAGAGACAGTTGATCAGCTTTATCATCCTGAACGTCACCAAGCGCTCCGTCCCAGCTGTGTGCGTCACTCTTTAGTGTCCCCTGGTCTCCCAGCTGTGTGCGTCACTCTTTAGTGTCCCCTGGTCTGCCAGCTGTGTGCGTCACTCTTTAGTGTCCCCTGGTCTGCCAGCTGTGTGCGTCACTCTGTAGTGTCCCCTGGTCTCCCAGCTGTGTGCGTCACTCTTTAGTGTCCCCTGGTCTCCCAGCTGTGTGCGTCACTCTTTAGTGTCCCCTGGTCTCCCAGCTGTGTGCGTCACTCTGTAGTGTCCCCTGGTCTCCCAGCTGTGTGCGTCACTCTGTGTCCCATGGTCTCCCAGCTGTGTGCGTCACTCTTTAGTGTCCCCATGGTCTCTCAGCTGTGTGCGTCACTCTTTAGTGTCCCCTGGTCTGCCAGCTGTGTGCGTCACTCTTTAGTGTCCCCTGGTCTGCCAGCTGTGTGCGTCACTCTGTAGTGTCCCCTGGTCTCCCAGCTGTGTGCGTCACTCTTTAGTGTCCCTTGGTCTCCCAGCTGTGTGCGTCACTGTTTAGTGTCCCCTGGTCTCCCAGCTGTGTGCGTCACTCTGTAGTGTCCCCTGGTCTCCCAGCTGTGTGCGTCACTCTGTGTCCCATGGTCTCCCAGCTGTGTGCGTCACTCTTTAGTGTCCCCATGGTCTCTCAGCTGTGTGCGTCACTCTTTAGTGTCCCCTGGTCTCCGTTGTGTTTTGAGCTTCTTGTAGCGTTTGGTTTCTGCAGCTTTTAGTAAACGCTGCTCATGTCTCCTCAAGTTGCTGAATGTTTTCTAAATGCTGCATGTGTTGTCAAGTTGCTGAATGTTGCTGAATGTTTTCTAAATGCTGCATGTGTTGTCAAGTTGCTGAAGATGTTTTTTCATGTGTACAGGAACATTTGTGTTTTTATATTTGCATAGTTTCTAAAGCTGCAGCTCGTTTCTCCTAATGGAAAGTCTTTGGGTCGTGTAGCGCGTTTGCACCTGTCGGCCACCCTAGTAAATTATAAATAATGGATAAGTGCCAATTATTATCTTCTTTTGACAGCAAAACGACATATAGTAAATAATAATTGCACCTAAGTGTTCCACTTTACGTCCCCTGATGTATATCATCATGCAAAGCCTCACTTCCTGCAGCTGTTCGTCAACATCTCCTGTATTTACTGTTCAGGCTCCTGTACTGTGCTGTCATCCGTTTGACTCGCGCTGCACATCTGTCAGCGAGGATTGGTTCTTACTGGTCTGTGTGACAGATGAGTCCGTCCCTCTCTCCGGGGAAGATGCACATTTCGGAGCATCGAAACGTTGGCAATCATGCACGGCACCTTGATGAGAGACGTTTGATTGACTGGCAGTTTAACGCGAGGCGATGGCGAGGAGCTCAGGAACATAAAGAGCGACACACAGAACGAATCAGAGCACATTAAGAGCTCCTCAAGCTGAAGCATGAAGCAAAGCAGTATCAATGTACACATTTACACCAAAAAAATGTGGTGAGATGGAACATTAAAGACCCACTGAAGTGTGCGACGGTGCATGATCTTTTATGCTAATACGTATAGTAATGACCAAAATTGTCCATTGGAACCCATATCAAAGATGTTGGAATAGCAACGAATTTGACGAGTTTGAATTTTCCGCTGGGAAATTCGCAGTCGACCTCCGCCTTCGTGGGCGTGGCTTGCGATCTACTGCGTGACGTCAGAAGATGGGCCAAGCCGAAGTGTTTACATTCACCACCATTCATTTTGTCTCTATTTCAAAGTCGAATTTACCAACGTTTTTGAGCGAGTATTTGATTGGAAAGTGTTTCGCAGTCGACTGGAAGTGATTGCCAATCGAGAAAAGCTGACAATGGAGGCGACAGTGACGAAAAAGGGAGGAAAAACACACGGGAAGCGATGCATTGCCGCTGGCTGTGGTAATGTGAAGTCTGCCGAAGTGGCGATGTTTCTGTTCCCAAAAGATGAAGGTGAGTGGCTGGTGTCATTGTTTCGTAGATTCGTAGATTGTTTATGAAAAATAAACGCCACTGTGTTTGTGTTAACTAACAAGACTATCATGGCGGCGGCAGAGCTCAAGTCGAGTTTCTCCGCCTGGAGATATTCTCACTATTTCACTTTTGTCGAGCACAAAGAAAAGAAGGTTTTAGTTAAATGTAAGTTGTGTCTTGGCGGGTCAAAGATCCTATCGACTGCCCAAAACAGCAATTAAAATCTGTTGAAACATCTGCAAAAAACATGCTGGGACGAAGCTAGTAGCGAAGCTAGTAGCTAAGACCACAGACCCAGACTCATCCGACGCCATTCCACCTCCACCTAAGCAACAGCGGCTGGATTGGCACTTTGAAACATATCTTTGTGTTTGTGTTTGTATAGACCACATTGCTTAGCAGAGTTCAGTGATGCAAATGCATGTCAAGTTGATCAACAGGTTGTATTATTCTCCGATGCAATAACAGTACTGAAATGAAGGCTACAGTATAAGGGCATTAATGGGTGCCCTTTTCTAAGTAACTAAGAAGTTACTTTTCACAGTAACGCATTACTTTTTGGTGTAAGTAGTGAAGTAACTAGTAATTGTAACTACTTACTGGTTTTCAGTAACTAGCACAACACTGCATGTGAACATGAATGTTGCATCATGCTATGAACAGATGAATGTATGATCAGGTGACGGCCAATCCTGTGTGTAGATCTACTCTAGATCTATGACAAAATATTGTCCTCAACTAAATTGACTTCCATGGCCACTTTCCTCATCTATCCTGTCCGAAAAGCTGTCAAAATCACTAATTTCTCTCGCACCAGTATCACTTTCCGAAGGCTCCGCCATGTTTACAATCACAACTGGGCCCATCTTGTGACGTCACAGCTGCTATCGTCTGCAGCAGCGGTAGGCTCAGACTCTGAAAAATTTGCGATGTTTATCTCGTCCCTCGCACTTCCTAAAAAATTATTTTAGCCATGAACAGGTACAATTATATGTAAGAAATGAAACTGCCATTTCACTTTGGCGCAAAAAAATGCACTTCACTGGCACTTTAATTCTGCACAGGTGAGCTTTTGATACAGGAAGATATGTGCATGCCATTACAACAGACTGACGTAACAAGTAATGGGTTTTATTAGCAAGTTACTTTTTGAAATCTTTTTGAAAGTCAATTCATTGTTTCTTTAAGTGTTTTTCATTATTGAATGTGTACAATGCACATTTGTTGCTTTACCAGTAAGGGGAAGTTTGCCAGTTTTCATTTTCATAAAGAGCGACACACAGAAACACACGCCTGGACACACAGAACGAATCGGAGCACATTAAGTGCTCCTCATCTGCCTCTCTGCTGCTCTTCAAAAAGTGACTCGCTGATATCCACGGCTAATCTCATTAGGCCAGGGGACAGGTTGCATTGAAGCTGCCTCTGATTACACAAATACAAGAGTCTCCTGGTGGAGGACGGTGTTTCTCTGTCCACTTCAGATCAGGGTCTGGAGGGTTTCTTGACATGGGCTGCAGAGGGTCAGACACAATTAACTTTCAAGGGTCTGCGGAGAATCAGGGTTAAAAGCATCCAATCAAGCCAAGCAAGTAATTTGCTTTCCGCTAAACCAGTTAGTGGTCGATCCAATTAAGACTTTGGTTCAGACCAGGAAGACATCTCTGTGGAGGGCTGTCCGTCACACAGGGACTGTTTGAAACTCAGATTTGATTGCTCCGTTTTCCTGTGCTGGGTTTCTCTGTAAAAGGCTGTTGATAATCTAAGAATTCCAATTTTAATCTAAGATCTCAGAATTCTGACTTTAATCTCAGAATTCCGATTTTAATGTCAAATCTCGGAATTCCGACTTTAATCTCAGAATTCCGACTTTAATCTCAGAATTCTGACTTTTTTCTCCAAATCCTGATTTTAAATCTCAGAACTAGAAAAGGCTTCAATCCTCTTCCGTACATGATGACACAAAGATTATGTAAAAATGTTTTGATAACATTTTATAAATTTGACTAAAATGAGGACCTAATAGTTTTTGGCTCATCTTGATGGAGTGGTTTAATATAATCTGATGACTACATTACTTTACTTAAATAGTGAGCATTTTCTTTGACTAAAGACTAATGTACCAAGACTTTAAATGTGGAGAATCCGGGTTAAAAGCATCCAATCAAGTCAAGCAAGTAATTTGCTGGAAGACATCTCTGTGGAGGGCTGTCCGTCACACAGGGACTGTTTGACACTCATCTTTGATTGCTCCATTTTCCTACGCTGGGTTTTCTCTGTAGGAGGTTAACAGGCTCCGGTCCAACACTGTCTCGCTGTCTGTCCTCCGAGCGATTCTCCCGCTGGGTCAGCAGGACACTGATTGGCCGAGAGAGGGAGAGACACTGATTGGCCGAGAGGGAGAGAGGATGGAGCCGGCGGTCCTGTTGTTTGTTTAAGAGCAGGAAGCCAAGTGGAAAGACCTTAATGTCTTAATTGGTGCGAGTGGAGACGGACGCTACCTGACGAGACTCATTAATCAGAGCTGGGGTGAAAAGGCTAGCGGCTCGGAGAGACTTCGGGGGGGAATATCTTCCAGAATCCCCCTCACATTCCCTCACAGCTGTTTCTGTCACACTCGGCCACTCAACCCCACAGAGCACACAGCAGTAATTAGAGCCTGTTTACACACACACACATCCTGCACATGCATGAGACAAACACACAACATGTTAACAACACACCCGTGATCCCTGCCTTTGTTCAATTAGACAATGCTGTAAAATATGACTAAATATGTTTGACAACAAGGTTTTTTTTCCATGGCTTCACTGACACGATGAGGAGAGGAGATCATATCAACCTGCAGTATTGTTGATGAAAAAGACCAGACTAAAAGGAAGTTGAAGCATTTTTTTAAAGCAGAATCTCTTTTATTTACATTCTCTGTCTGTGTTCATCCACAATTATGCACTAAAATCCATAACATATAGGGTTAGGGTCTACGGAAGAGGATCAATTCATTCCGACTTTAATCTCAAAATTCCGACTTTTTTCTCCGAACTAAAAAAAGGCTCCAATCCTATTCCGTACATGATGATACAAAGATTATGTAAACCATTTTTGATAACATCTGAGGAGATATACGTTTGACTAAAACGAGGAGATAATTGTTTTTGGCTCATCTTGATGAAGTGGTTTAATATAATCTGATGACTCAATTCATTGACTTAAATAGTAAGCATTTTCTTTGACTAATGTACCAATACTTTCAATCAAGGGAAGAAGGTTGACTAAATATGATAAAGACCAACCAGGACATTTGATGCATGACTTAATGACTGAATAAATAAACTAAAAGTAGGTGAAAACACTCCTGCCGCGGGGCCACTGATAAAAGAACTCTGAACATGTTCCACTTTGAGTGTGATCTCTGTTTGTCGTGTCCAACATGGCCTTTTCTTTGCTTTTTGGGGGCCATTTCAAGCTCTGTCACACATGTGTGACATCAAGCCTCAAAGGACTGACAAATGACCAACACACACATAAAGAAATCATCACACACACACGTACACACACACATACAGAAGTTTTCCCTTTGGGCCAGTCCATCAGACAGCAGCCCTTGGACTGATGCACAAAGTTATTTTTCCTCTGCTGTCTTCCTCCTCGCTCCTTTCAGCCCGATGTTGTCCAGGTCACTTCACCTAATGGAGTCAAATGAAGCCCTGAGGCCGGGCGTTGTCCTCTGGTCACAAACATCCATGTTTCAGAAGAAGCACTGCTTTATTTTTCACTGTTCTGCCTCTGTGTCGGTGCCCCAGGCTTCAGAGAGGAAGTCACTTAACTGCCTCCTACGTTGCCGTTTTCTCCGGCTATTCACAGGAATACCATTAAAGCAAGGCTAGCACTTTATGTTTGTGTCACTGCATTTGTCGGTCGCCTGTGTCCTCAATTCCTATCTCGGACATAACAACCAGTTGAATCCTGATATTTCTGAAGTGCCCTATACTCAGATCTGATTTAATATCCAATCTCAGATATCTGCAGCCGAGTAGTGAATGTTTCCTCGTCCAATAACGGCTTTGTTTCATAGAAAGGTCAATGTTACACTCTGCTGGCTTTAATTATTTCTAAATTCACTTGAGGAAAAGTGCATTCGTGTTTTTATACAGCTATGATTAGCGTGGACTTTTTATGTCTCTGTATACGGCAGCTGTCTCTTCTCCGCTCTGCAGGAGTTCCCTCAGCTTTGACTAAAATATTCCCTTTTTTATAACGTTGTTTTGGATGCATGTTTTGTAGTTGCACAACAGAAAGAATGGACAATATTATGCAAATGTTTGCATAATGTTATTCCCTCTGATGGCTTCCCAAAAAAACATTTCAGAACGAAGAAGAAATCACGTAGAGGAAAGAAATCAGCAGAGAATTAGACACTCAAGTCTTTGAAAAAGTGAAATCACATCTTTTGCTTTTATTTGTAACTTTACGCTTAATCTCAAAGTAGCAACTGTTTGAGTTTGCACACAATCAGGTTCCCTAAAGAGAGGTGCTGTGATGACGTATTTCTGTGTTAGACCCTGAATCATCTCCCTGGAGCTACAGCACGGTCACATGACTTCTCGTCACCACTGCTAAGCTAAAGGCGGCTAATGTTGGGCTATAAAGGAACTACAGCACGGTCACATGACTTCATGTCACCACAGCTAAGCTAAAGGCGGCTAATGTTGGGCAATAAAGGAACTACAGCACGGTCACATGACTTCACGTCACCACCGCTAAGATAAAGGCGGCTAATGTTGGGCTATAAAGGAACTACAACACGGTCACATGACTTCTCGTCACCACCGCTAAGCTAAAGGCGGCTAATGTTGGGCTATAAAGGAACTACAGCACGGTCATATGACTTCACGTCACCGCCGCTAACATAAAGGCGGCTAATGTTGGGCTATAAAGGAACTACAACACGGTCACATGACTTCACGTCACCACCGCTAAGCTAAAGGTGGCTAATGTTGGGCTATAAAAGAACTACAGCATGGTCACATGACTTCACGTCACCACCGCTAAGCTAAAGGCGGCTAATGTTGGGCTATAAAGGAACTACAGCACGGTCACATGACTTCACGTCACCACGGCTAAGCTAAAGGTGGCTAATGTTGGGCTATAAAGGAACTACAGCACGGTCACATGACTTCACGTCACCACCGCTAAGCTTAAGGCGGCTAATGTTGGGCTATAAAGGAACTACAGCACGGTCACATGGGGGTCAGAGGGCCTAGGTATAAAAGTCACGGCTCGCCACTGTTAATAACATATGCAGTATTTGTATGTACTTACCATGGAAAGCTTACCACCTACACATAGTCCCACACCACCCTCATGGCTTCCTTCAACTGTCCACCCACCAGAACTCATCTTCTTAATTGTCCCCTCTGTTGATGTGAGATTCAATAAAAGCGACAGAGACCATTCTGAATTGATTGTGAAAAGATGCCACTGCCTGACAGCTGGAGGAGAGATGATGTACTGAACTACGCAAAGTGTGTGTGGGTGCTTTAGGGAGTGAGTGTGTGTGTGTGGAGGGGGGGGGGGGGTTTCTTCATTATCTTAGCTTGAAAAGTGGTTTGCTTGTAAATGGGGTGACAAATTGTGTCTGCATTGCCTCGCCCCCCTCCTCCGCCCCCTGTTTTTACAGAACCTTGCTGGTAGTGGTAAAGCCAATCTGTCTCCTCACATTTGTATAGATATGTTCAATTGCTCACAGGGCATAAATTCCTCATCGGCGCTGTAAAGACGGGGAGGTAAAGATGAAAAACCATCAAGTCCTGACTTTGCACATGGCTGCACTCGACTCATTGCTCTTTGATGGCATGTCCCTGCAACTTAAGCTGTGAATAATGATGTTTTCAGCCCTTTTGACCTTGCCTCGTATATGTACAACCCGGGGAAATATTTAACATGTTGCATTTCCTACACCTGCTGTCTCCTGGGACTCCATCAGCACAATACTCCTGTGGCTTTAGGAGGGAAAGCCTGTCTGTGTCACTCTGAACTATGCAATGACAGGTGATCATCTGGAAAATGACGTTCATCCATCTGGAGAGTTCAATACTGTAGTGCAGGGGTAAAAGTCAAGATGCATGTAAAGTTATTCATTACGGTGGCCAACAGGTGCAAACGCTTTACAGCAGACAAAAACACTTCCATTAAGAGAAATGCGCTGCTGAAGAAACTATTTAAATATACAAACACAAATGTGCCGAAACACATGGAGATGAAGAAACATCTTCAACAACATGCACGGCGTTTACTAAGAGCTGCATAAAAAATACAAAACGCTGCAAGAAGCTCAAAACACAACGGAGACCAGGGGACACTAAAGAGTGAAGCACACAGCTGGGAGACCAGGGGACACTAAAGAGTGACGCACACAGCTGGGAGACCATGGGGACACTAAAAAGTGAAGCACACAGCTGGGAGACCAGGGGACACTAAAGAGTGACGCACACAGCTGGGAGACCAGGGGACACTAAAGAGTGAAGCAGACAGCTGGGAGACCAGGGGACACTGAAAAGTGACGCACACAGCTGGGAGACCAGGGGACACTAAAAAGTGACCCACACAGCTGGGAGACCAGGGGACACTAAAAAGTGACGCACACAGCTGGGAGACCAGGGGACACTAAAGAGTGACGCACACAGCTGGGAGACCAGGGGACACTAAAGAGTGACGCACACAGCTGGGAGACCAGGGGACACTAAAGAGTGACGCACACAGCTGGGAGACCAGGGGACACTAAAGAGTGAGGCACACAGCTGGGACGGAGCACTTGGTGACGTTCAGGATTATAAAGCTGATCAACTGTCTCTGTTGTTGGAAACTTAGCTAAATGTTTTATGGTCTTATTTGAACAATGTGATCACATGACTCCTTCTGATGTTACTGCAGATCTGCTGTAAGCTAGCTAGCTAACGTAGCTAACCTAGTCATTTCAGATATACTGACAAACACTGACAGTTATGAGACAGACTCACTCTGACACAGAGACAGTTGTTCAGCTTCATAATCCTGAACGTCACCAAGCGCTCCGTCCCAGCTGTGTGCGTCACTTTTTAGTGTCCCCTGGTCTCCCAGCTGTGTGCGTCACTTTTTAGTGTCCCCTGGTCTCCCAGCTGTGTGCGTCACTTTTTAGTGTCCCCTGGTCTCTGTTGTGTTTTGAGCTTCTTGCAGCGTTTCGTTTCTGCAGCTTTTAGCAAACGCTGAGCATGTTTCTTAAAGTTAGTGAATGTTTTCTAAATGCTTCATGCGTTGGTGAAGTTCTTCATTTGCATGTGTTTTGGCACATTTTTATTTGTATATCTGCAGCTTTTCTGAATCGCTGTGTGTTTCTCTCATGGAAATGTTTTACCATTGAAGCGCGTTTGCACCTGTTGGCCACCGTACTTCTTAGTGCTCAGTGGATAGCGTCACAGAAAACCTCACAGACACGGAACAAAGTGCAGAGGCCTCTTGTAGATAACTGATGAAGTCTTTACATGTGCCTGTGATGTTTTCAGGGAGAGCAGGAAATGCATTTGACTGCTCCGTCTTTTATCAATCAGTATTGATCAGCAGCTCCTCTCCAGACAGCAATCAAGACATTGCGATGCTCTGCACCCATTTCCTCTCCTCTCCTCAGGCTACATTGATTTTATGAAAGCGGGGCTCTTCTAAACCCAGTTGGTACTTTAAAACTTCATCGTCCTCCAGCCCGTTATTATCACGGCTCATGAGTTTATTTGTCCTGCCCTTGGGTATGACAGCTATTGCAGAAAATGCTTCCAGAACATTTCCCTCATTGCCAATTGTATCTACGTTTCAACGTTCTTCTCTATTTCTTTAGTGCTCTTAATCCATGTTTTCCTGCGTATGTCAAAACGCTTTTAGATTTTTATCTGATTTGCAATTTCTACTTGAATCCATCACTTTTATTTCCAGTCAGATGAACACGTGGAGCCGTTTGCAAAGCAGTTTATGTACAAGATAAATGTTAGGGTGTGTTTTATTTCCTAGACATTGCTTCCAGATGCATAAAACTCACTGTGCATTTATGACTTTATCTCTGTGTATGCACAAAGAAATATGCATACTTATTACTTTCGGCAGACTTTTAAAGCAACACTGGTTGTTGCTTATATCTCTTATTTCATAATTCATCAGGTGCGTTTGTTTACTTTTAATTAAAGCAGTTTATGTTCATCACATCGGCGTCCAGAGGCATAAAACTCTGTGTGCATTCATGCCTTTATCGATGTGTATGCACAAAGATGTGTATGACTTCGGGCAGGTTTTTAAAGCAGCACGTACGCCTGGTTCTGCTTCTTATCTAATTTCATCAGGTGCTTTTGTTTACTTTAACTTGAAGCAGTTTATAATCTAATAACAAAGATAGTTTGATCTGGACATCAGCGTCTAGATGCGTAAAGCTTTGTGTGGATTTAAAACTTTATCTCTGCGTGTGCACAAAGAAAATGCATACTTATTACTTTTGGCAGACTTTTACAGCAGCACGAAGGCCTGCTTCTGGTTCATCTCATTTCAACAGATGCATTTCTTTTTACTTTCACCCAATTTATGTACAAGATAGAAGTTAGGGTTTAGATTTCCCCCGAGACATCAGCTTCCAGATGCATAAAACTATGTGTGCATTTATCACTATCGCTGTTTCCATAGAGAAGAAAGAAAATGCATATGTTTTATTTTGATCAGATTTTCATTTAAAGGCGCACGTCTGATTCTGTTTCTTAACCCTTGTGTTGCGTTTGAAAGCTGTTACCGTTCATGGTGCTCGCGGGTCAATTTTGACCCATGATTTATCTCAGTCCAAAACACTCAAAAATAATGACTATCATCCAATATTGTTTTAACTACATCATAACTAACTTATAATGCATTCATAACCATACAATCCTGGCCCCAAAAATCATTACACCACATATTTAAGTAAAACATGTGATTCAATTCACTCATATTTCCTATAGTGAAGACAGTGGATCATTACGTTATCTGACTATAAAAGACTATTAGAATACAATCTCCCCCAAAAAGTTTTAAATTATTGTTACAGTGGATGAAGGGGTGGGGGAGGGGTTTCTAAAGTCAGAGATGAATCTTGATTGGGCCAAATTTGACCCTGAGTGACCCACAACATGCTGCTGGGTCTCCCCAGACCCGAATACCAAATTACACACTTTCAGACTTGGCTACAATTGTCAAAATGAGTTTTGAAGTGTTTATATAGCTGTTGTGGAGGATATCACGAAGCCTTGTTCCGATACAAAAAACTAGAGTGTAGTTATTGTGGGGGAAACTTCTGAAGCAATTGGAAACAGGACTCAGAGAGGCACGAGGAGAGCTGGAGCTTTGATGGCAAACACTGGTGGTTTATTTGGAGTTAACGGCCGGAGAATTTACAAGACAGGTGTGTGTCACGAGTTGACGCAGCGGTTGCCAAACCAATTCTGAAGAATTCTTCTGCAGCTCGAAGTTTTAACTAGTTCAGAGTGTAATAATCAACATTCTTCATCAGTGAGACTAAACAATTATGGACCCTGAATCTAACTAGAGCTCTCGTCCATAGAAAAGATGTGCGCCAAGGGAACCTTCATCCCTGAACAGTAAACTACCTCATGGCGGCTTGTGCTCTGTCATAGACTGGCAACAACAATGCGCCCAAGCTGCTCCTCCTTAAGAGCGATAGCAGCAATAACCAAGGCCGTAGACCTATGCCGTGGGAAAGAGACAGTCAGAGGAGGAAACGATGAACTTTGTCAAAGGTTAAATACCTAAGCAAATTATTCCCTAACAGTTATTATATAATTTTAACTTGAAACGGTTCACGAGAGACTCGAACACAACATAAGGGTTGAATCCCATTCATTGTGGAACTGGGTGCATTTGCACTAGCCTCGTTTTGACTCTCACAGTTCGCCATACATGGATAAAAAGACTCCCCTTCAACTGAAACTAAGGGTCTAATGTTTTTGTTCTTTTTAATCAAGGATCAAGTGACTTTAAATTATTTAACAGGTATGCGATAAATCAGTTTAAAGAGGACGTGTGTGTGAGAGAAATTCCCTCTGGAAAGTAACAGGTATTTTAGCCTTTGCAGACCATTTACATGCACACATACCTAAAAGGTCTGAAGGCCATCGGAGTGTGAGCGAGGTGCAATCTGACGCCTCAAGAAACCGGCTGGAATTACAAACTTCCGGACGTGGGAGTGACTCCTTTCCTCGATGGGAAGAGTGTGAGCACATATGATGATATCTTCTTTAATGTCAATAAGGCTCCGACGTGTTTCAGTTACCAGCATTAATCACTCTGAAATAAGCGGAGCTGCGCGAAGTTATTCGATGCATTGGACGTAATTGAATTTATTTATTTATCCAAAGCAATAACACAATGTATTTCCCAGGCGAGATGCGAGGTTGTATTTCACTGAACAGAGCGGGGGATTTACAAACCAAACACATTCATACGTCAGCAACATATTCTGAATTTAATCCTTTTTTTTCGCACTGCAATAAAGCAATGTCTTGTAACTAATTAATCATGACTAGTCTTTGTCTCTGAAGAATAGGAACACCTTCGGCAATATAAATCACGTCTGACGGAGACTGACACTGATCGCACTAATCCCGTTATTTATGTATTCCACATCTAATCCAAGCACACACAAATGCATAGTCCTCAGACATGGAGCAGTATATTACAGAATGTCACTAAAACACACACATTATAAATTACAGGGAGAGGCTTCAATGCAATGCTTTACATAGTGTGAGGAAGTATGCATCCTGTGAAGCATTTACACCGAGAATGAGGGACTATGAAGACTTATTCACAGGGTCAGTAAACAAGGGGGCGGGACATCTCTAAGCTGTTGACCAATCACAACAGAGTCGGCCAGCTGATACTAGTGCATACTGATATACACCTGAACATCAGCAGGAGAGGACTCTTTAAAGTAGAGACACTAAATACTGATATACACCTGAACATCAGCAGGAGAGGACTCTTTAAAGTAGAGACACTACATACTGATATACACCTGAACATCAGCAGGAGAGGACTCTTTAAAGTAGAGACACTACATACTGATATACACCTGAACATCAGCAGGAGAGGACTCTTTAAAGTAGAGACACTATGCTGATATACACCTGAACATCAGCAGGAGAGGACTCTTTAAAGTAGAGACACTACATATACTGATATATACCTGAACATCAGCAGGAGAGGACTCTTTAAAGTAGAGACACTACATACTGATATACACCTGAACATCAGCAGAAGAGGACTCTTTAAAGTAGAGACACTACATACTGATATACACCTGAACATCAGCAGAAGAGGACTCTTTAAAGTACAGACACTACATACTGATATACACCTGAACATCAGCAGGAGAGGACTCTTTAAAGTAGAGACACTACATATACTGATATACACCTGAACATCAGCAGGAGAGGACTCTTTAAAGTAGAGACTCTGAATACTGATATACACCTGGACATCAGCAGGAGAGGACTCTTTAAAGTAGAGACACTACATATACTGATATACACCTGAACATCAGCAGGAGAGGACTCTTTAAAGTAGAGACTCTGAATACTGATATACACCTGAACATCAGTATTCAGAGTCTCTACTTTAATGATGATGGAATAAATGTTGGGACCTTTTAAGTAGTTACAGTTCGATTAGTTTGAGGTTATTTGGTTAGTGTTAGATATTTTTTCAGCTTGTAAATGTTTCTTTTTATTGCAAAAACTGTCTCTTTCTGTAGATGTGTAGTGGTATATATTGTCAGATTATATTCAGTTTAGTGTCTGGGCCCCTATTATCAAGCTTTAGAATCTAAAGCTTGATAATAGGGTTAAAAATACAATGTGACATCCCAATTAAGCATCTAAAGTTTAGATGCTTAATTGGGATGTCACATTGCATTTTTAACTCTTTCAGAATAAATCAATTGAATATCGTATAGTTTATTGCATCAGGGAGTCACATTGAGGTCGAGATCCGATTTGTGAGACCTAACGTAAATGTAATCCTTTTCTACCTGTCGGTGAGAACGTAAAAGAAAAGCCCGGCAGTCTTAGCCGTTCCACTGTTGCAGGTTCATTAATTTTCCCTGGAAATACGCCCGGTGTTTAGGAAAGTTCTGTAAGCAGATTAAGAGGTGCACTTAGCCAAACATGGGTGTGGATGTGGGAGGCACAGTGGGAGGTGAGGGGTGCAGAGCCTCTACATTAACCCCCTGCTGAGAGACACACTGCTGATACTGAGGCTGTAAATTAATGATGGGGGGGGGGGGGGGGAGAGGGAGAGCTGGAGGGGAGCCAGGAGCGTCCAAATCATAATGGCTTTACATTTGTCATAAACCAATGTGATCCCCTTCGCTACTAATGTCTGCCTCATGTTGTTATTGTATTCATGTTTCTGTGGTCTTCATTTTAACTTTTGTTCTTGCTTGTGAAGCACTTTGAATTGTATTTCTGTGAAAGGTAAATAAACTTATAATATTACTACTGTTACATACTTTGAGTTCAAACTGATTTAAACACAAACCATCTGCAGTAGTTATGGCTCTCCTCCTTTCTACATCCATTTATATAGCCAACTGTGGGAATGAAAATACAAAATACGTCCTACAACATGCAGTAATGTTTTCTGTAATGGTTTAGAGCAGTGGTCCCCAACCCCGGGCCGCATTTCTTTTTTATATTATCAGTCTGAAAGATGTTTAATTTAGAAAATCCGTCTGTGCGTCAGTCTCTCTGAACACATGTCAACACCATAAGTCAAGACGCTTGTCTCAGTCACGTGACACTTCTCTCCGCTGAGCTCCGTGTGTGTGTTGGCCTGTTTGTCTGCCGGACACCACTCCTCTCAAAAAGTTATATTGATCGTGATATTTTAGCAGCGCAGCTCATAACATATAGACCGAAGCCTGATGTGTACAGAAGACAGGACATATATGTTCAAAGTGAAAGTCAACTTTATTGTCAATCTTTCAGTTTGTGTGTACAGACAGAGAGATCCAAATACTGTTTCCCTCAATTCCGAATACAAAAATACAATATATATACAAATATGTATACAAATATATATATCCTATATATATACTGACTGTGATTGGGTGTTTGTCGTTGCTGCTCGAAAGTTAAACTACTGTCAACACAGCCGTAAGGGGTGTCTACAGCGCATGTGAAAGGCTTATGGTTACTGCAAATGTTGGTTTTCCTCAGTTTCATACTTTGAAGGCCGGTCCGTGAAAATGTTGTCTTAAGGCCCTGACACACCAAACTGACACCAAAGAACACGTCCCGACGGACACGACTGTTATGTCGCCTCACGTCTCCTGCGTCTTGGCCAACAGTCGCAGTGGAACACACCGCAAAGACTTCAGCCGACGGCCAAGTAGCACGTACGAACTGCGCATGCGTGAGTGGCAATAACTCTCCTTACCAGCAGGCGGCGGTAGTGTGTATTCGTCATTCAAAAGAGGCAACAACCGGAAGACAGACTGCGTGATACACCGAGAGAAGAAGAAGAACAGACTGCGTGATATACACAAACAACAAATAGCGTGTGCGTTCCATTTTCGGTTTCTTCATTCCCGATCGTCATGATGAAAAAGAAACTCTTGCGTCCAGGTGAGATGAAAATGAAAAAGAATAGCCGTCTGTGTGTGCCTTCTTAATCGTTTGTTTGGGTCCCTCACTTCCGTTTCGCTTCTCATGCACTGATTCGCTAAGCTGAACAGCCAATCCGAGTGATTTATTTGGCCGACGGCCTTTAGCCGACAGCCTCCCGATTCAGCATGTCGAATCGGGAGCGGAAGGTGTCGGCACGGCCGAAAAGACACGACGGTGCGGGACACACCAATCCTAGTAGGGCGACAAGACGCTCATCGACGGGCAGACATCTATCGACGGCCAAAATCGGGTTGGTGTGTCCGGGCCTTTACATGAAACCGGTCGGTGGCGCAAAAAAAGTTGAGGACAGATGGTTTAGAGAGCACAAGTCATTTTGTTTGACAAGAGGAAGGCAAGATTAGTGATTGTTGAACAAAACTCCCAACATCAGAAGGCAGGAGAGTAAGAAAACAGTATCACGTGATCCCGAACAGCTGCATCACTTCACAGCTTTGGCTCAGTTTCCTGAAGCTTCTCTTCTTCAGGTTCCTCCACAGCAGTCTGTCCTCACTGTGGAAACGCAGCCCAGTTGTTCAGAAGTCAGCGATGGAGACTCTCGGCACAATCGGCTGCGGTGCCATCTGTTTGAAGAAAGAAACATGAAACGCTGCCATGCACTGGTTTGTTGTTTCTCTCCTTTACGAGTCCACATCTGTGCTGCCTCTCAAAAACCTGATCACATCGGCATCAGAGTGTCCGAGTCCTTCTGTTTTACAGATAATACGGAGAGTTTACATCATATTACACTCCATACAAGTGACGGTCAGTAGATGGTAAAGAGCCAGATTTACACACATATGTTCATATGTGTGTAAATCTGGCTCTTTACCATCTACCCATAGATTACATTCACAATTCGGAGCTGGCACAATGACCAGCCGATTGGTTAGGTGTGTTTCATATATCATATGCGCATTCTGTAAAACATGCATAGCCTTCAGCTAAGTTAAGTAATTGATTCATGTATATTGGGTGAATTTAGGTCCACTCTTATGCGTTTTTAACACAAATGAAATTACAGTATGCATGCATTGTGTAGGAGCCAGGAATGTGTGGGGGATTTCTGACGTATGATTTATTGAGGTTTTTGATGTTTATATTTTGGAATTGGGCTTTGTTAATAATAATATTATTACTTATTATCTCTGGACCTATAGAGAGGCGAAGTCCCTCCCTTTCCGGAGGACCTCCATGGGACCTTATTTCTGAAAAAGTATGTGTTGAAGTCAATGGGGAGAGAAAGATTATCTTTCGATCCCGTTTGAATTGTGCCACGAATTACACATATGATGTTTGTCAATTTAAAAGATAATTTTGCAAGTCAAAAAAATAAAAATGTGTCGTAAAACTGTGAAGTAACACTTTTTTTTGTGTGAAACCGCTCAATGAACTACATCTCCCGTCTCGCACCACACACCAAGACGGCCGTCACGTTGGCACATGTCACTTCTTTCTTTCAGAATGAGGTGAAAAGTATTAAAAGAGGTGAAAATCACTCCAAGTCTGGGCATGTTGAGAGCTGTACATACACACAAGGGGAGTTAGTCGGTTCAGTAAGAGCCAGCATGCGGGACCGGGATTCTGGGATTTGTAGTCTTTCTAGTTGCGTATTTTTCATAGTCTTATATTTCAACAGTTTTACGACAAACTGTGACTTTTTTGACATGGAAATGATTTTTTAAGATTGACAAACATCATATGTGTAATTCGTGGCACAATTCAAACGGGATGAAAGATAATCTTTCTCTCCCCATTGACTTCAATACATACTTTTTCCGAAATAAGGTCCCATGTGTCGGAAGTAGATGGGCGGGACTTCGGCTCTCTATTATGGGTTGGGTCACACGGGTATGGGCGGTACCAATGGGTAATATAATCCCTGTTCACCTGTATGAGGTGTTTGTGGAAGAGAGCGTGAGAGGGTCGTTGTATTTTTTGTTGACCACAACCTTTTCACTGCTGGATTATTCATGCGAGCAAAAGATAATTTGTTGATTATATTTATTAAAGTAAGCTTTTTGTTCAACGCATTTTGGCCCGACCTCAGCCTCTTAGCGACAAATGTTTGTTCCTGCTGTCGCTACACATTGTCTTAACCTTAGTTGTAAATCAAGTCCAGTCGCCTTCTAGACAAAGATGTCAGTGACTTTGTTTTAGAAGTCCTCTTTATTTTGTCTTAGTTTAAAAAGTCTTGTTTCATTTTTTAACAAGGAGGGAGAGTGAGCGTGAGTTACGTGCGCAGTCTTAACACAATAAGAGTTTTTCCTCTGGACAATGACGTGCGTTTGATGGCCCGTTAATCCGGACATTTGCATTCTCAGATCCTCCGAGGAATGTCTAGATAATTTCAGGGTTGCAGTGCATGTGTAGAAAAATCCGTAAAGCATTATGAAATGTTTATATCTTGGGTAGCATTTGTCGTGCTGAGAGATGTAGTAAGTATTATCCAGAGCTCCTGAGATTGAATATGAATGCAGGATAAACATCCCCATGAAGACGGACAGAAGCACAAACACTCAGCTGGACAAATAGCACCTCAGCTTGAATGCTTGACAATGGCTAATTTATCCGTCATGTCCACAGCAAACGCCTCAATTAGAAAGTAATTTTCTACAAATGTCATTGTTCAGCTTTCTGGTGTGTTTTTCTTGCTTCCCGCAGCCGTTCAGCTGCCACAGAGCTTCACATTAGGAACATTATCTCCGCCTCCAGGGGCTGTTTGATCACAAAACATAGCTCCCAGTTTTCTAGGGAATGCAAGACAGAACATTTGGGGCAAAGGTTATATATTACATCACGATGGTGGGCCATTTTGCTGAATGGGAGCCGATATGGAATTACTTTTCTTTAGGAACTGCAGAAAACGGCCATCAGAGCTGCGGGCCAGAACAAAGAGGGCTTCATTATCGTCTGCGGCTCGAATTGTGTTACTCCGGGAGTAATGAGAAATCAAATGGAATTGCAGAGGAAAAACTATAGAAAGCAGGAGTGAATGTTTACGGTTCCTCAGCTGTAGGAAGCTAAATGTGTTTCTGTCTTGCTCGTCAATAATTGCATTGACTTGAGGTGGCCGTATCACATTTCTGCAGCATATAAAGAACAACCTGCATGTGCTGTAATGAGCTTTTTGATTAAGAATGAAAATCTGCTGGAGGGGGAATAAAGGCTAATTTCTCTCGTGCAACATCGCTAAGCTCGCCTGCACATGGCATTAAACGGCCAAACATCCCCATCCTCCTCCAGACAGGAAGCAAGAAACAAGCACTTCTGTTTTACACTTCTGTGGCATTGTTGTTTCAAAAGAGAAGGCTTGGAAGCAGCTATTTATCCTCCGAGCGTCCCCATTAGAGCTCAGACAGTCAGGTTTGCACTATGAATCCACGTCTCTGTGCAAAGTGGGCAGAAGAGACCATTGTGGTAGAGTTTTACAGGAATAAGTCCAGAACAAAGATAAATGTCTAAATGAGACGACTTAACGTCATCACGCCCAACATTAGCCCCTTTAGCTTAGCGGTGGTGACGTGAAGTCATGTGACCGTGCTGTAGTTCCTTTATAGCCCAACATTAGCCTCCTTTAGCTTAGCGGTGGTGACGTGAAGTCATGTGACCGTGCTGTAGTTCCTTTATCGCCCAACATTAGTTTCTAAGTTCAGACATTTTCAGAAAAAGTGGTGTTAATATGTGGGGATTATCCCGCTGAACAAAACATGTAAGTATCATAGAGAAATGTTCTGCAATACTCAAAAATCTGAGGAGAAATCCAATTGGCTTTTTGTCGACACAACCCTTGCAATGCTAACTACCGGGTCGGCCTACAAAAATACTTTACTTGCACCACTTTATTAAGGGTGTGTGTCTTCCTTCTCGCTTGAAATGCTCTTCCCCCCCCCCCCCCCCCCTCTATCTGTCTCCATTTCAGGGCCTCTGTGTGCATCCTGCTCTGTTTCTGTGAGCGTTTGGCCCGTGCAGAGTTCATTAGTCTCTTCCTCGCTTCATTACAGCCTAAAGATGAGCTGTCATCAACACCGACGGCTGTGCATTAGTGTTTACTCCCTCCCCCCCCTCTCTCCTCCCCTATCTCCCACCCGTCTGACAGGACACCCAGGGCAGCACAGCAAGGGGGGGGGGGGCTGGTTGTCATGTTGCATGAGCATGTTTTTGTGTCGCATGGTGGTATTTCGATGCTCTCACACGGCCCCCCACAGCTGAGTAAAAGTCACCTGTCTGTAAGAGATCCAAGCAAATCAAGCAAGCAAGGGAGGGAGGAGGGAGGGAGGGAGGGATAATAGAGGGATGTATATTTTCAACTTTTATTTCTAATGAGATGTTTACATTTTGACACAATTTGAACATATATGAAGCCGTTTGAAGATTTTTTTTTGGATGTATCTTAATCTTTAATGAACTTCTACGCCTCTTTTTGTTGCCGTCTCTCCCTCTCTGTGTGATGGTGCCGCTGCCGTCATTTTAGAATGTTTATTTCTAGTTTTTTAAATGTTTATTGTACAATGCCGTGTCTTTTTATGCTGCTGCAACGCAAATAAATCCTCCCACAGCTGAACAAAAGTCACCTGTCAGATCCAAACAAATCAAGCAAGAGAGTTTAAGAGGGATAATTAAAGCTCATGGTGATCTCTCTGGTGGAAGTCTTCCTCTGGCCGTGAGTTGGCGCCCATGCTGGGGCAGCATGTGGAGATAATCAGCCTCTATTCAGATGAGATCAGGCAGGTTTGTTTGCAGGAGTCCTTAGCACCCTCTTCTCCTGCCAGATAAACACCGGGCACGCCACGCCTGCAGGGGGGGGGGAGAGGAGGAGGAGATGAAGCATAGACGCTGATTAAATTACAGCTTTCATCAAATGATTTTCTTTTGAGTTAGTGCGTGAGTCACTGTAGCTTCTTCCCTCTGGTAAACAGGATTTGAACTCCTTCACGGAGACGAGTCGGTGACAAGTCGCAGTGCCGAGGCTTTTTGAAAAACCTGTCAAGAGAGATACTAAAAGAGTGAGATGTTTGTCTTTTGAAAACCCAATTTCTCTTTCAGTAAAATTGAAAAGATATCTGCTCCAACTCAGGCCACGGTTAGAGTTTTAAAAGTCTACTTATGTGATTTTTAAAAAGCACCTTGTGTCTGAAAGTAATATCTGCCCGGTTTACCACTTTCTATACGAATATTGCACATATTTTATATTCTTAATTGTTACTGTACATAGGTTTTTGGTGTATCTAAATAATTCTCTAAATGTTAATATATATTTAGTTCATTTTTGTTACTATTGATCTCCTTTTAACTGTGTGTATTAATGCACAATATACACCAAGGCTTACTCCTTGAATGTGTAAACCTACTTGGCAATAATAAACCTGTTTCTGATTCTGATATTAAACTGACCTGAAGGGGGCAGTGTGGGAGTCTGGAGGTGTCAGACTAATAGGAAGACACATTTTGAACATAGATGACGCAGTTTGAAGATGTTTTACTTGGATGTATCTTAATCTTTAAAGGATTTTTTAACTCATGCCTCTTTTTGTTCCTCCTCTCTGTGTGATGGCCTCCTCATCGTGTTATCTTTGGTGAGAGCTGACAGGAATGTGTGTGTAGTGTAAATATGCGTGTGTGTGTGTGTGGTCCATCTGTGGCAAAACAAGAAGGTTCCTGTGTCATTTCCCACTCGGCTGCACTAACATCTTCAATTAACAGCAGGCAGAGACTGATTACATGTCTGCTGGATGTTGCTCTGCCTCTGTGACCGATCTCCTCACACTCGGCTGCAGAAAGCCAAGGTTGCACCGCCAAAACGTGCTTTTAAGTAGCTCTTCTCCCATTGGTTGTGATCTTTCAGCCTGCTGGAGGGAGGGAGGAGAGGAAGCTAAATGTGAATCGGTGCATAATCACGTCTCCAGGTGTAAAGGAATTTGCAGCATGTTTTCTCCCCTGGCTGCATATGGGGTGCATAATCAGTTAGCACTTGACCTTGACTTGTATCATTAATTCAGGGAGTAAACTGTCAGCGTCTCCCACCAGCTGTGCTCAGAGTGTAACCTTGGCTTCCTGAAGGTCAAGCACTCTTCACAAGAGTCTCCACTTTTCTTTGAGGATGGGGGGGGGGGGTGCAGCTGTGTGTCTGTCTCAGTTAGGACAGTGATGAAAGAAGACAGACTAACTCTACCAAAGGTGTCTTTAAACGCCTCAGAGCCCACATGTCACATCTTCTGTACTTAAAAGAAACCCTTTCATGCTTTTTGGTGTTCTCCCTTTTCTGTAGTGTGTTCTATAGGTGCATGTTAATGGGCTGCAAAGGCAAAAAACCTGTTGAAATACACCCCCCCCCCCGCCTGCCTGAAACGCTTCCATTGGACTCTTTGTTTACTTCTTTAACATGGTGACATTCAATTTTAACACTTCGCTATATAACGCTCCTATTGGCTAGCGCTCCAACACATTGTACGTGATAGGCTAAGGGGCGGGACATCTCTAAGCGGTTGACCAATCACAACAGAGCCGGCCAGCTAACCAATCAAAGCAGACTGGGCTCTGGTTTCAGACAGAGGGTGAAAATAGGTCCTGTCTTATAATAATAATATAATAATCAATTTTATTTATAAGCGCACTTTTCATTTGAGTAAACAAAACTCAAAGTGCTACAGAGTAAAATGGTTGAAACAAAACAACAACAACAAAAATAATATATATAATAAAGTAAACAACAGAATAAAAACAGTGACGTTTCGGCCGGCATGGCAACAAGTGGGGGTTTAAAAGATCTAGTAAATGGCTATTCTAAAAAGATGCGTTGTTAGGCCTTCTGCGTGACGCTTATCTCGAGTGAAATGAGGTGGAAAAGCTGCTGTCATGAGGGACAGAGCGTGGGGGGGGGGGGGGGGGGGATGGATTGTAGACAGAGTCAGATCTGACTTTTGATAACAGGCGTGTGTGAGCGGACACACTGATGTGCAGTTAGCGGGGGCGCTCATCCTCAGAGTCGATATAAGTCGAATGAACCGTGAAGGGCGGAGGTCAGGAGGTCAGATTGCTGCATGCTAAATGGGAAAAGGTGTCTGATAAAGTGATATGAATACATTTGAACACACATCTGTCAGTTTATTATAGGCGCTACAGCTTGGATGTTATGGTATGAGAGAATGGGGGTTGAATTGCATGTTTCAGTCGTGAAAAGACGGATCAGATTTCATAAGAACTTGAGGATAGTGCCACCTATTCCACCACTATAATCAAAATGTTGAAAATATTCTGCAGGAAGGACAATATTTGTTAAAGAGGTGTATATCAGTATGTAGTGTCTCTACTTTAAAGAGTCCTCTCCTGCTGATGTTCAGGTGTATATCAGTATGTAGTGTCTCTACTTTAAAGAGTCCTCTCCTGCTGATGTTCAGGTGTATATCAGTATTTAGTGTCTCTACTTTAAAGAGTCCTCTCCTGCTGATGTTCAGGTGTATATCAGTATGTATTGTCTCTACTTTAAAGAGTCCTCTCCTGCTGATGTTGAGGTGTATATCAGTATGTAGTGTCTCTACTTTAAAGAGTCCTCTCCTGCTGATGTTCAGGTGTATATCAGTATGTAGTGTCTCTTCTTTAAAGAGTGCTCTCCTGCTGATGTTCAGGTGTATATCAGTATGTAGTGTCTCTACTTTAAAGAGTCCTCTCCTGCTGATGTTCAGGTGTATATCAGTATGTAGTGTCTCTACTTTAAAGAGTCCTCTCCTGCTGATGTTCAGGTGTATATCAGTATGTAGTGTCTCTACTTTAAAGAGTCCTCTCCTGCTGATGTTCAGGTGTATATCAGTATGTAGTGTCTCTACTTTAAAGAGTCCTCTCCTGCTGATGTTCAGGTGTATATCAGTATGTAGTGTCTCTACTTTAAAGAGTCCTCTCCTGCTGATGTTCAGGTGTATATCAGTATGTCTCATGCTGCCTGTGCTGCAGCACCCGGCCTCAATCAGCGGCGCTTTGTTTTTTAAACAATATGTTTATTAATGTTTCATTCTTTTAAACAACTTAGTTACAAGACACGACATACCTTACACACACTTACATAAAACATGTGAAAAACAGAGGCAAAGACAAGACGGGACATCATTTGCAAAAAAATGTAATTGAAATATATAATACAAATAAAAGACATTAAATGAAATAAAATTAAAACAAAAACAATTGGGCTGTAGCATATATATATATATCTATAAATAAAGTTGGAGTGGAACGCTCTCATGGATTCCCATTGTTATTTAGCAGTGCTTTGTTATTGAGTTCTGCAGCCGTGCAAACAGGGACGAGCTGACTCTGTATCCCTGTAAACAGACGCATCTTCTCCAAAGGAAGGGAGGTCTAAAAGGGCAAACCAAGGATAAGTGTTCTGCTTGATGAGCTTTTTAAAACTCCTGAAAAGGCTCATTTCCCCCCCGATCCTCCTCCTCAAACGGCAATTTGATTTGTCCGCTGCTTAATGTACCGGAGGATCCTTAATGTAATCTGAAGGTGAGACACAGGCAGGAATTATTTTAAGTTAAACTCCACTAAAGACCGCGGTGCTACAGTTCACCTCGAGCTGTTCGGAGGAGGATCTCCAGCTGATCGGTGCAGAATCTGACGGACCAACGAAAGGACTGTTTATCTCAGCAGCAGGACTCCGTTAATAAAACAATGCAGGCAGCAGCAATGGGCTCCAGTTGAATGTCTGGCTCTATAACTCAGCTGCTCACCTGCACCCTTGTGGCTGTTCACCTCTACTTACCTATTTAGTGCGGCCTCCGTCTCCACACTAAAAACTGCTCCACCTGTTAAACATCTGCTCAAAGACAGTTGGTCACCCTGTCAGAGACTTTCTGCCTCAGCAGACCATAATAACCTGAGAGGCTGTCCAACAGCATCATCTGGGACCCAAAGCATGTTCTGAACAGAGAATATGAACTGCTACCATCTAATGGAGATTCAATAAAGTCAGCCTGAAGCATCCTTTGTGCTCCAGTCGATCCTCACAGTAAACACAGAGCTGAATCCAGATCAAATGCACGCTGAAGGCTCTTTGAGCAGGTTTTCTCTCACTGATTGTGCTGTTATGTTAAATGTTTGTTGTTTGTTCTTCATGTGTTGTGTCTTGATATCTGTCTGTTGATGTTACACATGGAGCAGCTGTGATGCAAGTCACATTTCAGACTTGATCTGACCATTAAAGTATTATCGTATCGTACCGTATCTTATTATTCAACCAAAGCGGAAGACAACAATGAGACCTGGGAATTTCTTAGTAACAAGGAGTGATTTTTGTATTCCCTCAGTACAGCAGGACAAGGGTTTCAGTTATTAAATGACAGTAAATAAACCCAGGAACTAGCAATAGGGAATGGGAACTGCTTAGAGATGTCCAACCCCGCTTGCCAATAGGAGCACGAGTGTTACGTAATGACTTCATCATCTTTCCGGAAGTAAACAAGGCATTTCAGGTGGAGGAGAAACTCCCTCTGGAGGGAACACAGGGTTTTTATCCTTTGCAGACCATTTACATGCACAGAAATCCCACTATAGGAGAGGGAAAACCCCAGAAAGCATAATATAGCCTAAATGTGTGCAATTTTCTGTGTTGAATGTTTCTTTCAATGTTATGGTTAGCAGTTCTTTCTAATGAACTAAGTAAAACATTTTTTTTTTATGGGCAATATCCCCTATTATAGTGTATATAAGTCTCTAATGAGTGACATATATCCTTAGCTGAGGTTGTGCTGATTTCTGGGATGTGTAAAACTTGATTATACTGTAAATAAATGACAATTTATAAGGCAAAACACAAAAATATACAAAAACGGAAATGTCCTATGTGGGTCTCTCTCTAGGTCGTCCTCAGACGAGCCCTCCATCGTCGCTTCCAGTCATCCCGGTTCTCCATACATCTAGCCAGTTCATTGGTACTTTGTGCTCCTGCGTCATTCTTGAGTACGTCCACGTATGTTGGTGTGGGACGTCCTCGTGACCGATGCCCGTGTGTTGGTTCCCACAGCACCAATTTGCTGGCTGGCAGCTCTTGATGCCTTTGGCAATGTCCTGCTAGTCTCATTCTCCTGGCTGCAATTTTCTCGCTCACCCTTGGTATTCCCTCGTACAGGATCTTGTTGGTTACATGTACACTCTTGCTGATGTTAAGTACTGCTCGCAACATTCTGGTGTAGCATCCGTCTAGAGACTTTTGCAGGGTTGGCTCAGAGGGTTAAAAGACTAAATATGTTAATATACCATTTTCCTTTAGTTTTGTGGAGCTGCAGAGATATCCAGGCCTGCAAATTGTATAATACAGACTTAACAAAACATATATGTTTGGAACGGATCCTCTTAAGGAATCACAAAATAATAATTTAACATATATGTTTTAATGCGAATCAGGATTCAAAATGATCAATCCCTCCAGTATTGGGAAATCATATCCCATTTGCAACATCAGTCAAAACTATCTCTATTATTTAACTTTTCCAAATGTTGCAGCACTCGTGTCACCACTCTTTCAGATGTGTGCTTTTATTCATGCATTCAAACCTTTGTTCCTTAGATGGAAAATTATTTGTATTTCTTATCCACATCAGATCACACCTCCTTTACTCACCCTGTATTCTATAATGCATGTTCCACACCACCATATGTGCAATATAAATAGCATTATCATCATTACAAACACTTCCTACTATCTGCTTATAACATGTGCAATATTAACTTGCAAATGATGTATCTGCCACTGCACTACTACTCAATACTGCTCGTCACTGTACAGTTTTTTAATTCATTATTTGACCGTCTATGTTTCTTGTAGTTATCTCATTTGTATATATATATGCTTTATTTAACCAGGTAAAGACTCAATATTGAGATTGAAATCTCTTTTCCAAGAGCGACCTGGCCAATACCTTTGCTCTTTACTTCACTGTTAGTGTACAGTTTTATTATTAATAAGTGTTACTTTTATTATTATGCTGCTGTCTTGATTGTATCTTTGCAACTCTGGCACAACAATTTCCTTCGGGATGAATAAAGTCCTATCTTATCTTATCTTATGTTGCTATCGAACGTAGAACTTTCAGCAATGCTGCCACAGTCTCCTGTATCAACAGCAGCCTCAGTAATGACTTATAGTATCTCTTCTTGTGGATTTTACTGCAGGGAAAAAGAAAAAAGCTAGTGAACCACAGAACATGTTTTAACCGCAATCATTCGACCATTTGCAATCAACTAAACAAATTCAAGAAGATCCTCTACGCTACATTTTCTCTCGTGGACAGCTGATTCTTTTCGCTCGTTCATACCTATACTTACTCCCTAGTCTGTCTGGAGGAGTATTCTGTGTAAATCCCTGGTTATTGGTTCCTCAGGCCCTGAAACAACAGAGTGGGGGGGGGGGGGGCGTTATTATCCGTTTGAAACCCTGATGGTCCAAAGTGTAATTGCTTTAATGGTGCAGAAGGTGAGGGCAGTTTAAAGGATTGATTAAGGGATTTGGTTTCACGCTGAACAAACCTAAGAGGGGTCGAGGTCAGCGCCGGGGGCAAGAGAAACAAATATACCTGTCACCCCCCCCCCCCCCACCCCAATTTTCTACTCTCATGCACTCAAAGAAACAAAAACACACCTCGAGTCCTCTCACACTTCGCTGTGTTTTCACTCAGGGGCGCTCTTATCCCCCCCCCCCCCCCACAGGGCTGGAAGCAATTACAAACCCCCGTTTAATAACATTAGTTAATATTTGATTGGCCTATATTTATTTATTTAATTATTTATTTAGGGAGAGTGCACATTAATCATCAGTTTCCACCTCCATGTAAATGTCCCAGAGTTAAATAATGAGCTAATTTTCCTCTGCAGTCCCTGGGCAGGTTATTATAAATTAGTGCCCTGATGTTATCAATACAACGCTTCAGTAACCACTACGGTGTACACTACAATAAACTACATGAACGCACAAATGTAAAAACAATAAGAAGATACCATGGTTTATGTTTATGTTCAATTTAAGGTAATTACTACCTTCTCTCTTTTCTGTTTGCCACTTTAACTTGAATAAACCTGATATTTAATTCCTTTATTAATGCATAAACAGCATGTGAATACTCTTAGACATCCAAATGTTATTAATTCTGAACAATGCTTTGAATGTTTCAAGGCAAAGCAAGGAAGGTTTATTCATACTGCACATTTCAAGAACAAGGCAACTCAATAGGCGCGTTCACACCGGAGTACTTTTCCCGTTTTGTTCCGTTAGTGCCTGGAATTTTGCGTTCACACCAAAAAGAGAACTTAGTTCAGAGAACTTTTACCCCCTTTTTAGTTCCTGCTAGAGAGGTGGTACTTTCCTGGGGAGAAAAAAGTACCAATTTCTGATTGGCTGGGCGAATTGCAAACCACGGCCCGCAAAACTCGGAAAAGTTTTGTGAAACCGCCATTGTATTTGCTCGCATTAGCATTATTAGCATTAGCATTAGCCCAGCGCACCAACGGAGAGAGAATAACTTATGGCAACACAAAAAAAACATGGGAGCGGTGGAGTGATGAGGAGGTGTCGGCGTTCTGGCGATTTACTCGGAAGGCTTCAGTAGAAGCTGCTGGGAGTCCCAGCAGCTTCTACTGAAGCTAGTCCCCAACTCCGGGGACTTCCGGCCGGGGACTTCGGGTGGCAGTATACGCCGTGAAGTGGTTTGCGGCCTGCCAGTAAACCCAAAGCAGAAGAAGAAGAAGTGACGTCAGCGGCTTCATTTGCGTAATCTGGGCACTAAGTACGGCAAAGTACTTGGTGTGAAAGCGGCTAAAGTGCGTCACAAAAACACTAAAAGCATTCAGATATTCACACATTAAGTCGCTTCCTTATTGCCTTAAAAATCACGTGTTGGTAATAACGGTTAGAGAGTCATTGCTAATACATAGCATCACCAGCTGTATCAACCTGTACTTGCCAGAGAAACAGCTTTTATAACTTATGAATTAACTGGTATGACTTATTATCCAGACGAGAAACGAACTATTTCGATCACCAATATGTGATAAATGCGATGTTTGGAGCTGCTGCTGTATGAGAGCAGCCGGTCTGCTTAAAAATAAACACGTAAACAATGTTTTTATAATGTCTCTCACTGCTTTAACGTAGACACAGATCCACTCTGCAAGTCTAATCTGTTATCTGTTAAATAATAACTCTAAATGTAATTACGAGAGCCAACAATTTAGCAATAGATAGCTACTGTAGATAGATAGCATTCACAAGCTAACTTGTCGATGGGCTGCTAAGGTTGGCTCATTAACTACGTAGAAAGATATAGCCAACTGTAGCACGTCTGCTAAGTAGATATCTAGATCTAAATTGATAAGATAGATCTATGGGAAAGATATATAAAGCTAATGTTCGCCAGCCAGCTCGTTTGCTCGATAGCTATCGTTAGCTAGTTAGCTCGTTAGCTATCGTTCGTAACATTTGCTAGGTAAACAGCACACTGACAGGTTAACTGAGTCTCTAGGTTAACCTGTTTTTATAAATGTCAACACTGTGGACCTTTGTGTTCCCTTCTGGCAGTGAGAGTTATTACAAACGGTCCACATGAGCTTCAGTCTGCAGTCCAACCGATAATGTGTTTTGGTATTTTTTGTTTTGGTACTTTTCGCACCTCATATATAAGATTTTGGGCCTATTGTCATGTGTCATCCTGCCAGTCACTAACAGAGGAAGGCTGGCGTAGAACCATGTAGCTGTGGTGCAAAACCAGAAGAACTAACACAACTGGACGTGGGAAAATGGGCAGGGCTACATAAGGTGAATATTAAAAGACAACCCATTATAAAATGAAATTTAAGTACATTTTTTATAAAGTCCTTAGAAAAGCCCACACAATGTACAAATTAAAACAACGTCAAATAAAATAATGCATGGTGAGATATGTATAATAGTTTCAGGCTTTTAAAAATAAAGTTTTTTTTAACAAAAATGCCACAAATGCATAATTCAACAAGCCTGCTATTCAGTGTGCGGCGTGTGTTAGTGTAAGGGCCCCTGAATGTCAGGAAATGTATATAATGGATGAGTGTTTACCCTCCGAGTCTAATTTCATGACACCCCCCCCCCCCCCCCAATGTCTCCCCAGCGAGAGGATGGCATGACGCAGGGTCACTGCCACTGCTCCAGATAGTGGGCTGTAACTGAATTAGCTAATTCAATCTCCTAAAACAAGATCAGGCTTACTTCAGAAAAAGACTCACTCCACACTTTTAGTGTAATTGCAAAAACAATTATGGTGATCTACACTTTCTGTTCTCAATGCAGGGCCCGTTGGTTGCTTTACTTGAGTACAATTAGAAATACTGTGGTCTTAAAATACTCCGTTACAAGTAAAAGTCATGATTTGAAAACTTAGAAATACAGAAGTTTAATCAGCTCAATGTACAAAGTGTAAGTAAAAGTATTATCATTCTCTAAAGTACAAGTATGTCAAAATTGTACCATACTAGTGTAAGTATACTTGAGAAAATGAGAATGGTTCCTCCATTTGAGATAAAAAGGCTTATATAAATTGGATTTTTCGTTATACAACGAGCTGGAAGTATCTGTCTCTTGTCAGTGCTTGGAGATAAGATGTTCAGATTCCCTATATGCCATTTGAGAGATTAAAACATATTTCTAAAATAAAATAAATCCTAAAACATCCTCTCCGTCTCTCTCGTTGTTTCCTCTGGCCTTCGCTGCTCCAGCTGCTCACATCTGTGTGAACAGGAGGAGCGGAGTACTTCTACAGGAGCAGTTGTTGCTTGGCAACCTTAAAACTGCAGGTGATGTGGGATGTCTGTCTGCAGAGTATAGTGGTGGTGGTTGGGGGGGTTTCGGGTTAAAGAGAGGAGGTGAGTCTGAGCTAAAAGGGCTGCATTCATCTGAGGATAACCAGCTTTTCATGCTACTGCCTAACATTCTGTGTGTGTGGAGGTAAAAGCATGTGGAGCTACAGCTGCTGCGATCAGTGGATTAAGTACATCTGAAATGACTAGGTTAGCTACGTTAGCTAGCTAGCTAGCTTACAGCAGATCTGCAGTAACATCAGAAGGAGCCATGTGATCACATTGTTCAAATAAGACCATAAAACATTTTAGGAAAGTTTCCAACAACAGCTGGTCTACCAGCTGTGTGCGTCACTTTTTAGTGTCCCCTGGTCTCCCAGCTGTGTGCGTCACTTTTTAGTGTCCCCTGGTCTCCCAGCTGTGTGTGTCACTCTTTAGTGTCCCCTGGTCTCCCAGCTGTGTGCGTCACTCTTTAGCGTCCCCTGGTCTCCCAGCTGTGTGCGTCACTCTTTAGTGTCCCATGGTCTCCCAGCTGTGTGCGTCACTCTTTAGTGTCCCCTGGTCTTCCAGCTGTGTGCGTCACTTTTTAGTGTCCCGTGGTCTCCCAACTGTGTGTGTCACTCTGTAGTGTCCCCTGGTCTCCCAGCTGTGTGCGTCACTCTTTAGCGTCCCCTGGTCTCCCAGCTGTGTGCGTCACTTTTTAGTGTCCCCTGGTCTCCCAGCTGTGTGCGTCACTCTGTAGTGTCCCCTGGTCTCCCAGCTGTGTGCGTCACTCTTTAGCGTCCCCTGGTCTCCCAGCTGTGTGCGTCACTCTTTAGCGTCCCCTGGTCTCCCAGCTGTGTGCGTCAGTCTTTAGTGTCCCCTGGTCTCCCAGCTGTGTGCGTCACTCTTTAGCGTCCCCTGGTCTCCCAGCTGCATGCATCACTCTTTAGCGTCCCCTGGTCTCCCAGCTGTGTGCGTCAGTCTTTAGTGTCCCCTGGTCTCCCAACTGTGTGCGTCACTTTTTTTTTGTCAACATTTCCCAGAAAAAAGTGTTTTCAGCCTCTCAAATATGCAGAGTTGCGGATTCTCTTGCTCTTTTTTAACTCACAACAAGTGACTACCTTTGGGACAGAAATGCAAGTTGGATTTTGAGGAACTATAATGGACATTTTTCACCATTTCCTGACAGTGGATCAGTCAATAATTGGTTATTTGAAGCTGTGCTGAGAAACAATCAAGCCATAAACACAAATGTATGGATGTCTTAACCTTAAAAGTAAAGAACAACATCATCGTGGGAGTAAAAGTCAAATGTGTACACGATGAAAAGCTCATGCAAAACGATCCTACTGTGGGATTGAAGGCTTTGGAAACGACAGGATTATCTTTCTGTGTTGCATTCGAGGCACACTAGTGTTATTGCATATGTGTGTTATGGTAGTGTGTGTCTTCCTGACTCTGTCCTGTATAGCCAAGGGCATGCCATCATAATTGCTGCAAGTGATTCAATTATGATCCAATTCTGTCTGCTCCACAGGGGGCGGAGGTGCAGTGGGACATTAGAAATGGATAATTTACTTCAGTGTGGAGAGATACGCTGCTCCTACTTTCATCCCTCACAAAACACACATGATGCTAACACACTGCAAACATCCTGAACCCATACGTACAGCTGTAGGTCTCAAACTGTATCTATTTCAAACAAAAAAAGGGAAATGTCTGTTTCTCTGCGACGTCTCATTGGGTCCAGCTCCATTAGCTCTGCTGCTCTCAGAGGGAGGCTAGCTTCATGCTACATTAGGAAAATGGCCTTATGGATTTCACATTAAATGACTTTTCTGCAGCAAATCTCAAAGTTAATAAATATCGGATCTTAACCCACCACAGTCTTTGGACTCAGACACTCAGGAGGGGGGGGTACTGTAATCTTAATGTTTGCTGCTCTCCTATCTATGGTCACAATGTGATGAGGCCTGCAGTCTGGCAAACAGCAGTCATGTGTGAACAGTAATCATATGCTGTCCATCATGTGGCTGAAGCCTTCACTCGGGAATCAGTCAGCCTTGGGCGGCTTACAGGCAAATCAACTCTTCTGCAGGTGGACAGCATGGTGACTGGCAGCTTATTCTGTCTGTCAGCAGAGAGCTGAGGGGAAATCGAACGATGCCTTACTGCAAAAATACTGGCATTTTTACTGAGTGCCTACGCCTAAAAAAAATACACTATACTCAATATTTTCCATATCAGAAAAGCTTTTCTCTCCATGGACATCTGTGTATAATGGGTAAAACAAACATATTTTAGTTTACTAGATGAGGCTTTAGTTTTTCCTCAGATTCTATAGAAGTCTAGGAGAAAATGAGTCAATTTCTCTCTTGATTTACTACCTCAGATCTTATAGAAGTCTATGAGAAAATTAGCCTAATTCGTATTCTGTCTGTCAGCAGAGAGGTGAGGAGAAATCGAATACCACCTAAAAAAAATACACCACATCTCTGTGTAATGGGTAATAAAAACTAGATGCAGCTATTGTTTTTCACTTTCGATGAAACGAGTTCTTCTTCACGACTAAAGCCTTAAAGCTGCGCTAACAACTATCCGTAAACAATGCTCTAAAATATGAAGTTTCTGTTGTTAAAGCAGCGATAAGGGGGTTCTGAATCTGAGGAATTCACCTTGCGTTTGCCAGGAATAGTAAATCAAGAAAGAAGTAGGGTCATTTTTTCAAAGACTTCTATACAATCTGACTTATTTTTGAAATCGCTGTTGCTGTTGCTGGATAGATAAGATAAGATAAGATAGTAGAGAGAGGGGAGTTTCCCGACTTTCAGACACGCTTAAATTGGTTAAGCTTGAAATATTGCTCCAACTAACAAACTAGCTAGCTAACTAACTTGCCGCTTAATGAGTATAAATGTAATTTGTGTCAAAAGGTAGACATTTTCTTTTGAAAGGACCCATATTGAAGTGTCAGATCCACCACAACAACATCCGCTACGTAAAAAGAAGTCACTAGGCTTGTTTGAGATGAGCTGCGGCTCGCCTCGAAAGTAGACGAGAACAGCCGATTGCAGCCGGGGGAGGTCTCAAAAGGCTCGCCTGAAGTCGGACAGCTCGGAGTCGGCTTGACTCGGTTTGCATTTATAAAGAATGCACAAATGTGTTTAATCGTTAATGTCAGATATGTACTAAGTAAATACATTTGTTCCTGCTCAAGATTAGATTCAACTTTATTGTTATTGCACAGATTACAGGTACTGAGACGACGAAATGCAGTTTAGCTTCTAACCAGGAGAGCAAAAAGCAGTAAAGTGAAAAGTAATGTACACACTCTACAGAATAAAATATAGAATGAATTGAATGATGAATAAACAGTGAGGGGTATGAATACACTAGATATACCAGTAGCCTGTGAGCAGTATGAACAGTATTAACAGTGTGTATGAATATGCTAAGATATATAAAGTATGAAAACGGTAAGCAGTGCAAGTATAGTATAAAATATTTCCCATCAAGCATTTCTCTTCTGCAGCTCATGGAGAGAAACTGCTCCGCCTCGCTCTCAAGGCTGCCGGCGTCTTTGTCCCGTAAGATTTCAACGTCTCACGCTGTCGAGCCTCCAGAGCAAGTCGGACAAAATGACTAACCATCATGCAACGCACTAGCAAGACGGCGGTCGCAATTGCGCAGGTCTGCGTCGGTCTCGCTCATCTCAAACGAGCCTACTCATTTAGCTGGTGCCTCAGATGGTCCATGGCTCAGAGGGAAACTGGGTTGGCCACATTGATTAACACAGCCATTAAAGGGCCAATGAACGCCTTTTCACTCTGTTCCCTACTAATGGCTCTAAACACTGTGTGTTTTGGGGCACAGTGCGGCTGAACTTGGCCTTTGTCTCACATCCTGCTGCAGATCCAGCCTGGCGCTTCATAAACATTTAACTGCCTTTTTTTACTGAGCTGTTAGCAGCCACAAAGAGACACGCTGGGAGTCCCTTACAACCACACATTTTTGTAATTTTGCCAGTGAGAGTGCAGTTGGTAATTAGACACAAGTATCAACAGAGAAGATAACGCACAAAAGCAGCGGTGCATCCACAGACACTGTGAATGTTTGGGGGTGTTGTGCCCACAGGGAGACTTTGTACAAGTATGAATAATATTATATTTCTTCTCGAGAATTAATTCAAACTTTATTCTGGGCACTGAGCAGAGGTGGCAAAAGTACACACATCCTTTACTCAAGTAGAAGTACAGATAATCGTGTTTAAAAATACTCTGGTAAAAGTAGAAGAACTGACTAAACTTCTTTACTCAAGTAAAAGTAAAGAGGCTTTGAAATGTACTTCAGTAAAAAGTACCCATAACTAGCAGCTGTTTTAAAGAGTACCTGACCTCCCTTTATATTAATAGAACATAATGTCATTGTTAGCTAATGAATGTTTCCATGCTGAACAACGGCAACATGACAACGTTTTCATTGGTCCCTCTTCTTTAGAGAAGACCAGGAAATGATGGATACACGGATCGTGTTCAAATCAATAGGCACGCAATGACTCTAAATATAATGATCACGCCACCAAACACACATTCAAACTAAAGGAACCAGCCTGTTTGGAACATGTAAGAAGTAGAAAGTACAGGTATTTGTTCAAAATGTAAGAAGTAGAAAGTACAGGTATTGGGTTCAAAATGTAAGAAGTAGAAAGTACAGGTATTGGGTTCAAATGTAAGAAGTAGAAAGTACAGGTATTTGGGTTCAAAATGTAAGAAGTAGAAAGTACAGGTATTTGGGTTCAAAATGTAAGAAGTAGAAAGTACAGGTATTTGGGTTCAAAATGTAAGAAGTCAAAGTAAAAAGTGGTCAGAAAACTAAGTAGTGGAGTAAAGTACTGATACCAGAAAGATGTACTTAAGTACAGTAACGAAGTATTTGTACTCCACTACTTCCCACCTCTGGCACTGAGGTGCAATATGGTATCATCATTCATGGGGTCATGTGACCAGGAAGGGACTGGGGGTGGTCGACGTGTGATTGTGCAACAGCTCTCAGTGTTTTACCTTTGTTATTGTGGTGTTTCTATTCATACTGTTATCCTGTGTTTCGCTCTTACTCTGTTGCTGCTCCAACACCTAATCTCATCTTTTTTTATGTTAACTCATCTCATCTTATCTCTAATGGTATCTGAATGTAGAATATTCATTATTACAGTATACATAAAATGCACAACATGTCAAGGACCTGTACGAAGTTAAGCACAGACAGGGGCGTTTGTTAAGGTTTTATTAATGACTTTAGGTTTTAATATTTCTTTATTTGTCCACATTTTAAAGAAGACTGATCTCTATCTCTCACGTCGATGGAAAATCGTTCTTTTTCTCCTTCTTTGTAAAGAACTTAATGAAGAGACAAACAAAATGGAGAATGAAAAGCACACCCTGGAGTAAAACAGAATTTCTACACTATCATTTAGCATTAACAACAATACGTTTTAGATTCTATTTTTAGCTAATATAGCCTCGTTCTGGATTTTCACACAGCCTCCACAAAGTGGCTCCGACAGCTACTCCTCTTTTTCTCTCTTTGACATTTCCTGTGACCACAGAAAACTTGCAACGACATGTTTGCCTCTGAGAAAAAAAGAAATGAAAAGGTTGGAAACAGCAGCGAGGATGTGTGCTCGGAGGGGTTGTCTCTGTAAATCATGCTCCCTGCCATCAGAGAGGAACGTTACTGCAGATCTTAGGGCGCTTCGGCTGGTCATAACTACCTGGGGAGGAAACGGTGATGGAGACATCTCTCTCAAACACCTGAACACATTCACACAGAGACAGGAAGGGAGGAAACCAAAGGCCATGACATGAAGGGGGAGAGAGAGAGTGATGTATTACATTTCTGGGCCTACGGGATGGCTGTGAAAGATTCAGGGTTCATAAAGCGAACGCTGCAAGAAGGTCAAAACACAACGGAGACCAGGGGACACTAAAGAGTGACGCACACAGCTGGGAGACCAGGGGACACTACAGAATGACGCACACAGCTGGGACCAGAGCGCTTGGTGACGTTCAGGATTATAAAGCTGAACAACTGTCTCTGTTGCAGAGTGAGTCTGTCTCATAACTGTAATGACTAGGTTAGCTACGTTAGCTAGCTAGCTTACAGCAGATCTGCAGTGACATCAGAAGGAGTCATGTGATCACATTGTTCAAATAAGACCATCAAACATTTTAGGTAAGTTTCCAACAACAGAGACAGTTGTTCAGCTTTATCATCCTGAACGTCACCAAGCGCTCCGTCCCAGCTGTGTGCTTCACTCTTTAGTGTCCCCTGGTCTCCCAGCTGTGTGCGTCACTCTTTAGTGTCCCCTGGTCTCCCAGCTGTGTGCGTCACTCTTTAGTGTCCCCTGGTCTCCCAGCTGTGTGCATCACTTTTTAGTGTCCCCTGGTCTCCCAGCTGTGAGCGTCACTCTTTAGTGTCCCCTGGTCTCCCAGCTGTGTGCGTCACTTTTTAGTGTCCCCTGGTCTCCAAGCTGTGCGCGTCACTTTTTAGTGTCCCCTGGTCTCCCAGCTGTGTGCGTCACTTTTTAGTGTCCCCTGGTCTCCCAGCTGTGAGCGTCACTCTTTAGTGTCCCCTGGTCTCCCAGCTGTGTGCGTCACTCTTTAGTGTCCCCTGGTCTCTCAGCTGTGAGCGTCACTTTTTAGTGTCCCCTGGTCTCCCAGCTGTGTGAGTCACTTTTTAGTGTCCCCTGGTCTCCCAGCTGTGTGCGTCACTTTTTAGTGTCCCCTGGTCTCCCAGCTGTGTTGGTCACTTTTTAGTGTCCCCTGGTCTCCCAGCTGTGTGCGTCACTCTTTAGTGTCCCCTGGTCTCCCAGATGTGTGCCTCACTTTTTAGTGTCCCCTGGTCTCCCAGCTGTGTGCGTCACTTTTTAGTGTCCCCTGGTCTCCCAGCTGTGAGCGTCACTTTTTAGTGTCCCCTGGTCTCCCAGCTGTGTGCGTCACTTTTTAGTGTCCCCTGGTCTCCCAGCTGTGTGCGTCACTTTTTAGTGTCCCCTGGTCTCCCTGCTGTGTGCGTCACTCTTTAGTGTCCCCTGGTCTCCCAGCTGTGTGCGTCACTTTTTAGTGTCCCCTGGTCTCCGTTGTGTTTAGAGCTTCTTGCAGCATTTGGTTTCTGCAGCTTTTAGTAAACTTTTTACATGTTTCCTCAAGTTGATGAAGATGTCTCTTCTTCTTCATGTGTTTTGGCTCATTTGTGTTTTTATATCTGCATCGTTTCTGAAGCTACAGCTCGTTTCTCCGAATATAAATGTTTTGGGCCGTTTGCACCTGTCGGCCATAAGCAAACAATGCACTTTGCTTTGATATCGGCACAAAGAGTAATAGCTTTAGAAGTAATAGATGGTGGTTATGAAACAATAATCAGGTACTGAAAGTGCACACTCAGCAGAAAAAGTAAATATCACCAATTGTTTAAACTAAATCAATAGAGAGTGTGACGCTGCCAGATGTCGTTTAAAATCAGCTGATGTGATACCTGTGGGACAGGATGGATAACGATAATCTCCATACTGCTCAAAATTGGTTATCAATTAATTTCCAATCTTTTCTATTCTTCCCCCAGAGACTGAGGGGCGATTTCTTATTTGTACAGAGCATCTCCACTCTAAAAAGTCATTTCCACTCTTGTTTGTTTAGAAAGCATAAAATGCAGCAAAGTCTTGCGGTCATTTATTCTGGAGCTATCAGAGTGTGTTTATGCTTCTCGTGTCTGAAATTGATGCACATATTATTGCATTTAGAGTTACATTTGCTTTGCATTCACTCTGTGAGAGCCGTTGAAAAGCCGATGCATCTCAGAAATGTCTTTAGGAGAACTGATGGTGAATTTTAAAGGCAGTCCTCGGGCGAAACCTACATTTTTAATATCATTTTTATAGATAACGATAGCCCAGAACTCCTACAGGATACATTTGGTGGTCGGTGAATAATTCATGATTTATTAAATGAAACTTTGAATTAATCGAATTTGAATTTGAATCTTTTGGTAAAGCGAGGAATGATTGAAGGAGCTGCTGTAAATAACCAGATGCTGCTGTAGATGCTAACAGGAAGTCAAAGCTGAAGCAGTCCGAAACACAACCAGAGACACTCGAGCTGTGGAAGCATGCATTATATGCATCTGTGTGTGAGTGTGTGTTATGGACTCACAGCTTTTTGTAAGGATACAGGTATTTTTTGGGCTTTTCTTTTGAAAAACAAGCCTCCTCCTGTGCTTTCTGTATAGACACATGTCTTTTCTGGGCTTTTATTTTTGAAAAACAGGCCTCATCCTGAACCTTTTGTAAGGATACAGGTCTTTTTTGGGCTTTTATTTTGAAAAACAGGCCTCCTCCTGTGCTTTCTGTATAGATACATGTACTTTCTGGTCTTTTATTTTGAAAAACAAGCTTCCTCCTGAGCTTCTTGTACGGATGCAGTTACTTTCAGGAGCTTTTATTTTGAAAAACAAGCTTTCTCCTGAGCTTCCTGTACAGTGTTACTGTCTGGGGCATTCATTTGAAAAGTAAGCCTAACATTGATGTTAGGTTACATATACTTTCTTGGACTTTTATTTTGAAAAGCAAGGCTCATATTGAGCTTCCTGTTGGCTAGCTACTGTCTTGGACTTTTATTTTTGAAAAACAAGCCTTGTCCTGAGCGTCATGTTATTAAACATTTACTTTATGGGCATTTTTTTTTGGGGGGGGGGGAAGCCTTGTGCTGAGTATCCTGTTCAGACTCAGTTACTCTATGCAGCTTTTGTTTTGTATATGTAAAGATATTTGGCTAATTTTCATTCTCTGTGACCTCTGTTTGGAAAAATAGAAATCCACCCTACCAGAAATCTCAAACTTTCTGATAGGGTGGATTCTTTATAAGACTTTTATTTTGAAAATATGCCTTGTCCTTTGTGTCCTGTATTGATACAGTGACTTAAAGGAGCTTTTATTTTGAATGAGAGATTAAAAGAGGGGGGGGGGGGACAGATTAAGGCCTATTGAAGGTATTTAGAAGTCTTAAAAAGTCTTAAATCCAACTAAACTAATGTTTACAAAATAATCCACTAAATATCTCTTGGAATAATGTCACTCAGATTTAGCGGACGTTTGTGCATCACTTTCTGGATGTGTCTCCGTCACATGTTCCTGGTGTCTTGTAGTCTCCCTTTCTGTGGCTCTAAGAGGAATAATAAAGGCGCTAATGACGATGTCAGATTGTGATGTTGGCATTTCCCCGCCGACACCTCCAATCCCCACATTTACATTTCATATCTCCGGTCCCTGTGTGAAAGGCCAGGCTGGATTAAGGTATCACGGAGATGCCGTTCCTCCTCATGGACAGACAGGCGGCAGAGCACCTAAATCCCTGACCTGAGCCCTCATCAATCTCACCCCCCCCCAAAAAACCCCAGAGATCAGGCATGATGGCATGTAATGGTGGATATAATTGCTTTGTCCTCTATCTTCCTTCCTCCTCTCTAACCAAATGAGACGAGGTGACACACGAGCGGAGCGTGAACTCTTTCTGTCACGATTCCTGTCTGCCGTCCAGAAGCAAATGTCAGATTGGCTGCAGTGCAGTCCGACTGAATGTAGTCCGTATTTATATATTTATATCTGGCAGCGTCTCTTCCCTCACCCACATTCATCTGGTACACGTTTTTATATGAATGTTTTGCAGGGAGAAGCACATGCTGACTGAAGATGTTGTTATTTCATAAACTCTGAAATCAGGTTTCAGTTCTGCAGACGGTACATCTTCAAAAAGTGAACAAATTATTTATTCAAAGGTGGAGCTCTGCCATTATGAAGCGATCCAGATCTCCCCACGCCTTCTGAATCATAGCAGTATCTCCACTTTACGAACACACACACACACACACACACACACACACACACACACACACACACACACACACACACACACACTAACACAAAACAAAAAAATAACAGTTTGCAAAAGTGTGAATGTTTTTATAAAAACTGCTAAAACTGCTATAAAAACAAAAATAAAATAAGTTATTGAAGGTAGAACATTAATCCTACCCCCCCCCCCCCCACTCCTTTACAGACAGTATGATAAAGAGTGTTTTCCCGCTTCCCTCCATAACCGTGAAGGATGGAGATACCAAAGGTCCCTTGTTAGTATGCAGAACACGGCATCGTGTTTTTCACCATGTCTCGTTTCCAATTGTACCAGGAGTGGAGAATATGCGGGAGATTACAAGCGTTAAACACTTTGGTTCTGCTCAATAGTGACTCTTTGATTTGGTGGGAGGGATGATGGAGAGCGAGCACAACCTCAGCAGAACGAGAGGAAATGTGTCTAATTAAAACAAAATGCTTTATCAGGAGCGCAGCGAGGCGGGAAAATAAAGCCAGCAGTTTCCTGATAAGCATCTTATTAAAACAGCCACATGTCTAATGGAGGTGCTGCTCATTGTAAGAGGAATTTAGATCCTTGTTCTCACTTGTTTCCCTCCCACCCCCCATCCATAAGCATGTAGTAGTCAGCCTCCATGTTTGTTTGTTTATTACAGTGAACTCCAAAATAAATGACAGTAAAAATAAGAATAATAGCTTAAAAAATTGATAAATAAATACATTTAAATATTGTTTTAATATTTGATAAATAAATTAAAAAAGAGGGCCGTTGAGGATATATATGTGAGGTGAAATTATGAAAGAAGACAAGGGGACAAAAAAACCAAATCAAATAATAATAACAATAATAAATGAATTAATAGCAAATAAAGTAAATAACATTTTTTTTTTATAAATACATATATTAAAAAAGAAAAAAGGGGGGTGGGGGGAATGGATCTGTGAGATACATAGAAAGGAAATACTAAATAACACAACAAAAATAAAATATATACAAAAATCTGTCTCTGTTGTGATTGGTCAACCGCTTAGAGATGTCCCGCCCCTTAGTCTATCACCTTCAATGTTTTTCTAGCGATAGCCAATAGAAAAGCGAGTGTTCCATAGTGACGTCACTATGTTCCGGAAGTAAACAAAGGAGAAACATGGAGGCATTTCAGGGGGGATACAAAAAAAATATAAAACACTACAGGAAAGGGAAAAAATAAAAAAAATTAATGGGGCCTCTTTAAAATCCAAATTTAAAAGGAGATGGCTCTTGACAGTTTGAAACAAAAGCATGATACAAACTGTCTTTGTGTTTTCTTCTGGGTTTGGAGAATGCACACCTTGCAGTAAAGAGTGTGAACGACTGGGTGCTGTGGGCACAAAGTACTTAATTGTTTTTTTATATCATCATTACTCATCTGCTCCGACAGCCCGCTGATGTGTTGAGAGATGGACCATCTGCACCCTGCTATTTCTGAGGTGTTTCCATACTGATGACATGTGAGTGTGATGTGAGATAACAGCACATCTAATGCCTCCCAGCAAGGACAAAATAATAATAATTCTACAATTTTTTATTAACAATTTAATACAACGCCTCACTCAGCAAACACATCAGAGCAGCTTGCAATTACCACGTCCCCTGTGATCGCATCTCTGTGGAAATTAATTGCTGGTTTTAATTGTGTTTTTTCCCATTGACGGATCCTGACGAGCTGATGAGAGACGGACGCTTGTGCCTCAGATCAGGATCATCATGTTCAATATAACTTCAGGGAAAACAAATGAGAGACTGCCTCCGTCCTCCTGATACTCACAAGTTGTTGACAAAAATAAGCACCGATCAAGGTTTTCTGTAACTGTCCGAGTCTGTTCACATTTTAGTTTCCATTAACCAGTCTTTAAAAACTGCCAGAGCCCATACTGTGTTCCTGTTTAGGCGGAGAGATGCAAATTTGCACCACGAAAAGACAATCAGCATTGAGAGTCGCAGCCTGTCGTCAATGTTAGCTGTTAGCCGTTAGCACACAGAGCTCACTCACAGCTCCTCATATCTGTTCAGAAACTGGAGAAAAGTAATAGATGTACAAACCACAGACTTTCTATGGCATGGTGAATACAGTCGCTGCTTTATTTCTGTCTGTATGACGTTGTTGTGAGTGTGGACAGAGCAGCTACGTTAGCTTAGCCCGATCCGATCTCCATTCAGAATTGGTTTTAAAGTGTTTCGCCTGCCTTCTTGTAAGCACACTTGTCAAAGCATTAATTCATGGTTTAACGGGTATGTAGTTATTTCGGCAATTAAATCACAGTAAAATATGTTAATATTGTTGTTGTTGGTATTTATCATAGTATCTATATGGAGAAAAGCCCCGCCTTCTCGGCAGTTTGAGTGACACAAGTAAACACAACTGAAAGCAGCGGTCCTTCCTGTCTGTCTTCTTCTGCTGTTCCCTTTAGTGTTTACTTCCTGTCTTTAACAAGACACTTGTACATTGTGCAAAAGACATGATTAGCCACATAAATGTTCATTATAATAACTCAGATTTTTGGAACAGAAATATTTGCATGTATAAGACTCTCTGTTTTTCCTGTGTTTGTGTGTCCTGGTGTGTGTGTGTGTGTGTGTGTGTGTGTGTGTGTGTGTGTGTGTGTGTGTGTGTGTGTGTGTGTGTGTGTGTGTGTGTGTGTGTGTGTGTGTGTGTGTGTGTGTGTGTGTGTGTGTGTGTGTGTGTGTGTGTGTGCGCGCGGAGTGGACAGGTTCCCTCGTGATCTCCAAACATGGCTGCAGGGGTAAGAATTAAAGGCATCACTGGAGGCTCCTTTGAAAGCTTCCAGCTCGGTATGAAATGTGTGTGTGTGTGTGTGAGCACTTTGATCAGTTAACGGTCAGCGGCAGCCTGCAGGGGGGGGGGGGCTCATGCAGCCTTCCACCTGACCACTGTTTGATTTGCTCACTGAACTCATCCTGCAACTAATAAGCTTCGTGCTTTGCCACAAATTAACCCTCTCTATCTATCTGACGTCACACATGCATGTGTCGTTGCAGAAAAGGGACTTCCAGGCTTCTCTTGGACTTAAAATCACACTGTTCATTTTACATGTTATATATTCAGTTTAATATACCCTCACATACTTATACTTTCTTGTTAATGTCTAGTCTTTTTAATTGTTATTGTACAATGCCGTGTCTTTTATGCTGCCATAACTCAAACATTTTCCAAATTGGGATCAATAAAGTACTTCTTATCTTATAAGGACCTTTACACGCACAGAAACCTATAGAACACACTTGAAAGGGAAAACCTCAAAAGCAGAATAGGAACTCTTTCAGTAAATAATCTTCTTCCACTTCTGTCCGTTTGTTACGTGTCTTCGTGCAGAAACAGCCTCTGTGCAGCGGGTCAGATCCACCGTGTAAACACAGAAATTAAGTCTTCTGACACACACTGATCACCAATGATGTGTGCTTTGATTTCAGATCGGAGGCAGGAAGGTGGCTGTTCCTCCTCTGAGATCCTGCACCATCTTCCCTCTCTGCTTCTACAGGTAAGAGCTTTAAGGAAGGACCGTGACAGAGGGGTGTGTGTGAGTTATGAGAACACCAGCAGGAAAACACTGCATCAAATGAAGGTGCTCCAGGGCGTTTAGCACGATACACTGACATGCTATATGGATGTTTTCCTGTTGTATGATATTTCACTTTTCACACACACACACACACACACACACACACACACACACACACACACGACAGCTATTGCACGTCTGTTTCTAACATTTGTTCCCATTAACTGTTGGATTTCTTGGACGTTTTACGCTGCGAGGTCGCCAGGACAGAGGGTGTAAACCCACTGTGAAGCCCCATTTGTAATCTGTGATATCGGCCTATATATAAATATCTGATTGATTGATTGATACTGTTCGTAATACCCATCTCCATCTCTTACTCACAACGGGTTAATTCCTCGTCTCTCTCTTCTCAAAACGCTGCCGCAGACTCTCTTGTGCCTTCGATATGAATTGAGTTATGTTCCAATCAAACAAATCACAGCTTGTTCCACGCCGGGTTGCTCCAAACAGGCTGAGTAATGGATTGAAGAAGTCCTGTATTTGATTACCCCCCCCCCCCCCCCTCCTCAGAGTGACTGAGATCCATTTGAGAGGGAGAGTGCAGGAATTCCAATATGGACGCCCTCCAGCTATTGACCCTGTCTTTAAGTGGGCGCTGTGCTTTTAGTGTACTTACACTGGTTGTTCCACATCTCCTTCCTCCTGGCAGTTTAGCAATACTTCTGATGCAGACTGACCACACAAACAAAACACACACACACACACACACACACACACACACACACACCACAACTCACACACTCTGCATTATTGATGCTTCAGAGGACGTGGATAGCCTACTTTTTGTCAGGAAGAGGAGACGTTAGTGCAAATGTTTCAATGTCACTGCACAACCTTTAAGAGAAAAAGGAATATTTACTGAGTGTATTTTCTATAAGGTTTCTTAGAAGTCGAAACTATTGAGTCTAAAGATGTTTCATTTATTAAATAAAGACAAAGGGATGATAAACAAGTGCTTTCTGTTAAGGCCCTATTCTTCTTTGTGTGGTTGTCCCTCTCCTGTAGTCTGATCTATATGTTTTAGTGCATGTAAATGGTCTGCAGAGGATATGATCCCTGTGTTCCCTCCAGAGGAAGTTTCTCTCCAACACACGGGACATGTCTAAGCGGTTGACCAATCACAACAGCTAATCAATCAGAGCAGACTGGGCTCTGGTTTCAGACAGAGGGTGAAAAGAGTGCCGCAGCACAGGCAGTATGAGAGAAATAAAGAGCTTTTTGAACATGAAAGCATGGAGACATGTCCCAGTAGAGTGATATGAACCTGAACTTCAGAATAGGTCCTCTTTAAATCATTGACCGGTGTCTGCAGCCCAAATCTTCCTACATTTCGAAACATTTTAGTGAATATTATCTTCTAAATTGTTAAATTCCCTAAATACTCATATGGTGATTGCTGTTACATGATTTTGATTCATTTCTTTATTTTGTGTTATGTTAATAGAATCTAAACCGTCAAGTCATTTCACATTTCTGCTCAAAATCACAGGTTATTTTGTCCCTGGGTCAAAACAAAAATCAGATTTCAGATTAAATATTCTGTGATAAAGTTTCCCTTCCTGAAGCACAACTCTTTTCAGTTGTCTAGAAAAATTAAATCAAAATAAATGGAGGTCATTTTACTGAAATGGTGAAAAATAGAACATGTCTTATCCTTGAAATGGGGACATTAAAACAGAATGTCCTGATTCTCAATTTCATCAAAGTTCCTTCCTCTGGAGCGACATTAAACACATCTCAGCACCAGAGAGAACAAGGGAGAGCAAATCAAAAGGTCTATTTAAAAAAAAAACTGAAGTAAAAAGAAGCAGAAACTAAAAGAAATGAAGTAATCTGAAGAGAGATTAAAGTGTGAGCGGTGGCACAGAGCGGCCTATAGATGGCAGTGTTCCTACAGCAACAGACCTCAGAGCTGCACACTAACTGAAGGGTTAAACATTTGTATTTCACTCAAATGTGCACATTGAAATGGTAAGATATCATGTTATCTGTGAAAATGCAGTACATATAGTCGATTTACAAAAATATATCCCCCCAAAAACATAGAAAATGATTTGATTTCTGCATAAATCTTTCTCCAAACTGTAAATTATTCTTATTATTTCAGAAACTAAAAGCTTCTGTTTGTTTTATCTTGATTTAAAGATAAGATATTAATTGATCCCACATCGGGACATATTTACGTTATGTCAGGTGGATTTGGATGGATGCAGTTACAATAATAACGTTTTATGGTTTATAACTTGATATTGTTAGAACCAATGTTCCTCCTGCTATATTCCTGAATGTTCTGCTGTGTTGGTGAACCCTGCTAAATGTTCCTCTGCTCACCGTGGATGTTTCTCTCTGGGCGGAAACAGTTAACAGCATAATGATCCGGAGTGTGAGGGGGCTGGCTTTAGACGCGCAGAGTGCCAGCGGCGGCACACACACACACACACACGCACATGCACATGCACGCACGCACACACACACACACACACACACACACACACACACACACACACACACAACACACACACACTCCTCTACTGTACACTGATGGAGCCGGCAGCCCGCGTCAGTCCCTCTCAGCCCCGCAGGACGCGCTGATCCCCGGACAGGCTGCAGCTGAACACCCGCTCCGGATCAGATGGTGATGGTGAAGTTTACGCACGACATGCACGATTCTTCCCCGCGATGAAGCTGAATGAATGACGCACAGGCTCCGGACGCGCACGGTTTAAAGGAATCGGAAGAATTACTGACACACTGCGCGCTTTCTGCACGTTATTGGGAACATTTCTTATTTTTTCTTCTTACTGTGGATGTGAGCGCAGCAGCAGCGGGATAACCGGGATCCAGTGAGGAGGTGAGTGGCGTTTCAGCTGCCTCAGTATGTGTGTTAAAATCAGCCTTAGTGTGTGTGAATGTGTGTTAAAACCAGCCTCAGTGTGTGTGAATGTGTGTTAAAACCAGCCTCGGTGGTGTGTGAATGTGTGTTAAATCCAGCTTCAGTGTGTGAATGTGTGTTAAATCCAGTTTCAGTGTGTGTGAATGTGTGTTAAATCCAGCTTCAGTGTGTGTGAATGTGTGTTAAATCCAGCTTCAGTGTGTGTGAATGTGTGTTAAATCCAGGTTCAGTGTGTGTGAATGTGTGTTAAATCCAGGTTCAGTGTGTGTGAATGTGTGTTAAATCCAGCCTCGGTGGTGTGTTCAGGTCCCGATGCTGCGGAGACATTTCTCATGTTCTGCTGCGGGCTCAGTATTTCATTGTGCCACAGCTCACACACTGACACTGATGGTGTGTGACCATGAGATGCATCCACCTCGCAGTGTGTGTGTTGTGTAGGGTGATTTCACCTGCAGCACAGGTGTTGCTCCAGAGCTTTTCCTACCTTTAACGCTGTGTTATCCTCATGCATTTTGATGCTGCTGCTTCCTCATATCTCTGGTTCTGCAGAGCATCTTCCTGCTGCTGCTTTCTTCTTATTTGTTGTATATATTTGAGTTGTAATGCTTATTATCATCACTGATTTGGATTGGTGGACCTTGATTGTGAGTGCAACATGAGGCAGATCTTCTCCACAGTGTCCTCAGGAGTTATTGTAATACATGCATTAATATAACTGCTAACTGACCTGTGTGTCACTGCAACAAGTGAGCCCTACATCTGCAGTCAGAGCTGAGTGTCAGACGGTTAAATGTCACTTTCAAACACGTATGAACTGTGAATTAGTTCCCACAAGGTCACCCATCTCCTTCCCATCATGCAAACATCTCCTGCTGGGTCTGAGCTTCTCAAGTGTTCAAATCAAAACCCCCAAATTGCAACAATAACCCCCCAGCAGTCTGATTTATTGTCGCCAACTGGCATCACTTTAGGCTCCAGTCAGCAGATGCACCTACAAATCTTCATTCTGTGACAGCGCCCCCGCGACAATGACTCTAAAGAAAATAAATGTTGTCTTAAGTAGAAAATTGCCTCGCATTTGCATGAAAATAAGTCGCATCTGCCACGGCTGACGGGAAGCATATTAAACGCTCTGCTCATGCAATCAAATCCCGTTCCTTCTTGGTGAGATCACGGTGTGTGTGCATGTGGAGCGTGACCCACGCACATCATTATTTTAATATCCATCTCAAGAGCGAAACAGCAGTTTGACCCCTCAGCAGCCACCGGGGGGGGAAACTGCTTCCCTTTTGGAGGAACAAACCGGCTCTCAGCTCTGCTTTGATTATCACATGCTGATTACATGCAGCTAATTAGTCCCGTCTAATGGCAGAAACACACATTTGCTGAGAGGGTGTGAGAGTGTGTGAGAGTGTGTGAGCAATCAGCCGTCTGACCATCGCTCTGCAGGACAATGTCAAACATGCATCCCATCATACACTGAAGAAATTACACATAATTGTATTTAGGTTAGTTGAAAGCAATACTATTACATCTCAGTAGTGATGCTTTCAACTAACCTGATGCAGTAAGGGGGATTTGTTGAAATAAAAGTCACTCTTTCAGTTTTATGAAGTTTAACACCGCTAATTCATTCCTTTGAAGATCACACGCGCTGATAGAAAGCTGTTGTTGATGGTCTTAATTCCTCCTGAAAGCAATGAATCACAGCTCTTTCCTTAAATAATGGAGCATATGAGCAAAGATGTTAAAACTCTGCTCAATGAATCGCTTTCATGTGATGCCTTTGAAGGCACGCCGTCCAAGAAACAGCCTTTGGAGCAACACACATCCGATCAATGAGGTTAACCTCAGCGAGCGGTGGGGGGGGGAACTGCAAACTTGTGACAGGCTTTTTCAGAGGAACGGTCGATGCTTCAACTCTCTGATTTTTGATTGGTTTTACAGTGTGGTCAGACTCTCATGTTGGAGTGATTTCCATGAGTTTGTTTCGGACGACAACACTTCAGGGGATAAACTCATGTGGTGTTTTCGCCGCTAACACTAGATCATTGTATTTGAGTCAGGGTTGTGCAGGTTGTCTCCACTCCAAATATGTTGGGTTGACTTTGGGAAAGCGGTTTTTTCCTCTATCTTCTCAAGAGGAGGAACTGGTCCTCTGATCACCGGGAGTTTCTGTAAAATAGACATACATGTAGCTTCCTCTTTTGCCCAATATCAGAGATTACACATGTGTCTCAGGGGGCTTCACGGTGAGCAACACCTTCTAACCTGAGACCCTCGCAGGAAAACTGTCAAAGAAGCTCCACAGTTAACGGGGAACTAATGTTATAAACCTCGGGGAGAGAGAGAGAGAAAGGGTCTTTTGAGTGTACACGGTGTGTAGAGATGAAACATAATACATTTACAACACACAGTCCAAATGATAGGTAAGATAATGCATAAATATTTTTTTATTTATTATATTATTTATTCTTATTTTAATTCTTATTTTCTTATTATATAATTTTTTCATTTTCGTATTATTTCTTGTTATTTTATTTTCTTCTTATGATAATTCTTATTTTATTTTTTTCTTCTTTCTCATTTTAATTCCTATTTCTCATTTATCTTTGTTTTTTATTGCTGTTTTTTCTTATTTTATTCTTGTTTTTTTTCGTAGTTTTAAAAAAATGTAATTATATTTATTCAAATATATTCTTATTTATATTCCTATTCAATTATTTGTTATCATTTATTGTTAACTAGAAACGACAGACAGGGAGAGACAGGGAAAGGGTCCCTCTCCCAGGATGGACAGTGTACAGATTAAGTACCATAACAAAAATACAACATAGTCCATCCAAAGTAGAAAAAATTGGACGTATTTTACAAAGAGGGGGTCAAACGTCTCTCAGGTGTCTCCATCGGCTCCGTCTCTGCTCAGTCTTAACGAGCTAATTGCTGCTAGCGCTCAACCACATACTAATGTTTTAACTGCATGATGTGCTGCTGCCTTTTCTGTGTGCTGCGTCACCAGCAGCCTACACACACACACACACACACACACACACACACACACACACACACACACACACACTCCCCTCCTCCCTTAAGGCATCTAGCCTCACCACAGTTTAGCTTGAGAGATTTTGACAAGTCGTTGCGCATGCAGGCAGAATCCTTGACCTATTTCTTAACGAGTGAATGCTGCGAATGGCTGTGTATTCCTAACCCCCCCCCCAACATCTATTCTCCTTACGGCAACCCATCCCAACTGTCTTTTGCCTGCATGCAAACATGATAATGGTGCTTTTGTGAGTTTTCGTGTCCATGTGAGTATGCAAACAAACGCCACCCCCCCCCTCAATGTGGGCTGTTTATCTGAACCTCTCAACTGTCCAGCTGTCACAACACTGATCTCTGTCTCGCTGACACACTCCGCTCGGCCCTGTGGTGTGTGTGTGTGTGTGTGTGTGTGTGTGTGTGTGTGTGTGTGTGTGTGTGTGTGTGTGTGTGTTATATAGAGCAATGCTGCTTCCCTGACATCTTCAATACCTCATTAAAAACTCACCTGTTCACCATGGCCTTTGACCCCTAGCCCATCACAGTCCCCCTGCTTCAGTTATTTACTTTTTACTTATTATTTGCCCCTCTTGTTTGTGGTGCTATACAAATTGAATCTATTATTATTGACGTGACGTGGATCTGTGGTGACGTTGATCAAGTGGAGAGCAGCCGGGGAGAACATGCAGTCTGAAGATCACAAATGTTTCTGTCTCTGCTCTCTCGCTGCTTCCCTTCTCCTCTCTGGATAACACCAGCTCCTCTACCTGTCCACCATTCGCTCCAGGCGATGAATATCTAACAAACGGCCATTCACTCTGCTGACAGGAGGGTTACTTTACAGCCTGAATACCATCTGATCCTTTTACAAACACTATGTGCTCTTTTTAGGTTTGTGCTAACATTATAATCCTCTAACTGTAAGGGAATACAGTTTTCTGTATCATGCTGCATGTAATCCATTACTCCCTAAGCCTGTCTGCAGATGTGTTGTTTCAGGAGTGAATGAATTCTGATACTGATTCTCAGATATCGGGCTAAAATTGGGAAGCGAAATTTGAGAGTTTCCATAAACACGATAGCAAAAGAAAAGTTAGAAAGCAAAGCAAATTGATTTTCAGACTCTCCATAACGTGGATCTCTTACATGGAGAAACGATTGTTTGTTCAATCTGTCCAGAAAGCCCTTTGTGCTTGAATTAATCCGGTCGAAAAGTTGTTTTGACATGTTGAGTGCGTCACTTTTTAGTGTCCCCTGGTTTCCGGTTTTGGTGTTTTGAGCTTCTTGCAGTGTTTGTTTATTCAGAGCTTTTAGTAAACGCAGCCCATATGTTGTCAAGTTGGTGAAGATGTCTCTTCAAGTGTTTTCGGCCACCGTTTGAATACTCTACGTTCACCATTTGAACATCTAACAACGTTTGTTCGATCAATTTTTCATTCAGTTTGTCCAAAATATCCTAGCTCATATGTTGTGCCCGAATACATTTGGTCAACAGTAAGATCTAGTGTTGCACATCCTCTTATAAAGGTCTCCCCTCGATGATATCCTCCTGTTTCTGACTCTGATAATCCCCGCTCTGCAGCAGATGTCGGGAACACCACAGGACGACAGTAATGCTGCCCAGGCTCTTTTCATCATCTTGAGTAGTTGTGCGTGTTGCCTTCAGTGACTTATTGAATCGTGGAAACCGTTTTAAATTGATGACTACAGGCCACTACGTTGTTAAGTAGCAGCTTGCCCAGTATGAGCAACACAGAGAGCAGAAATCAATGCCACTCCTTTTGCATTTCATTTTTCACGACACGCAGAGATGCTGTGACTGTTTTCCTTTGATAGGTCTGTTGGAGTTTGGTTCGGAGAGAAGAGAAGTGAAGAAATGTGTTTAAAGAGGACATATGATGCTCATTTTCAGGTGTATATCAGTATGTAGTGTCTCTACTTTAAAGAGTCCTCTCCTGCTGATGTTCAGGTGTATATCAGTATGTAGTGTCTCTACTTTAAAGAGTCCTCTCCTGCTGATGTTCAGGTGTATATCAGTATGTAGTGTCTCTACTTTAAAGAGTCCTCTCCTGCTGATGTTCAGGTGTATATCAGTATGTAGTGTCTCTACTTTAAAGAGTCCTCTCCTGCTGATGTTCAGGTGTATATCAGTATGTAGTGTCTCTACTTTAAAGAGTCCTCTCCTGCTGATGTTCAGGTGTATATCAGTATGTAGTGTCTCTACTTTAAAGAGTCCTCTCCTGCTGATGTTCAGGTGTATATCAGTATGTAGTGTCTCTACTTTAAAGAGTCCTCTCCTGCTGATGTCAGGTGTATATCAGTATGTAGTGTCTCTACTTTAAAGAGTCCTCTCCTGCTGATGTTCAGGTGTATATCAGTATGTAGTGTCTCTACTTTAAAGAGTCCTCTCCTGCTGATGTTCAAAAAGCTCTTTATTTTTCTCATACTGCCTGTGCTGCAGCACCTCTTTTCACCCTCTGTCTGAAACCAGAGCCCAGTCTGCTCTGATTGGTTAGTTGGCCGGCTCTGTTGTGATTGGTCAACCGCTTACAGTTGTCCCGCTTCTTAGCCTATCACGTACAATGTGTTGGAGCGCTAGCCAATAGGAGTGTTATATAGCGATGTCACTATGTTACGGAAGTAAACAAAGGAGTCCAAATGAGTGATCGTATCCTTTGCAGACCATTTACTTGCAGCTATAGAACACACTACAGGGAAGGGAACGCATTATATGGCCTCTTTAAAGCTCTGTAACTTACCTGGTGTGTGTTTGTTTGCTGCAGAACGGTTACCATTCGTCTCTATCAGTTCTCTCTCTCTCTCTCTCTCTCTCTCTCTCTCTCTCTCCGTCTCTCTCTCTCTCTCCGTCTCTCTCTCTCTCTCCGTCTCTCTCTCTCTCTCTCTCCGTCTCTCTCTCTCTCTCTCTCTCCGTCTCTCTCTCTCTCTCTCTCTCTCCGTCTCTCTCTCTCTCCATCTCTCTCTCTCTCTCTCTCTCTCTCTCTCTCTGAATGTTGGTGAGTTAGCTCAGTGTTTTTCACTCCGCTGTCCCGCTGGCTGCCGGCTCTCTGAAACAAAGCCTTTGTAGGACGGCTGAATCCAACAGATGGAGAAATGGACAGTAAATGAAAGTGTAGGCAGAGGGGAATAAAGGAATTTAGTGGAGCATGTTTGCGGGGTTTAGCCTCCTCCTTTGGGACGCCTAACGCCCTCACAATGCCACGCTGGCACCACTCGTCTCACGAAGGAAGAAGCCTTTATTAAGATGTTAATGGAAGTGCCTTCACGACACATTTCCACGGGACAGTGGATTTCTTTAGAGCCTCAATCTGCACGGGGGCTGGGATTAACGTCTTTTTTAAAGTAACTGTAAGGGGATATATGAAGACATGATACAAGCAGGGGTTAAATTGGGCCGGGGCTAAGCACATAGGACGGTGTTCTGACGTCATCACTCTTCTTCGTTCTTAATATAGACTATATTTAGGGTCGATATGTGTTGACTTTACTTTAAAATAGCAGATCTCTGTGACCGGATCTAGTTTTTCGGCTTAGTGAACGTGTGTCTCTGCTCCGATCGGCTCTAGTGCAAGAAGTCTATATACAAATAGAATATGTACACGAACAGAATATGAAGTTAAATAATGTACATTAAGACAACATTTTATACGTTTTATTGCGGTGATAACTATTTAGATAAATAAGTAGATTGCAAGATGACAAACAGATGGATGTTTATCGAGGCACTTTACAGAGCTCAGGTGTTTAGCAGTCTTATATGATATGCTGAGTCATAGAGTTTCTCCCAGGGTTGACCTATTACTGTATATAATCCATTTCTCCCCCAACATCATTCCCCCTCCCCCCTTCATAAGCATTCAGCTCCACATTCCCCTCCTCTCCCTCCCTATCAGATCCCAGCTGTCACTTTACCCTCCCGTTACCACGTGTAACAAAATGACGCGATAGCAGTGATAAGGCCGGTCTGCTGGCAGAGGAATCGCAGAATAACAAGTCGGCCTGTTTGTTTGTGGCTGATCTTCACACCGGCTGCAAGTCAGACTGCCAGCCGGCGAGCCGTGGCGCTGCTTCTCTCAGCTCTGGGACTTTTTGATGTAACTGTTAGGGAATACAGTCGCCTTTTTAATTTGCATCCTGATCTGTTAGTTCCCAATCCTGTTGTGCAGATGTGTTAAATCAGGAGTGGATGAACTGAGAAGTCTCTTTGCAGTGATGCCAAGGAACTACTGTACATATATTTTCTTTATTCAGTCTGTCCAAAAAGTCCATAGCTAACATTTTGTGCCTGAAAACATCCGGACAGAACGTTTTTTCCTTGAAATTTTGACTTTCTTTCTCAGATTTCTGACTTCTTTGCTCTGAATTTTGACTTTTTTTCTAGGAATTCAGATTTATTTCAAAATGTTTTACTTTTTTCTTGGAATTTTGACTTTTTCATACATTTTGATTTTTTCCTGCAAAATTTTATTTGTCTTAGTTTCTTTTACTTTTTCATACAATTTTGACTTTTTTCTCAAAATTTACTTTTTCCTAGAATTTTGACTTTTTTCTCAAAATTTACATTTTCTTGGAATTTTGACTTTTTCATACATTTTGATTTTTCCCTTCAAAATTTACATTTTCTTAGTTTTTTTTTACTTTTTCTCTGAATTTTGACTTAATTCTCAAAATGTATGAAAAAGTCGAAATTGACTTTGATTTCAGTGTTCGAACTTTTCTCTCAGATTTGCCATTTATCTCAGAATAATCTTTTTTTCAGAAGTCAGAATTCTTTATCAGAATTTCGCCATTTTTTCAGATTTCTGACTTCTCTTTCCTTGCATTAACCCCTTTTTCTCGAAATTTACTTTTTTCTCTTCAGCTTCTCAACGGCAGCTTTTACTTACAAATCTCCCAACTTCACTCTCATGAAAAGCCCTGAATGCATCGTCTCTCTATTCACATGCCTTTGAATATAAGTCAGTTTGGACTGAAACCATCAATAATCAATTAGCTGGTGTCATGGGAGGATTTCTGTTGGGCGGACAATAAGTGAGCAACAAAAAGGAGCGGGAGAGGAAAGGGGGGAGGGGGGGGTAGTTAGAGGGAGGGGGCAGCTGTCAGGAGCAGACGACTGTGTGTGTGTGTGTGTGTGTGTGTGTGTGTGTGTGTGTGTTCACTTTAATTACTTATTGTTTGCCTGTCTGGCACATGTGTGTAGTATTATGCCCACACTGCCCCCTGGCGCTGAGGATGCTCCCCCCCCCCCCACCTCAGACTGTCGCCATGGTTACTGCAGGAAAAGGGGTGCTTGTCTAGTCTGCTCATGTGCTATAAGGGCAGCTCCATCCCGCCACTGTATACACAAGTACTGTTGTGGACCCTGAAGGCAGCATCTCCCTGGTCCAATGGGATTTCTCCATGTGTCAAACTGATTTATTTTTCACCTTTTGTTCAGCAGGATAATCTCCACATATTAACACCACTTTATGATTTCTGAAGTAAAAAGCCAATAAAGGAACGGCAGCACGGTCACATGACTTCACGTGACCACCGCTAAGCTAAAGGCGGCTAATGTTGGGCTATAAAGGAACTACAGCACGGTCACATGACTTCACGTCACCACCGCTAAGCTAAAGGCGGCTAATGTTGGGCTATAAAGGAACTACAGCACGGTCACATGACTTCAGGTCACCACCGCTAAGCTAAAGGCGGCTAATGTTGGGCTATAAAGGAACGGCAGCACGGTCACATGACTTCAGGTCACCACCGCTAAGCTAAAGGCGGCTAATGTTGGGCATGATGACGTTTAGTCGTCTCATTTAGACACTTGTTAGCTTCCGCCATTTACAAATTCACCAGCCGGGTATTTACTGATGTATTTCATGTCGTAGAACAACACGTTGAAAGGTTTTGTGTTAACCACAGAGAAACAACCAAAAAAACATTCAGAAAACCAATGACTTCTAGATTACTCAATTCGCTTTATGCAGCGGACTCCTTCAGTTTTGTTTGTTTGCTTCTATTAACAATAGAAGACGTCACACAGTGAGACATTTTCTATGTGATGAAGCAAGCTGTGGGAGTTTCAAGGTCTTTCATCATCAATTTAGCTCAGTTTACTTTGGTCTGGAAAAAGTTTATAATAAGTGTGTCTGTGTGAGAGAGATAGAGAGAGAGAGAGAGATAGAGGAGGGAGGCGGAGGACTTTTCCTGACACGGTTTTGTTTTTGCTATCTCTCTCAGGAATGAGTTTTGAAGGCCGTGTTTCCCCTCTTCCTTTCTTCTCCTCTGCGCTGAGGATGAGTTGAGACTCTCCTCACAGATAACACATGGCTGACTGCACAATAGTAACAATGCAGAGCGCGAGGAGCAGGTATCTACATGTCACCGAGCCTCGCAGCACAGCGGGGGAATGTAATACAGAGATAATTGAAGTTTAAGCAGCTCAAGACAATCTCACTTCTGGTCAGATCTCTAAAGATGTTTCACATGTGGCCCTTATCCTCTCCTGTAGCTTCACCTCTTGACACAAAACATAATGTGTCTGCTGCATATATACACTATGCAAATATACACTGTCTTCACAATAACTTTTTACCGGCACACATACATGTATCTAATATATATTTATTTTATTACTTTTTTTATTATTTGCCCCCTTTGTTTGTTTCTTTGTTTGTTTGTTTATCTTATATGTGTCTTTAAAATCACGTAAAGTCCATATTTCTAGAACTTAAGTGCTGTGGAGTCAAGAGGAAGGATATACTCTTAAAAAAAGTTGTGTTTAAAAGCTGCTGCCGCCAGTCCTGAACTCCAGACTCTTTACTTTGGCCCACGGTGATTTATGGTGTCCAGACCGAGGGAAATGAACTCCCCCTCTGGGATAACAGTAATGTTTATGCATGAAAACATGAGAGGCAGAAAAAGGGAGGAAAGGTGCTTTAAAAACGGGAGGCAGCTTGTCATGGAGCCCATACGAAGTCTGAGAGGATGTTTCTCTGCTGGCGCTCGGGGCGTTAATAACTCTTTATGAGTGTAATTGCTTCTGTTGTTGATCTTGACCTTGGCGCGACCTTTCAGATTACAGCTCTGCGCACAGTAAGCACCGGGCTTTGTGGAATGTGTGGGATAGCGAGGAACAATAAATCCTGCTTCCCCCCGAAACGCAGCACGTCATATCAAATGATATCGGGCCATTGTGAATCACGCCGCAGTAACTTTGGCGAGTGAGCGGTATTTGTTCCTGCCAGCCAAACAGAATCAGGATGAATGTATCGCTGGGAGGAAGTCAGACGCTGTTGTTTCACTGCTTTTACTTCCTCGCTATCAAAGGGAAACACTCTGAGCTCCATTACTCTGCCAGAGCCAATGAGACGTTAAACATGACGGTTGTGTCTTCACATAACCTGTGTCTTCACTGAGAGGAAAATCATTAACATATAAGTGACATGATGTGGAGCAAACCTCAGAAAGAGAAGTCACTGGCATCCGCTGCAGATGTGGGTCAGACTGTGTTTAAGGAGAAAGATTCAGACGGTTTTTTCAGAGTGTGACAGCCTCTGGATCCTCCTGTTCGGGAACATGTTGATTAAATATGACTGAAACACCTGAGGGAGGAGGGGAACGGGCAGGTTTGTACTTGAAAGCATCCTTTCTTGTCTCAATCTGCAACAGTTAGGGATTTACAATACAGGAGCTAATGCTGTTAAGGTGCATTTGAGGGATATTAGTCAAATTGCTGCTGAGTTTTCCCAGGCACGCCTTGTCCTCTCACACAGAAAGACTTCTTCTCATTGAACAGTGTTTACTGGGGAGTGTTTTTCCTCTCCTGCTGCAGCCCTCCCCCACACCTCACAGAGAACATGCTCACTCTGACAGGGGGTGAATAGGTGAGGGGAATTTGCATTTTGTTACACATCATGCACAAGGCATTATTCTCCATGAGCATAATGTTTGAATGTATATCATTTGCTTTTGCACGGTCTTAATGAGTGTTTGTGCTCACAAACAAATTGCACATATTGCTGAAGAGAAGCGCCTCGAGTCTTTCTCTTTGGAGGAGTACAGTAGATTCTCTTTCAAGCTGGTGATTAGCAGTACGCTGTGTAATCTCCTCCTCCCTCTCCTTTGCTTCCTCTCTTCATTCTCTCCTGTTTATTTCGTGTCCTGAGGGGACCGGCATGTGGTTCAGATGCTGGGAAATGTTGGCCCTTTTTCACATTCACCTGCCTTTTGTACGGTGGCCGAGAGGGGCAAACGAGTTACAACACATTTCCATTTGGAGAAACACGCTGCAGCTGCCAAAGCGATGCAAATATAAAAGTGCTTATGTGCCGAAACACATGCAAATGAAAAAACATCTTCAGGAGGCTCAAAACACAACAGAGACCAGGGGACACTAAAGAGTGACGCACACAGCTGGGAGACCAGGGGACACTAAAAAATGACGCACACAGCTGGGAGACCAGGGGACACTAAAGAGTGACGCACACAGCTGGGAGACCAGGGAGTGACGCACAGAGCTGGCAGACCAGGGGACACTAAAGAGTGACGCACACAGCTGGCAGACCAGGAGACACTAAAGAGTGACGCACACAGCTGGGAGACCAGAGGACACTAAAGAGTGACGCACACAGCTGGGAGACCAGGGAGTGACGCACAGAGCTGGCAGACCAGGGGACGCTAAAGAGTGACGCACACAGCTGGCAGACCAGGGGAAACTAAAAAGTGGCGCACACAGCTGGGAGACCAGGGGACACTAAAGAGTGACGCACACAGCTGGGAGACCAGGGGACACTAAAGAGTGACGCACATAGCTGGCAGACCAGGGGACACTAAAAAGTGACGCACACAGCTGGGAGACCAGGGGACATTAAAGAGTGACGCACACAGCTGGGAGACCAGGGGACACTAAAGAGTGACGCACACAGCTGGCAGACCAGGGGACACTAAAGAGTGACGCACACAGCTGGCAGACCAGGGGACACTAAAAAGTGACGCACACAGCTGGGAGACCAGGGGACACTAAAGAGTGACGCACACAGCTGGGAGACCAGGGAGTGACGCACAGAGCTGGCAGACCAGGGGACACTAAAGAGTGACGCACACAGCTGGCAGACCAGGGGACACTAAAAAGTGGCGCACACAGCTGGGAGACCAGGGGACACTAAAGAGTGACGCACACAGCTGGGAGACCAGGGGACACTAAAGAGTGACGCACACAGCTGGCAGACCAGGGGACACTAAAAAGTGACGCACACAGCTGGGAGACCAGGGGACACTAAAGAGTGACGCACACAGCTGGCAGACCAGGGGACACTAAAGAGTGACGCAGACAGCTGGGAGACCAGGGACACTAAAGAGTGACGCACACAGCTGGCAGACCAGGGGACACTAAAGAATGACGCACACAGCTGGGAGACTAGGGGACACTAAAGAGTGACGCACACAGCTGGGAGACCAGGGGACACCAAACAGTGACGCACACAGCTGGGAGACCAGGGGACACTAAAGAGTGACGCACACAGCTGGGACGGAGCGCTTGGTGACGTTCAGGATTATAAAGCTGAACAACTGTCTCTGTCGTTGGAAACTTAGCTAAAATGTTTGATGGTCTTATTTGAACAATGTGATCACATGACTCCTTCTGATGTTACTGCAGATCTGCTGTAAGCTAGCTAGCTAACGGAGCTAACCTAGTCACTTCAGATATCCTGACAAACACTGACAGTTATGAGACGACTAACTCTGATACAGAGACAGTTGTTCAGCTTTATCACCCTGAACGTCACCAAGCGCTCCGTCCCAGCTGTGTGCGTCACTCTTTAGTGTCCCCTGGTCTCCGTTGTGTTTGAGCTGTTTTTGCATGTTTGCACCTGTCGGGGCTCCGTACTTTTGGGACCTGAGTCCGCAAAAAAGAAAATGATAAAACAAAGAGACCGCTGGGCGATGTCTCTGTGAGCAAAGTACACATTAGCACATTCTTACTCCATGTCCAAACACACTTCTCTCCACACTGTAAATCCTTCATGGATTCCTTGCATGCAGACATTGCAAAGCCCGATAAAAGGACACCCTGCCTTTTGTTTGTTTTTCCAAGGCGGCCGTGTTTGTGGGCTGAGTCGTACAAAGCATCAGTGGCTTCAGCGGATTAAAGTCTGAAATAGTGTGTACAGTAGGTCTGTGTCGAGGCAGAGAACCCCACCTCTCTTTGTACACTGTCTTTAACAAAGCCCGTCATTATGAGGAGAGCAGAACTGTTGACAGACGCACAGACAGTTTTTACAGTCAGAGAGCTTTAAAAGAGGAATATGTTTCGGAGATTTTGCTAAATCTGAGAAGCTTGTAACATTTGGCAATAAAGGGTCTTGACTATAAAATGAACGAAAGGAAATGGAGAGGAGTAATCGGCTCTATAAAAAGCATGAGCAGCGAAGATGTATGACTTAATTTAACTGCAACACTGAGACGATCATCCAAAGAACGCTCCGCCGCTGCAGACGATTCTCAGACTGATCATTATTTCTGAGAGGCTGGTTCTAACGTTGTTTACACTTGTCATTATGAAGTGAATGTCGATGGCAGAATATAATAGCTGTAGACTAATTAGTTTAGTTCCTGTAACACTTCACAGTTCACTTTACAATGAAATCCAGCCTGCTGGCATGTTTCCCTTTCACAATAAAAGTCACTGCTTAGCAAACAGCTGACGTTCTTCACTTATTCCAACGTGCACCATATTTTCTATGCATTATTTAATGTCTTGTTTCTTCCCTGTTGTTCACTTTGTTTAGGGACTTATGCATGTGATGATAGAAGCTTTGGGAAAAACTGAAAGAGATCCAAATTGTGTTGAACTGTTGGAGGAGACCTAAGATTTTCATCGTCATACCTACACTGTAGCTATGTTCGTATGACCAATAAAAGCCTTGAACCTTGAACTCAACACCTTTTGGAAATACTTGGTGGGGGGATGAAGTTCACACTAGGGTCCATACGTTGTCCTTTTGTCTTGTCAGGTCAGCATTGAAATCGACCCGGCCTCAGAGGCAGAATCATGGAGATCTGGGTTTGTTTTTATTAACACTTAGTCAGACAGGAAGTGGAAAGGAAACTGGAAAGGGAGGGACGGAACAGGAAGTGGAAAGTGTTTTCACAGAAGTGGAGGGCGCTGGGTGACTCAGCGTTAGTTAAAGGAGACCAGAGGAGCTTGGGAACAGCTGACTAATGCCCAGTATAGGTGTGTAGATAATCTGTGAGGAAGATCAATACTCCAGGCTGATGGGAACACATTGTCTCATTGACCCTGAGTTAGTGCCAGTCAAACTGCAGTGAAGCAACACCAAGATCCCCCTCAGCTCCAGATGCTCCTGCTTAGGCTCCTGAGGAAATGTTGAATGGGGCTTTTTGACCCTTTATTACTTTTCTGTTAAAGAGTCCTCTCCTGCTGATGTTCAGGTGTATATCAGTATGTAGTGTCTCTACTTTAAAGAGTCCTCTCCTGCTGATGTTCAGGTGTATATCAGTATGTAGTGTCTCTACTTTAAACAGTCCTCTCCTGCTGATGTTCAGGTGTATATCAGTATGTAGTGTCTCTACTTTAAAGAGTCCTCTCCTGCTGATGTTCAGGTGTATATCAGTATGTAGTGTCTCTACTCTAAAGAGTCCTCTCCTGCTGATGTTCAGGTGTATATCAGTATGTAGTGTCTCTACTTTAAAGAGTCCTCTCCTGCTGATATTCAGGTGTATATCAGTATGTAGTGTCTCTACTTTAAAGAGTCCTCTCCTGCTGATGTTCAGGTTCATATCAGTATGTAGTGTCTCTACTTTAAAGAGTCCTCTCCTGCTGATGTTCAGGTGTATATCAGTATGTAGTGTCTCTACTTTAAAGAGTCCTCTCCTGCTGATGTTCAGGTGTATATCAGTATGTAGTGTCTCTACTTTAAAGAGTCCTCTCCTGCTGATGTTCGGGTGTATATCAGTATGTAGTGTCTCTACTTTAAAGAGTCCTCTCCTGCTGATGTTCAGGTTCATATCAGTATGTAGTGTCTCTACTTTAAAGAGTCCTCTCCTGCTGATGTTCAGGTGTATATCAGTATGTAGTGTCTCTACTTTAAAGAGTCCTCTCCTGCTGATGTTCAGGTGTATATCAGTATGTAGCGTCTCTACTTTAAAGAGTCCTCTCCTGCTGATGTTCAGGTGTATATCAGTATGTAGTGTCTCTACTTTAAAAAGTCCTCTCCTGCTGATGTTCAGGTGTATATCAGTATGTAGTGTCTCTACTTTAAAGAGTCCTCTCCTGCTGATGTTCAGGTGTATATCAGTATGTAGTGTCTCTACTTTAAAGAGTCCTCTCCTGCTGATGTTCAGGTGTGCACAGAAACCTATAGAACACACTACAGGAGAGGGAACACCACACAAAGCTGAATCGGGCCTTTTTTTTATTTCTGGTATTCGGTCGAATTAAGGATGTTTTCTTTTGAATTTCGGAAATATATTTATTTTGGACCGGCTGGAGTTTCGTGCGTTCGGTCAGAAAGTTTCTCCTCTGTCTCATTGCACTTTTTCTCCATCCTGTTATTTCAGTTTTCTGCTGCAGTATGATTATACGTTTTGCCCTCTGCTGATGCAGTTTACAGGGACCAGCACGGTGGTTGAGTTTGGCTCAGAGCAGCCTACCTCGTGTTTTACCCCGACTCAGAAATGACAGTGTGGTGTTTGGGAGGAAATACTCTGCGGTGTTCCTGCTGACTCTCACGTGAGCCTGCATTTCATCCTCCTCCTCCTCCTCCTCCTCCTCCTCCTCTGCAGCGTACGAGAGGTTTCCGTTAGATCCCTTACTCGACCGGAGCGAGCCTCGTTTTACTGCTTCAGTGTGATGGCTCTTAAAGCAGTCAGGTCCTCCTCTTCATCATCTCCGCGTGCGGTCGGAGGAAAAGTTAATGCGAGGTAAAAGCTTCCACTGAGGGATCCAGACATCCGCGGTCTGGCTCCGCTCGCACTGACCAAGCATGGGATTTTTTTCTTTGATTTATTTCCAGTTATTATTACGTCTCTTCATGTTCTTTATTGCTCTCTTTTTTCTCCTCATATTGCTCTCCCCCCTCTTTCTCTTGCCTCTATATATTTTGGCTGTCTCTTTTTTTTTTTAGCTCTGCTCCCAGCCTGCCTCCTCACTTCCTTAACAATGCAACAGATGCAAATTGTAATCATCTCAGTAGCAGAGATTAGTGTTTGATCAAACTTAATGCTCAGAAAGGCTGCATGTATTCATGGATCCTCCTCTGAAGCTCCTTCTACATGTGTTTCTCTTGCAGAACATTGTACATGCAGGCAAAGCATTGTACGAGTTACACACCAGAGCTGGATTTAGACTCTTCCTGCTATGAATGTCAATGTTTCTCCCCCCCTCTGGACCTACTTATGTTCATGCAAGTGTGTGTGATTGCATCAGTGACATGCTTTCCAGAGAGGCTCTCCGCTGGGCGCCCGTATCAAGATGTAGAACGAGCAGAATAGTGACGGACAGTTGTGTGAGACCCAGTGGCCGCTCATAATGGATGCTCTCCAGTGTGTGTCTGTGACTATCTGTGTGCTGTATCTGCAGCGGAGCAGGGCACACACTCCGGAGTGTGTGAACGTTAATGTGTGAAGGTTCACTGATGGAGTAGCTCTTCATGCTGCTGACAGGAGTCCTGTGCAGTACGAGAGTTAAAGCTCAGAGTGCTTTCTGCTACACAGGATTATAAGTTAACACACGCAGACTGTGTACAAGATGTATACACGATTATAAGAAGGTGAAATAAACAGGAGAATACATGCAAACAAATCATCCAAAAGTAATAAAAACATCAGTGAAGGACAAAGAAATAGGACAAACATAACAAATTCAATAAAATAATAATCAGTAAATAAATACATTAAAACAATTTGAAGGGAATATTCCTAATTATGATTATATACAGTATATGAATGTTTGTCTATCTAATATTTCCTGGTGCGGTTTTCCACAGTTTGGGAGTGTAGTGCATTTGACTCTTTTGTTTACGTCCGGAACATAGTGACATCACTATGTTACACCAGCGTTTCTATTGGCTAGTGCTTCAACTCATTGTACGTGATAATGAGCAGGATATGTCCTCTTTAAAGGCTGTATAACAGTAAGGTGATGCATCTAATCTATTGACTCACTTAGCCATTGGATCAAAAACACAATAGAAGCAGAATGCGGCAAAAATAATCATTTCATTTCTATTATCTTGCTTTCGTAATCGTCAGAGATAGAAGGTTATGGCCCTACTTTTATCTGATTTCTACAGGTGTAATGAGGAAAGGAAGCAAGGTCAAGGGAGGCAGGACCAAGGAAAAGTCACACAAGGCCTTTTATATCTGACGGTTTTTCTGTTCTGCCACACAATATAAACCCAATGAGTCCTCAGGGTTGTTTCTATCCCCCCCCTGCTCATTTAACTTCCTCCTGATGCTCTGCTGTTCCCTCCTCTTCATCACTTTGCATATTTGTGCAAGATTTACGTGAAGATAAAAGAGCGGTCATACAGTGTTGGGAGTTGCACTGTACAAGGACATTCTTACGCCTCAGCGTTCCACACCGTTATATTAGGAAACTATACATATAAGAACGTTTAAAATATAAGCTGCCATACGTTAAGGTTGAAACACAGGATGGAAACACTCAGGACTCACTCTGAAATGTGTTTCCACTGTATTATATCAGCAAATGGAGGACACTAAAAGCTTCCTCTCATACAACACACAACCTTCCCCGCTGCAGAGAATAACACCATGCAGTGCTTTCACTCTGCAGCTCGCTATTCCTCATCTCAGTCCTTGTAGGTCACCATGACATCTCCCAGTGTAATAAATGTGCTTCACAGTATTTCATGCATGCCTGTTCTCCTGCACATGCGATACGTCAGCGCTGTGAACTCTCGCCTGTCTTTGTATTTTTGCTGAGTTTCAAAATATTATGCTCTTCTTTCTTCTTCTATATATATACAGGAAGAAATGTAAGAGCATCCTCAGCAAATATCGTGTCACAGTACCAAGGTGAACTTCTGTTAATGTCTGATTTGGTCGGCAAAGTTTTCTTCAAAATTAAAACGATAAACACATTAATGGATAAGTAATTATTATCTAATGATATAAAACACGTATTATTAAGAAATTGGCCATTCTGCATAATGAGTACTTTTACTTTTGCACTTTTAATTGTAATATGATCTGATCTGAGTCCGTGTTCCTCCTCTGGCTGTGGTGATGTATCACTCCTCTCTCAGGACTCTCAGGAAACAGCCAGTGCTGATTCTACCATATCCCAGCATGCACTGCTTCCTGGTGCTCTCTGTCCTGGCATGGCCTGCGCCATCAGGTGGATTTTAAACACTGATGTGATGCTCTGTGCAGCTCACTGATCTGCAGATGTGTTCGGGTCCTGTGGTGGAAAACACTCTGCTTGCTGGGCATGTATCCCTCCGTGTGAGTAAGCACCCAATTTCCTCCCCACATGCTGTTATTGCCTCTCATCCAGAGGGAGATTGGGCTAAGTAAGTATCCGCTGACTTGATACTGTGGTGTTTTATCACCTCTGATGAAATTAGAGGGGCTGAGGTGGAGAGGACCAGACAGAGAGAGAGAGAGGAGAGACTCGCTGGTAATGTGTGTCAGCTGAAACAAACCTTAGTGCTCAGACAGTGTGTGTGACAGATGGAAAAAATGCAGAACTACTGACTGTACGACGGATTATATTACAGGTATTGGGAATAAAACGCTGACAGAACCTCCAGTATTGTAGTACAAAAACGACTATGTATTTAGCCAAAAATATATGTGTGTGTCATTAACTTTGCAGACCATTTAAATGCACAAAAGCCTTTATAACACACTACAGGAAAGGGGAAATCCAAAAAGCGGAATAGGGCCACTTTGATTCAAAATTGAACAAACACTAAAAAGTATACGTGCTGCAAATGCCTTGTGATAAAGTGCAGCGAGAAAACAATTGAAAAATGTGGACGATTAAAAGCATACATTCAAAGCAATGAAGAATGCAATTTTGTAAATAATACAAAAATAAGGCTGTTTAAGAAACAGAAACAATAGACTGACAATAGACAGAGAAATTGGAAAGCTCTAAAAGTTGTTTTTGAGGGAAATGGCTTTCTGTAGAGCCAAATATCCTGTTTTAAAAAGGCTTTTACTGTGACACCATGAGATTATTTCCCAGATAATATGAGTGGACTCTCTTCAGTAGCTCAGGGTTTTAGAGCCTGTTGCTACTATGAGAACCTCTCATAAATATTCACTGTTTTCTTTCCTTTATCCTCATGATTACACTTTATCTGTGTTTTGTTTCTCTGAGGTAGTCTGGCTTTGTTCAGATGTTTCACCTCCTCTGACCTCCGATAGCATTTGGTGAGAAGCCGGAGAAACAGGGAGTGAGGCGAGGTGTTTATAGAGGAGAGGGTCACTGGGGTGAGCTTTAACTCCTCACAAGTGCTCCCACTGCAGTAACTCAGAGAGAGAGATAAGGTATCCCAGTGTGTGTGTGTGTGTGTGTGTGTGTGTTTGTGTGTGTGTGGGGACTTGGGCCTGCGCTGGAGCTCCCACTCGGACAGATTTTGTTTCCTATCCTCCCACGTGAAGGCGTTTATTTACACAGTCCTGCTGTGTTTCGTCGAAATGTTTGTGATGAGAGCGCTCGCCGTAAACATCATTAACCCAGAGGAGAGAGTCCCTGAGGAAACTGTCTGATGTCCTGCAGACACACACACACACACACACACACACACACACACACACACACACACACACTGCAGCAGTAGACATCATCAAACACTCACAAGACAGCTGAGATTATCAAACGTCTGTCTCAAGTTTTACCGACCGAAAGCTGAGAAGGAATTTGTTCATCATTTCTTCATGCCTTGTAACCTCGATTCTTCTAGCTTACAGAGATTTCTTCGACCCGATTTATACATTATCTTATTGTGGGTGAAGTATTCCCTTTGACTCTCAAAAGATTCATGATAATCCAGGGGTGTTTTTGTGTCTTTGAGTGTAAAGTTTAGTGTTTAGTTGTTAGCTGTTTCACCTGTTTGCCGTTAGCTGTTTTCTGTTAGCTGTTAGCTGTTAGTTGTTAGCTGTTAGCTGTTAGCTGTTTTCTGTTAGCTGTTAGCTGTTAGTGTTAGTTCTTAGCTGTTTTCTGTTAGCTGTTAGCTGTTTTCTGTTAGCTGTTAGTTGTTAGCTGTTTGCTGTGAGCTGTTAGTTGTTAGCTGTTAGCTGTTGGCTGTTTTCTGTTAGCTGTTAGTTGTTAGCTGTTTGCTGTGAGCTGTTAGCTGTTAGCTGTTAGCTGTTAGGTGTTAGCTGTTAGCTGTTTTCTGTTAGCTGTTAGTTGTGAGCTGTTTGCTGTGAGCTGTTAGCTGTTAGCTGTTAGCTGTTTTCTGTTAGCTGTTAGTTGTTAGCTGTTAGTTGTTAGCTGTTAGTTGTTAGCTGTAAGCTGTTAGCTGTTTTCTGTTAGCTGTTAGTTGTTAGCTGTTTGCTGTGAGCTGTGAGCTGTTAGCTGTTTGCTGTTAGCTGTTAGCTATTAGCTGTTGGCTGTTGGCTGTTTTCTGTGAGCTGTGAGCTGTGAGCTGTTAGCTGTTTGCTGTGAGCTGTTAGTTGTTAGCTGTTAGCTGTTAGCTGTTTGCTGTGAGCTGTTAGTTGTTAGCTGTTAGCTGTTAGCTGTTTTCTGTTAGTTGTTAGCTGTTTGCTGTTAGCTGTTAGCTATTAGCTGTTGGCTGTGAATCGTTTGTATTTACATTTTTTACCTTGATTTTCGTGCTATCAACTTTTTTTTAAATTGATCACAGCTGGTCACATGTCTGTATTACATCAGGCGTCCCTTTGTCCCCGCTCTGTGAGTTAGCTTCATGTCTGCTGTACACCGTGTTGGGGTAGGTAGGTACTCGAGAAAATAATGCATTACACATCACTAGTTACTCAAAAAAAGTATTGCCTTACTTACTAAATTACTCACTGCTGAAAGTAATTGGTCACACTACTAGTTACATTGCTTTTGGACTCTGTAACATCACCTGAGATGCACAAATAACAATATCAAGTTAAATCTCATTAAACCCAGATCAGCACACATCCTCAATCTAATAATCCGGAACACAGACCTCTGTTTCTGCTCTTGGTTTGAACATAATGTTTTTTCTTTAGCTCAGTTTCCATCATCACTCTTCTCCAGGTAGCTTGTAAAGTGTTCCTGTCTGATGGCGCCCGCTCGTTACCTGTTTCTTGCTCAATATGTTTGGGAAAGATGTTGATTCCACCGTGGAAACGGGCGACATTTCCTCCATGATGTTTGCTGCGACTGTTTATCTCTGCTATGAGACGTTCTGCTCCGTCTCCTCATCCATGAACTCAAGAGTGCAGCGTAAGAAAAGGGACGCTAGATTTATTTTTCTGTCCTCTCGTTATGCAGATAAATGAAGACCTTAAGTAGCTGTAATGTAATTCCGTCTGTCCAACAGTAACACGTCAAACTACAGACAAATGTAATCTGATTACAGTAACACATTACTTTGCGTGTTACCCCGAACACTGGCTGTACACCATCATCCCACCACTCTCCTATATCCCCTCACCTGTATATCCTGTCCCCTGTGCGCCTGCAGTGATCCTCTGAGTGTTTCTGATGGCGGCGCTCAGCAGACGAGGGTTTCCCGCTGCGTCTCACTGCCTGGGTGTTAGCCAACTCATCCTCTGAGCCGGCGTGTGATTACAGAGCCACATGGACGTATCATACAGTCCTCAGATGAAACAGTAGCTGGTAGAAATTGAAGGGATTTACTTTGAGTGACAGGATTCCCATCATTTATTCCCCCCTCCTTCAGAAAAAATCTTACGTAACTGCTCTGATAGTGGCTGCTTCCTGCTGAGAGGAATAACATTGTCTGATGAGGATTGCATATATAAAAACATATAGAGCTTTTCTCCCCATGCTACATGTCTCTGCTTCCTCTCCTTCCTCCTGATCGTTGACCAGCCTTCCCCCGCTTTTCCCCCTTCTCCCTCTCGAGTGTGCCAGCCAGGCTGTGTAAATTTGCTCGGGATAATAGTGGACGTACGGTGCCAGCTTCTGGAGTTGTGGCTGCAACGGCTTGTTACCCAGCAGGAGTAATGGCTGTCTCCCCCTTCCTCCTCCTCCTCCTCCTTTCCTCCCTCTCCTCCTCTGTCTTTCTTTAAGTTTCTCTCACACACACTGTCTGGTTCTTCCCGCTCACTTTCACAGGCCATCATTTGCCGTTTCTGTCCCCGTTATTAGTCTGTTTGAAGCTCATAGACTATTTGTCAACGTGGAAATGTTGAGTTCCCCACAGTTTTATGTTAGAAAACCCAGCACTATAGAAACTGCCCAACAGATTTTGTTACAGTAGGTGAATAGTCTAAGAGTCCGTTTTAACCAGAAAAAGGCCATATTTGTACTCCCTAGCGTCTGATTATGATTCATTTTGGGTACATTTTGAAGTTTTGGTGGACTCTGGATCACTTGGATTGGACACATGGCTTATCTATTTCAAAATAAATTGTCCACAGTAGAGATAATCATTTTAATTTGTGCTCTCTATATCCAATGGTTGCAACACTACTCGTGGTAGTTAGATAACAGTAGTGACAGTTAAAAATATATGTATACACGGCAGTTATTAACCGATTGTGTTACAGTAAGTTAATTAAGAGTCAGGCCATCATTCAGCATTTCTGTCACCCTTATCTCAATAACTCTTATTGCTCTCCCCCTTTTCCTCTCGCCTCCCTCCTCCAGCTGCAGCTTGATCCCAGTGACACAAATGATGGGAGAATCAGTGTAGCTACTGAAATGGAAGCCATTGTTTTTTCATGCGATCTCCTTCATCACTATTACTTTCCTGAGCCGGCGATGTTTCACACACTTGGAAAGGAGTCTCACATCTCAGCTCAGTTGCAGATTGTTGGTTTTTTTGCAGCTTATCTGTGGATTTGGAATGATTATTTGACAGAGGGTTCGGTGCCTTACTCCGATTGGGCAACCGCACAGCACAGGTCAGAGTCCAGCTTTATTTATCAGAGGCAACTGCAGGCAGATAACCCGCTGCAGGGAGAGTCTGAGGGTAAAGAGAGCAAATACCTCCACACTCACCAGCGCACAGAGACACACTCTTGCATAATGCTGCTGCTCTCATGCACACAAAGTCAAACATCACAATGTTTTTGTCCAAATGCGCTTGAGTTTTTGTATAACTAATGATTAATAAAATGGATATAATGACTTAGGCTGTGATCACACTGTAGTTAGGCAATCAAATGTGATTCACCAGAACAAAAAAACAAGATGAATCATTGCTTTTGCGAAAGGGGATGCACCCTAACGTTTCTCTGATAATGATGATAGGAACAAATCCGTGTTTAAGTGGGCTGGATGAGAGCTAGTTAACGTTAGCTGTTAGCAGTTAGCAGTTAGGTCTTAGCTGTTATTTGTTAGCGGTTACTTGTTAGTTTCTAGCTGTTAGCCGTTAGCAGCAAACTGAGGATCCATAGAGTTACATTATGGTGAGTTCAAGCTCTTTTTAGTCAAATAAGCATCAGTTCAAGTTAAAGTTGTTATGATGTGTTCAGATGTAATCTTTTAAAATGTAGTTTTTGTGCGATAAACTTGAATAAACCCATTTGTTTGAAGAAGATATTTTCACAGCAATTCAAAGAAAGATATTAGAGGGAAATATGACTTACTAGACCAATTTATTAACGTGATGTTGAGTTGTTCGAATGAAATTGTGTGGCATTTTACTGGTATTTTGAGCCCATTGAATACACACACACACACACACACACACACACATACACACACACACACACACACACAGGTGCTGCCCTTGTTTGGGTTTGTGTTTGTGTCTCTGCCGTCCTCTTTCTCTCTCTCTCTCTCTCTCTCTCTCTCTCTCTCTCTCTCTCTCTCTCTCTCTTCGTGTTCGCTCTGCAGCACGTTAATGACCTCCCGTTTATGTAATCAGATTTCAGAGAGTGAGCCTCTCATTTATTTTATTCCAGTCTGCTCCACACAGGACGCACGACTGCCAGCTCGTCCACACCGCTGCCCCCCCCCCCGACCCCCTGAGCACCGAGGGTCGCCAAGTCCATCTGTCGCCCCAACAACTCTTAAATGTGATAAAGATCTCACCGAAGAGGCAGTCTGAGATGTGAGGAGTCGTGTAATGCTTCGTGCTAATGTGACCATTTTAACGAGTGGCTTCACTAAACTGCCCACAGCATGTTATTTGATGAGGAGAAAATAGTACACATTTTACTAAGGCTGCCCTCTCCTAGCCTGATGCATTTGTCTCTGTTAAACAGAACATGTTAAGCGATGCTTTTAAGGACTTTCATTGACAAAAACATTCCTGCACAATCACAGTTTGTGACATTATCTGAGGAAAAGAAAGGAGTCTGATAAATGTAAGGTATCATCCAAGTGTGATTTGACTAAACTGCTTCAAGTTTATCATTTCGATATCCTGTTGATCATGTGAGTAATCAGTCATTTGGTCTTAGACACCAAAGATTTATGTTATGTTATGATGCATTTTTCAAGCATTTTCAAGTCACTCATGAGCACATTTCTGATAAACACAAGAAATGTAAAAGTGTTTTTTAAGGCTGTCTTTGACTAAAAAAAATCCTGCACCTAAAAGTTGAACAAGATCACATCCTCTGTGACACAATGAATGCATAATTCAAAGGTACATTAAGTGTAATTTACGGTTAGAATTAGTGGCTTTACTCAACTGGAAATGATCTTTTATCTTTTTTCATGTCCATTTGTCAATTATTTTACTAATTCATTTTGGTCATAACCAACTTGGATTTTTTAAGCACTTTTATGAGAACGTAACAGAAGATTTCAAGTGAGGCTTTTCAGAGCTCTTCTTCCTACAGCTAACATGTTCAGTTGCACTCCAGTGAAAGAAATCCCCGCCTCTGTGACATAATCCCAACGATGATGTTATATTTGAAATTCCTTCTGTTTGCCTGAGATTCAGATGAAATCTCGAGCGCAGTGTGCCTCCATTTCTCCTGTCCTTAATAATTTATACAGACATGATTCATTCTCCAATCCTCCAGCCTCTGAAACACCTCTCATGTTGCATCCTCCCACTTCCTGTTCAGCTGGAGTGACAGGAAGCTGCAGCGAGCTTCAGGGAGGCTTAAGGGTTTGATAGATTGTGTATGGTGTCAATCAAAGCGCCTGATTTACTCCCCCTGTGTGTAATGTGTGTGTGTGTGTGTGTGTGTGTGTGTATAATGTGTGTGTTGAGGTGAGCTCTGAGCCCTCCGCTGACATCCGCTCTCGTTATTTTCTTCGCCCGCCGAGGATTCGCTCGCTCCTCGACGAGGCCTTCGTTTACAATTCAGATTTATGGAAATACGTGGTAATAGAAAGCTGTTTTCAGGGGGATGACAGACAGCGATGATGATGAGGAAGTGTAGAGGAAGATCAGGATTCAACTTAATAAGAGGAGCACTGTGAGTGTGTCAGCAGAAACACAGATTGAGCAACAACAACATGTATGTTCCTGTGTGTCGGATGTCTATCGGGGCCTTTGAGTGTCGGAGTGGATGTGGGGAGGGGAAATCATTTCAACAACAATGACTGAGTAATCTCTCTCAGTGCATGTCAGAGGTTTGAGGCGTAATACCAGTGTGTGTTTGCTCAAACAGAGTTTCAAGTGTGTGTGTTTAGGGGATCTAAAGATGAGGTTACATGCACGTGCCCATGTTTGCATTCAGGGATAAGAAGCCATGCAGAGACTCCATTATTCCTGTTTCATGACGCTTCTCTTGAACATGTGTGTGTTTAAATAATCCCATTTGATTAATAACTCTGAATGAAGTCAGACAGACGCAGACAGGGTCGCTTGGAAATGTAATCTGTTACTATTACCTGTAAAGTAATCCTGCTAGTAACCACCAAGTTTAAGAAATGTAAAAGTAATCTGATTTATTTGATTTTGTAACTGTAAGCGAATACGTTTTTGGATCCTGATAACGTAATCCCGTTCCAGTGCTGTTGAATTCTGGATTCGAAGTGTTCAGTTGCTCCAAAAACAAGTTAAACAATAATGAAAACAAGGTGTTTTCACTTGAAATGAGTGCAACAATCTGCCAATAGAACAAGTGAAAATGTGCTTGGTAAGATTTCTTGAAATAAGAAGGGATATTTAGATAAATCATATCTTGTAATTATCTGGAGAACTCATTCTGAACTATATTTGACGAGAATCAGGAAATGCTGTGTTATAATATAAGCCGCGAATGCTCAAAGTGTTTCTGTTTTCTGATGTTAGTTGGTGATTTCCTAAGAAATATGTAAAAAACGATGTGTTTCGTCTGAGATACAAATTAATTGACTTAACAAGATGATGCATTGTCTAAAAACAAGACCTGATATCTCACTGCAGTGTTACTTCTGAAGTTATTATGTCTTATAGCAAGACATATTCTGAGTAGATATTAGACAAATATACTTGGCAAGATTTCAAGTTTTTCTGCTTAATTGTGGACAAGTCATTTGGTCTTAGCCTACTAAGATAAGTTATTTCATTATTTATTTTTCGATCATTTGTAAGTCACTTATGAGCACATTTCTGGTAAACACAAGAAATTAAAACGTGTATTTACGGCTGTTTTTGACTAAGAAACCTGCACCTAAAAGTCAAATACGATCACATCCTCTGTGACACAATGAGTGCATCATTCAAGGTATTAAGTGGAAGTAATCTGATTTATTTTATTTTGTAACTGTAAGCGGATACGTTTTTTTGTATCCTGATAATACTGTTCCAGTGCTGTTGAATTTTCAATGCTAAGTGTTCAGTTGGAGTGTCCTCAGAGCACATGCTTAATTGTGTTCATTCATTCTCTGTTCTTCTTCTTCTGAATTACACAATTTTGTAGCCGTAGGTCTGAGCCTAGCACACATGGAGCCTGCAGAGAAACAAAGCAGATTATAAAAGGGAGCGCGCAGCAGAAGCAGCGACTCTCTAATCTGATTTTATGAGCTAGTTTCCTCCATTAATGTGATGGCATTTGAAACATTAAGCATAATGGAAACGCTCCAGCAGCATCCCAGCAGGCAGAGGGATATGCTTTTGGTTTCTGAGGGTGTTACTTTGCTTCTGTGTCATTTCCTGGTGGATGGAGGATTCAGAGGAGTTTTTTCTCGGAAGCCGACGGATGGGAGCTGGCACTGGAACAGAGGAATCTATTTCCTATTGAGACAAAGAAAGTATAAATATAACTCCAGCTCAACAACTGGAGAAAGTCTCTCATTATCTCTGCTCCTCACACAGAGAAGACTAATGGACTCACCTCTTCGTCTAATGGCTGTTTGATGGGCTCCTATAGAAGAAGAAGGACTCCCTTCAGGGGAGATTACCCTCTTTTTTTATTTATTTTATTTAGTGACATAGGAGTTACAAGACAAGTGCATACAAGTACAGTGTCACAGATACACAGAAGACATTACGGTGAATTTACAAGTAAAGACAAATAACAAATTACAAAATATACATGGAGACAAAAAATGTGTGCGTGTGTGTGTGTGTGTGTGGCCTAGCATTACTATACTTTTGGGGACCTACATCTGTTTACACAGTCACGTGTGGGGACTCGCCTCCCTTATGGGGACATAATGGAGGTCCCCAATCATTAATTTTAGGGTGAATGCTTGGTTAGGGTAAGGGTTAGACATGTGTTGGTTATGGTTAGGATAAGTCTCCAGGAAATGCATGTAAGTCAATGTAATGTCCCCTGAAGTGATGTATACATGGTATGTGTGTGTGTGTGTATATATAATAGTCATGTATCCTGGGGGGGGGGCATGTAAATAGTAGCATGACCTTAAAGACCTTAAAGAAGTAGAAAGGGGTGGTAGCTGATATCGGAATGAGGATTATGGATTAAATTGATCAATGAATGGGTTCCAGTACCCCTCCTATTTTCACCCTCAACACATCCACGTCCATGAGCAAAACGTTTGTTGATTTTTGTTGTGTTCCGAGCTGTCTCTTTAATTTGCGGTGTATCACTTCTCCTTAAGCATTAGGATGTCACGCTTTACATTAATGACTCAGGGAATAACGCATTAATCCAAGGCGTGAAATCACAATCTGCCTTTTCTTTTTCTTCTTCCTCTTCTCCCATCCAACAACAATGGATTTATAGCTGCGTAAACGGATTTCTGGTTTATGTTCTTCATCTTTCGCGGCACAATTGCTGTAAATATGAATTTGAGAGATACAGGAAATTTGTTAAGAAGCTTAGGATATGGTGACGAAGAGGGAGAATACAAATGAAAAGACCTGCTTCCTGTTGCAGGGCCACAGAGGTTTGACAGCTGCTTCTGATCCGGAGGCCACTTCCTAAATCCAGATTCTGGCTCTGTTCAAGCCACGGTTTGCAAAGCTCTTCAGGTCATATTCTCTCATTTCTGGAGCTTTCTGCTGCGTCTTTTCATGAGATAATCAGACACAATGCAGCTCCTCTCAGGGACCGGTTTGTTGAACAAGCGCTCAGAAGCTTCGCGGCTAACAGCGTGCCAAAACACCGCTCTGTGTGCCTGACTGTTCATTATGTATGGGAAGTTTTGCTACACACAAAAACAAAAACTGGCTTTCCTCCGAGCCATGATCACAGCCTGTGCATGTGCAGGAATGTGAGTCTCTCTTCTCTCTTTTCCTGCCTCCATGTCTGCCAAAGAGACTGTGGGATGAGGATGGAAACGCACCGACAATGATCCTGATACCCTGAGGATTCTTTATATTCTTATGTGATGTAACACACTTGAGTTGTTGACAGTTTGTCAGAAACAGGATGTATTTTCTGATGACATCTGTTCTCTGTGTGTTCAAATATTGCTGAGGTAGTGTGCTGACTTTCCCTCAGTCATGCCCTGCTGTTCTTCTGGGTCAGTAGGTAACAGTCTCAGTATGAATCACTCCTGGTTGCATTTATATGTTAATTTGCTTCTCGCTAATTCTGACTTGTCATAAACAACAGGAAGCGTTGAAAGGCTGATGCGGCGTTATTTCTTCTTCTTTTAAAGTCGACTCGTCGGCTGCACGGCACAGAGGAGTGTCTGTCAAGTGCAACAAAGAGCTGGTCATGCAATCACTTCAAACAAAGACATTTCCTGGAGCTGTATGAAAGGATAACCTTTATTTACAGCGTGCAGTCGCTGCCTCTGCAGCTGTTGCCCCAACATGAGGGACCCATGCATACATCTGAGGGGCAGAAGAGGCAGAAAAAAGGCGAGAAAGATGGATGGGAGTAAATGTTGTATGCACACATACGATTAAGGGGCGGGGGTGTAGCGGGAGCTCTAAAGGGCAAAAGGCTGCGGGGCTTGTGCAGAGCGCTGGCTCAGCACGAGGCTGATTATACCTCCAAAGGGATCCACTTTGCACATCTAGCATGTACAAACTCAAACAAAGGAGCATGGCAACGTGCAGGCAGCTGTACGAGAGGAGGGGGGGTTGCTTTCTGCTTTTTTTCAGAAGCAATGGCACTTTTATGACCATGCTAATAAAGTGCTTCTGGGACGGAGCGCCTCACACACGCCTGGAACAGCTTGACTGGGCCTTAGGAGCCGTGTTTATGGACGCCTGGATCAATACTCTCCCCGAGGGTCTATATTTAAGTCTGAGCTGACTAGCGCACCCGTTGATCAAAAGGGGGTGAAAGGGGGGTGGTCGAGAGGTCATTACCAAATCTAGAATAAGGGCTCGAAAGGGCAGACACACATCAGCAAATCAAACCTCCAAAATTGGCTGAAGTGGCTGCCCGATAAATCATGTTTTCTTTAATCAACATCAAAGTATGGACTAAGAAAGTCCAAACACACATTAAGACTTACACAAATAACCTCGTTTGGTACAAATCCTCAATGTGGTTATTTTAAAGGGGCCCTATTATTCTGCTTTTGGGGGTTTTCGTCTCCTGTAGTGTGTTCTATAGGTTTTGGTGCATGTAAATGGTCTGCAGAGGCTGGTTTCAGACAGAGGGTGAAAAGACACTACATACTGATATACACCTGAACATCAGCAGGAGAGGACTCTTTAAAGTAGAGACACTACATACTGATATACACCTGAACATCAGCAGGAGAGGACTCTTTAAAGTAGAGACACTAAATACTGATATACACCTGAACATCAGCAGGAGAGGACTCTTTAAAGTAGAGACACTACATACTGATATACACCTGAACATCAGCAGGAGAGGACTCTTTAAAGTAGAGACACTACATACTGATATACACCTGAACATCAGCAGGAGAGGCCTCTTTAAAGTAGAGACACTACATACTGATATACACCTGAACATCAGCAGGAGAGGACTCTTTAAAGTAGAGACACTACATACTGATATACACCTGAACATCAGCAGGAGAGGACTCTTTAAAGTAGAGACACTACATACTGATATACACCTGAACATCAGCAGAATAGGGCCCCTTTAATAACTTAAATGATTATAAGAATATGTTAGCTTTATTATAATAATTTCCTCCAATATTGCAAATCATATCACAGTTGCAACATCAGTCAAATATTCTCAATTAGTTATTATTCCAACCCGTGCTGCCCTGCTCTCCTTCTTCTTCTACCTCAAAGTGTTTGTGAATTCTCGCCACATCTCTCACCCTTGATTCCCTGCACCCCACTGCTGGAAAAAAAATGCAAATGTGGAAAGCGTGACAAACGATGCAGGTCCGTCTCTGACACGCCGAGTCCCCCCCGGCCCCACCCTCCCCGGCGTCCCCGTGCCGATCCCCAGCTTACCTCCACGGTAATTACCCTTGTTGGATCGCTACGCCTAATCATACTTCATTTTGGGATGCTCTGCCATTGTCTCCACTTGTTAACCCTCCGACGCTCGGTTCTGATGGAGCTCTCTGATAATAATAAAGAACGAGGCAACATACTCTACGGAGGAGCCGTGTGCAGATTCAAAACGTGATTGTTTTGCCGCTGGAGATTAATCCCTTTACCGTTCTAATCGTGTCAGCAGGAGATGAATAGCATAAAAAGGATAATAAAGAACGTAATAGAAATGTTTTAGAAGAATTAAAAGGTTCAGACTTCTGTAGAAAGCCTCAAAGAGCACAGAGCGAGGGGAGGGGATGGGGGAGTGTGAGGAAGTGGCTCCAATTTGTTCTCACTTTGTTCCAGTAATAAGATCCAGGCCTAGCTTTTCCACTGGCCTGGATAATGAAGTGCTGGGGACGGACTCACGGTCTCTGTGGCTCAGAGTCGGAGGGATGAATGCAGACTGAGCCTGATGTATGTTTTTATAGATGGATGTAGAAAAGAGACAAAAGATAACTGTGTTGAGAGACTACAGTTTCAGCTGTTTGCTCGTTAGAGGGGCTTATCTAGTCCTCACTCTTGTGTTATTGTTGGATTTTCGGCGCTTTCATCCAAATATGTATTCATGGTTAGGATTTGGTCACACGTTATTGTTATTGTAGGATTTTTTAAGATTGAAATCAAAGTAATATTTTTTGTTAAGCATGCAAATAACAACATCAGGGCTCTCTTTTATCTCATGATAATGTTCTAATGTTAATTATGCACCTCCTTAAGAGCATGGTGTTGCAAGTTTAGAAACGTAAGCTTGAATTTGTTAATATCAGTATTTAGTGTCTCTACTTTAAAGAGTCCTCTCCTGCTGATGTTCAGGTGTATATCAGTATGTAGTGTCTCTACTTTAAAGAGTCCTCTCCTGCTGATGTTCAGGTGTATATCAGTATGTAGTGTCTCTACTTTAAAGAGTCCTCTCCTGCTGATGTTCAGGTGTATATCAGTATTTAGTGTCTCTACTTTAAAGAGTCCTCTCCTGCTGATGTTCAGGTGTATATCAGTATGTAGTGTCTCTACTTTAAAGAGTCCTCTCCTGCTGATGTTCAGGTGTATATCAGTATGTAGTGTCTCTACTGGGACATGTCTCCATGCTTTAATGTTCAAAAAGCTCTTTATTTTTCTCATACTACCTGTGCTGCAGCACCTCTTTTCACCCTCTGTCTGAAACCAGAGCCCAGTCTGCTCTGATTGGTTAGCTGGTCGTCTCTGTTGTGATTGGTCAACCTGCTTATCACGTACAATGTGTTAGAGTGCTAGCCAATAGAAGCGCAAGTGTTACATAGTGATGTAACAATGTTCTGGAGGTAAAGAAAAAGGAGTTTAACTGAAAGGGAACCCCCCAAAAAGCCTAATAGGGCCTCTTTAAGTCTGACGATTCATTGCAAAGACTCCTCCCAGGCTGTATGTGGAGTTGAGTTGTTAGAAGTGCTGTCTCACTGTGTGTCAGTGTGAGTCAGGTCAGGATCATTTCCGTTCCTGTAACCTGCCTCTCTTTGTCCAGCGGCTCCTCTGCAGCGTTATGGTTTCCTCTCATTGTCTCCTCTGCAGCTCATCGCCTCACTGAGGATGACCGCTGACCTCTTCCAACAGTGAAAGCTAATGAAGAGCGTTTTCCACTTGAGTCAGACGTGTTTCCTCCGCAGGATGTTTAGTCATACTGTGATATCTAACACTCTTTCTTTTTGTTTTGTTTTCCAGAAACATGTGAAGACCCCCGTGGAGATTTGACCTGCACGTAAGCCTTCAGAACAAAAAAGGCAACGGTCCCCTCTCTTCTTCTTCCCGTCGTCCATTTTCTCTGCTTCCAGTTTCCTCGCGGAGCCGTTAATCATGGAGGGCCGGCGGGCTTCACGCAGGACTTTATCAGCGGACCCTAAAGTTGGAGCGTTAGCCACTCTGATTGGCTTGTGGCTCTTAGTGGCCCCCGCTTTCTGCACTGGGCAAACATTCACTACTTTCCACCCTGAGCGTCGGGACTGGCTCTTCAACCACCTGACGGTCCACCAGACAACAGGTGCACTTTACATCGGAGCCGTTAACCGTGTCTACAAGCTCTCGGGCAACCTGACCCTCCTGGTGTCACATGATACCGGCCCAGAGGACGACAACAAGGCCTGCTACCCCCCCCTGATCGTCCAGCCCTGCTCCGAGCCCCTGGTCTCCACCAACAACGTCAACAAGCTCCTGCTCATCGATTACTCCCAGAACCGGCTGCTGGCGTGCGGCAGCCTCTACCAGGGAGTCTGTAAACTCCTCCGATTGGACGACCTCTTCATCTTAGTGGAGCCATCCCACAAGAAGGAGCACTACCTCTCCAGCGTGAACCAGACGGGCACCATGTACGGGGTCATCGTGCCGTCGCAGGGCCAGGACGGCACGCTGTTCATCGGCACCGCGGTGGACGGGAAGCAGGACTATTTTCCCACCATCTCCAGTCGGAAGCTGCCCCAGGATCCAGAGTCTTCGGACATGCTGGACTACGAGATGCACACCGACTTTGTGTCCTCGCTCATCAAGATCCCGTCGGACACTCTGGCTCTGGTGTCTCACTTCGACATCTACTACGTGTACGGCTTTGCCAGCGGCGGCTTTGTTTACTTCCTGACGGTGCAGCCGGAGACGCCGGAGAACAGCATGTCATCGAGCGGCTCCAACAACGACCTCTTCTACACGTCGCGCATCGTCCGCCTCTGCAAGGACGATCGCAAGTTCCACTCCTACGTCTCCTTACCCATCGGCTGTGTGAAGAACGGCGTGGAATACCGTTTGCTTCAAGCCGCTAACCTAGGAAAGCCGGGGCGTCTCCTCGCCGCCTCGCTCAACATCAGCGCCACGGACGACGTGCTCTTCACCGTCTTCTCGAAGGGACAGAAGCAGTTCCACCGGCCACCAGACGACTCGGCACTCTGCGTGTTCTCCATCAAAGACATCAACGCTCGCATCAAGGAGCGCCTGCAGTCCTGCTACCAGGGCGAGGGAAACCTGGAGCTCAACTGGCTGCTGGGGAAGGACGTGCAGTGCACCAAGGCGGTGAGTTCCTGCAGTCATTTCACCTGTTTCTGAATGTTTTTGTGTTGGAATAAGGCGTTTTATCTAAATGCCACACAAATAACATAATGATCACTACACTTACATGTTTTATTTACATGTATAGCGTATTTGGTGTCAACACTTATCCTGACTAGTCCTTTTACATACACCAGTCTGATAATCCATTAAGATATGTTCCTCTGATTATTATTATGTCTTTATTTAACAAGGACAGTGCATACAAATAGATCAATCACATTTATCAGTAAAACTATAACGTTATAATTCATGTCAACTAAAAAAAACAAATCACCGTCAAATAAATGTTGAGAAAAAGAGTGAAAGTATTTTATGAAAACCTTTACTATGGTCCACAAATTCTACTTGTACTCAAATCTAAGGATTAACATTGTGTGAATGAGGTCTATATTGGCCATGCATACAAATACATTAATACATACCAGCAGATTTACGAGTACAACTTTAATGTTAGAATTCACGAAAAAGTAAATCACAGTCAAATTAATGTTGAGAAAAAGAGTGAAAGTCTAGTCAAAATAATTCCAAAAATTTCCTTTTTTTTAACTCAAAGCTAAGGATTAATGTTGTTTTAATAGGGTCACATATAATATTTATTACCTATACAATGAAATATGCATTTTGCACGTGGCTTATTGGGATATGTCACCACCCCCACAGTTTACTTTTGCACAGATAACTGAGCGTGTAGTGAGATCCCATAGAAATGCATTAGAGGACTTTTTTTCTGTTCGAGATTTAATCAGCTTTCAACCAATGAGAGGCAAGAGGACCCTGAATGGAGCAGAAATCCCCTTCTTGTTTCCTCCCCTAAAATACATCTCGAGCAGTTTGGGAACGACCAAAACTTCTCAGTGAGCCGAGAAGCATTTAGAGTTTTTGAGGGCGTGTGCTGTAATGAAAATAAACACAGCAATCCTCAGTTAAACGCTCTTCATCGCTTCGGATAACACTCTGTCTGTTATCAAATGACTCACACACTACATGTAATTATGTCAAATTGTTGTGCGGCTCTGATATCACAGAGCGTCCACTTTCAAGTGCATTTCAATGAGATATAAAGGAGAGGGGAATGTGTTTCTGCACCACCATCAAAGCCATCAAATCTCCTCGAGCTAAATACAAACAAACACAACCAGAGAAAGTAGTAATGGGGGGGGGGGGGGATACATGGTGTAAAACAAGGCCATGCATCTGCTGTATGTTGTCAAGAAGAATTAAGTTTCTTGATTCCCCCCCGATCCCAGGAGAGTCCTGTCCTCTGTGCTTTCATGCTGTAATTGCTAATAGGAATTTAGGAATATTCAGACTTAATGATGAGCTGAGTGTAAGTCTGTGTGTGTGTGTGTGTGTGTGTGTGTCTGTGTGTGTGTGTCTGTGTGTGTGTGTCTGTGTGTGTGTGTTTAAGCTTTAATGATACCCCTTACTATGATGAGAGCCACTGATCAGCGTCCTTTGTTGCTAATCCCCCCGGGGTCACTCGATCGACCACTCTTATTAAAATCAGAACATTCCCCATTAGCACGATGTCAGAGGTGATGTCAGGAGGAGGGGGCGGGGGGGGGGGGGGGGGTTCGGAGTGTATGCAGATGACATTGCTACCTACCTAGCTGTGGGAGTTTAAATTAGCCCCTTTTCCACAAGAAGTCCCAATCATCTCAGTGTGCTGTGGACCTGCAGAGCTGCCCCTCCCACTCTAATCTGCACACACACTGCACACACACTGCACACACACTGCACACACACTGGCAATAACTGCTTTTATATTACACACCAAGGAAACACACACTTTTCATGTCTTTTCACAGAGATAAGAAACACAGAGCATGTCCTCGTGCTCAATGAGCAGCCAATAAAGCCACAGTATGAGAATAGAAGTCTCTGAGAAACCCTAGTATGATTTTGTTGGGGTTCTCCCTTTTTCTTTTAGTGTGTTATATAGGTTTTAGTGCATGTAAATGGTCTACAAAGGCTAAAATCCCTGTGTTCCCTCTAGCGAGAGTTTCTCTTATCCACACAAATATTATTGTTCATCAACTTCTCACTGTGAAATCTTGAAGAAAACAGTTTTTTCTTTCATGTATTCTTGTACCCACACATATAAGAAACACAGAGCATGTCCTCATGCCCATATATATACAGAGCATGTCCTCATGCCCAGTATATATATATACAGAGCATGTCCTCATGCCCAGTGAGCAGCCAATAAAGCCACAGTATAATATGGATTATGCAGATACAAGTCAATGGATGAGGAACTCTTAAAGCCTATACAAATTACATTTAACCACTTGATATGTCAGCCATGCTCACGTCGCCCGCTTGCTGTTAAATCCCCCGCTCGCACAGTGTGGCGGCTTTAAAGTGTTCCACATGTTGTGTTTCTTGAATAAACATATTCCCCATCCTCACTGTGCGGTATTTTTAGAGCCTCAGATCCATGCAAACATGAGGTGAATCAAGGTTATATCAACCCGGAGACGTGTGTGTTTTCTGGTTCCTCTTTAAGTAAATCACACATACCTGGGTCTTCCTGTGGTCCGTTTCTAACAGCAGGAAGCCTTAATTACACACTCAGCTTGCGTTGCCTTTTGCACACGTTCCTCTGAGTGTACATGAGGCTGGGATTCAGACACAGCAGCCAATCAAAGATTTATGGTCCAGCCTGCTGCCATCTGGAGACTCACAGCGTCTCTGTCGTCTCTCCCATGATGGGTTTCCTTCTCTTTGTGTCTCTTTTTGACGCTGTCATCCTATCGCTTTCTGCTTATACCCTATGAACTCATTATTATCGTATTGAGAGAAATCCTGTAATGCATCCATTCAGAAGACTCCAATCTGTGTGTTATTGTTTTACAGGATTATGTTGAAAACTCGTTCTCTTGCATAGATTAAATACTGTGTTGTTCGATAAGGATTATTCACACAGGGTCTATTTTAGTCTCGGCTACAGATCTGAGATTTTTCTCCACTGCTGGGGAGATTTTTTTTACGATAAGGCAGGGGGAAAGCAAAAAAAACTGCAAGTAGGTGTACGAGAAAAACTCCAGCAAGCTCAGGGACTCCAGGGGATCTGAGTCAGCCAGGCGTTCATCATCTAAACAATCTAGATATAATCACCAGCAAATGGTCTGCGTCCCAACAGAGCTGCAGCATTTCAGTCTGCTCCCCATCTCTCAGTCTGATCTGCATGTTTAAAAAGTAGCTTTAAGGAGTTTGACGAGTATAAGAGAATGGAGTGCACGTTTTAAATACTGCAGCACAGCACTCTGAGCTATTTTAGGACGAGGAAAGCCATGAAGTGAAGAGAGAGGGGGGGGGGGGACTGTACGAGCGGAGGCGATTGTCTCCTGTCAGCAATATTGCTGTTGTTCCGCTCATGAAATCTGTGCAGTAAAGACAGGTTTTACTGCCGTGGCGTAGAGAGAGGATGTCTCAGAGGATGTGTCACTCAGCAGAGACTGATATAATATACAGTGCAGGCATTAAGAGAGGGGGGTATATATACAGTATATATATATACAGGCTTGGGGAGTAGCGGATAACATATAACGGGATTATCAGGATGATAGCTTTAAACTTTTAGCTTGAGCCAACGTTATATTGTGCTTCAGTTCAACTCTCACCAAAGAAACTAAGGAAGTGAGATGGCTCAACTACTCTTATTTCTATCTTTTGAAGAACTCATATTTGGCATTTTACTTGCTTTGTGCAAGCGTGCAATCCTTATTGTGAGCCCTGTAATCAAATATGTCTCCCTCTTTCTCAATATACATATTGAGTAGGTTAGTAAGAGGTTGGGAAAAGCTATCACGTCCCTTTTGGATTTGACATTTAAAGGACAACAAACAAATGCAGAGGATCTGAATGGAGCACTACGGCTTGCAGTGTGAGTGTAGCTTAGATAAAGTGTGGCCGTCTCCTTTGACTCCACATGGCACTTTGAGGCCACTGTCTCTGTCTCTGTGACCTGATTCAACTCCAGACCTTTACTCTGAGACACTCTGCAGCATCCAGCCTTCACTATCAAAGATATACGGTACAATCACTCCCAACAACTGCAGTAATGAGACTTTATGGCGGTGATTATTTGCTAATGAAAAGGTAAACACGGCTCCTGGCTCAGATGCATATCTCAGTTTCACGGTGTTATCATGCAGCCAGCGTCTTCCTGCAGAGTGTGATGAGAGGCCGGGGTAATGAGCCTCGAGGAGAGCAAGGTGGAGTTATTCAGGCGGAGCTGAAACATGTCTGCCGAGCGGAGACTCACCTCGCTCTGACCCCCCCCCCTCACCTGCCTCATCCCTCGTTTCCGACTCTCAAACTGCAACACAACTTCCACCAACGCTCTGCCTCTAGGTCGCTCTTATAAAAATATCCCTCGTCACCGGCTTGATCTTCAATCTCAGGATCCATGTATTTCTGATCCTCTCAAGAATGGAAGTAGTCATCACATACAGAGCATCTTATTTATTTCACCAGGCAGTATTTCATTTCACATTTACAGTCTTTCTTGAATCTTATTTCATATACAGTACATACAGACAAACATAGAATAAGTGAAAAGAGAACAAAACAGAAAGTCTTGCAACATAATCTGCACTATTTTATTCTACTCTGTTTCTTCTTGCACTATTTGTGTTGTTTTTTAAATTAGTTTTATTGTTGTATATCTTATATATATTTATTCTGCATTGTTGGAGGAGCTTGTGACTCATGCTTCTTTATCGCCCCTCTGTGTGCAGCCGGTGCCCATCGACGACTCGTTCTGCGGTCTGGACATCAACCAGCCCCTCGGGGGGTCCCAGCTGGTCACCGGTCACACTCTGTACACCGAGACCCGGGACCGCATGACCTCTGTGACCTCCTACGTCTACAACGGATACTGCGTGGCCTTCGTGGGAACCAAGAGCGGACGCCTGAAGAAGGTAAGCCCACTTCAACATCTCCCAGAGCGCTTAAAGAGGAGCTATTCTGCTTTTTTAGGGGGTTTTCCCCTTTCCTGTAGTGTGTTTTATACGTTTTTGTGCATGTAAATGGTCTGCAAAGACTAAAATCAGTCGCTTGGGGCTCTGGTTTCAGACAGAGGGTGAAAAGAGGTGCCGCAGCACAGGCAGTATGAGAAAAATAAAGAGCTTTTTGAACATTAAAGCATGGAGACATGTCCCAGTAGAGACACTACATACTGATATACACCTGAACATCAGCAGGAGAGGACTCTTTAAAGTAGAGACACTACATACTGATATACACCTGAACATCAGCAGGAGAGGACTCTTTAAAGTAGAGACACTACATACTGATATACATCTGAACATCAGCAGGAGAGGACTCTTTAAAGTAGAGACACTACATACTGATATACACCTGAACATCAGCAGGAGAGGACTCTTTAAAGTAGAGACACTACATACTGATATACACCTGAACATCAGCAGGAGAGGACTCTTTAAAGTAGAGACACTACATACTGATATACACCTGAACATCAGCACGAGAGGACTCTTTAAAGTAGAGAGACTACATACTGATATACACCTGAACATCAGCAGGAGAGGACTCTTTAAAGTAGAGACTCTACATACTGATATACACCTGAACATCAGCAGGAGAGGACTCTTTAAAGTAGAGACACTACATACTGATATACACCTGAACATCAGCAGGAGAGGACTCTTCAAAGTAGAGACACTACATACTGATATACACCTGAACATCAGCAGGAGAGGACTCTTTAAAGTAGAGACACTACATACTGATATACACCCGAACATCAGCAGGAGAGGACTCTTTAAAGTAGAGACACTACATACTGATATACACCCAAACATCAGCAGGAGAGGACTCTTTAAAGTAGAGACACTACATACTGATATACACCTGAACATCAGCAGGAGAGGACTCTTTAAAGTAGAGACACGACATACTGATATACACCTGAACATCAGCAGGAGAGGACTCTTTAAAGTAGAGACACTACATACTGATATACACCTGAACATCAGCAGGAGAGGACTCTTTAAAGTAGAGACACTACATACTGATATACACCTGAAAATGATCAGAATAGGTCCTCTTTAAACGCCTGTTGGAGGAGTCAGTGTGATATAAACACTATGTGCAGGTCCCACAGGGTGCAGAGTGTGTGAAGTGCTCCAGATGGATCATGGTCACAGAGAAACTTATCTCCTGAATATTTAATGCGGGCTGTCAGAGCGTTGAGGGGCGCCGGCCAGTGGTCAGCTGCTGTTAAGTGAGCTCTGGTGTTGAGTAACCTGCGCTGGCCCATTAATTTTAATAGGCACCTTTCTGCCTGTGGCCCGGTCTCTAAACTTCCTCCTCTCGGTGCGAGAATACAAACGCCACGGGGGGTTAAGGGCTGCTGGCCCGTTAATAATGATAGATTTGGCAGCCCAGCCACAGGAAACAAGGTATTAGATGAGATTGCTCGCTGACAGGATTGCAGGGTGAGGAAAAGTGAGTGCTATTCTCAAGGTGTTATGAGGGGTGTCAATCAGAAATGGGGATTGGCACTGGTCTTTTTTGCTGATTTTTAAAATGCTAACGCTGTGGTTTAATGAATATAATTATGAACCGCTACCATCTAATCAGAGATACAGGGTCCCGCGATTCAATACATTCAGACTGAAGCATCCTTTGTGCTCCAGTCAATCCTCTCAGTAAACACAGAGCTGAATCCAGATCAAATGCACGCTGAAGGCTCTTTGAGCAGCTTTTCTCTCACTGATGTGCTGTTCTGTTAAATGTTTGTTGTTTGTTTTTCACGTATTGTGTCTTGATATCTGTCTGTTGATGTTACACATGGAGCTGCTGTGATGCAAGTCACATTTCAGACTTGATCTGACCATTAAGGTATTATCGTATCGTTATCGTATCGTAATCTTGTATGGTTGCGTTTCGTCGCCTGATGCTGGGCTTTCAGTGGTTTGTTAGTACGTCTGGCAGCCAAGTGAACAAACGTACCAGACAGCAGCCGTGTGAAGCTCGGAGGAAGAGATTTAAAAAAGGGGGAAGAGAGTTGTTGAAATCATTGGGAAACATCTCTTGGCAACTTCTCCCGCTGCTTCAGGCCCGGAGTGGCAACACAACACAAACAGTGCTGGCTCCAGTTATTTTGGTCTCCATCTATTCATAATTAAATCGATACACCAATCAGGCCGCGGTGGAAGGGATGTTCATTCCATGTAATCCCCAGTTTGAGCTCTTTAATAATTTACCACTCTCTTTCTACTTGGTTAAATGAGATTAGACAGAAAAGAGTGTTTTCCCCCGCTGTGTTGCAGTCGCTTGCATATTGTTTTTATCTCCTCCCCCCCCCCCCAGCCTCCTTTCTCCTATCTGCTGCTTCCTGTTTGAGAATCTATGCAAAATAGCCTTGCTGTGTACTCCTCAGAGGGGCGTGGGGGAGGAAGTAACGTCGATGTGAGAAGGGCACGTGGAGAAGAGCTATCAAACACAGAGTGAGAATAAGACGGAAATACCACAAATGATCCGTGCTAAGTATCATCTGATTTGTTGTCATCATAATAACACATCCTCCTCTCATCTTGAAGTAGCCTACATACAAAAAAAAATGCAGGAAATGTTCTCCAAGTCTTCTGAAAACCTTGATGAAACCCAGAAAAAGGATGGCATGAGCAGCATCTCTCATGGTGCTGTTTTTAGAAAATGTGAGAGAAAGCCATTGTCGGTTTTTTTTGTCTAATCAAACATTGATGGTTTTGCTGGAACAGTGCTGGAACTTTCTGGACTTCATTTGAACCTGCTTTGTTTGAAATCACATGATAACACACAGCTGTGCTAAGTGTTTGCATGCAGGTGCGTTATTGGACAAGAGCTGGTCGGGATTTGCATGCAAGCAAACACCTGTCCGTCTGCTGGACGTGGAAGAGAGGGAGGAAAACACGATACTTAACCCTAAACCCTAATAGATAAGAATTCATCAATAAGGCTGCAGTCGTAGAACGAGGCTGCTTCGTATTATGATATCTTATTGAACAAGGACACACTAAAATACAATCATCTCAAAACAGATTATAGCTAAAAGCTCATTTCCATCTGCAGTCCCTGGACAGATACACGCATAACAATCAACACGAAAACATTTCCTATCATATTAACAATTAAAACACATAAAATACAGGTGTATGAAATTGGAAAAACAACATTTTTGAGAACAGAATGAGATGGTCAGAGCGGAGGAGATTGTATTTGGATAATGAATTGCACTGATGGTGTTTTAATGGCTTGTGTTGACAGTTGCACACTCTCTTGCTCATGCGTTTCTGAAATATGCATGTTTACAATAAGAGTGTAATACAGTCCCTCAGGAGTAGCAGGTGACCCAATGAGCTCTGCAGGAGGCTGATACACTCCTGAGACGTGCAGGAGGCGCAGTTACCTTCAGATCTGAGCATGAAACAGCTATAGGGTGACACCATGTGATGCTTTCCCGCTGATATACCTTCATGCAACCAAGAGAGACGGACAGCTGGGGAAGGGCGGCTGCACATTCAGAGGATGTGAAGAGGAGTATAGGCAAGTTTATTTATATCGCACCTTTCAAAGCAAGGCAATTCAAAGTGCTTTACGAAGACATTACGAGCATTAAGAAATAGTGCAGCAGAGACATGTTATAAAAACGCTAATTTAAAAGCAAAGATAATAAAACATGAATAACTCAGGTACATGAATACAAGTTATAGTGCAGTGTGAGACATGAATAGTTCAATTAAAAGCAGCGGCAAAAAGAAAAGGGAGAGTGTAAGTTAGGGTAGGTTATTTTAGCACATGTTCAGACACAGAGGCAATTCAAAGTGCTTACATCAACAACATTAATAAGAAGACAACAGAAAGGAACACAACAAATAAACACCATGGAATAACAGAGTCATAAAAACCAGCCATACAAGAGATACAGAATAGTTTAAAAACAACATTGTATAATAATACACTTTATATGCACAAAGCAGCCCAAAGTGCTTTACAGAAAACACAACAACAATATTAAAATGAACACAGAACAAGACAAAACATCTACAGTGCTAATATGTTAAAATAAAACGATTTTAAAAAGAAAATTAAAAAAGTAAAACATGGACAATGATACTAGTGACAATTGAAAGTTAACCCACATTAAAAGTCATATTAAAAAGATGTGGTAGGTGCTAAACAAGTTAAAGACTTCTGGGTAAGCAGCTAAAAAAAAGTATTGTTTTTAGCCTCTTAGTAAGGGGGAGAAAGGAGCAGGAGGAAGGTGACGGGGGGAGGGAGGAAGAGGAGGAAGACACCGTTGAAATGTGAATTTAGTGCCGCCAAAGAAACCAGGGCTGCACCGCTGCCTGTAATTGGATTGGCTTCCTTCCCAAAGAACCCCCCCCCCCCCTTCTTCCTCACCCCCCCCCCCCCCCCCCCCTCCTCCCTGCAGACTGTGTGTTGCTGCTGTTTCCTTGGCTTTAGCTCCACAGCATGTCTAAGCAGCAGGGATAGTGTTGGCGGCTTGTGCAGGGGATTGATTGAGGAAGAGGGGTTAAGAGGGTGGGGGAGGAAGGAGGCTCTGAGGAGAGGAGAAGGCATATAGAGAGGAAACAATAACACTGCATGCAGTATGGTAGCAGTGTGATCATGCTTGCATTGTACTGTGTGAAGTAGCATCAAATAAACACATGTATATGTCCTGAATCTGCAGGATTCTCATTTGACCAAGAGTGGAATCTAATGCTAGCATACAGTAATGTGTCGGAAGCCATTTCTCATGAACTGTGTAGAATCAGCTCCTCGATGTCCGTGAGTTTCCCTTTCACACATGCAGCAGACTACAGGAGATTGACTGTATCAGAAGGATTCCTCGATTCCTGGAAATACTCCGTCTTTTCGGTTTTTCGCAAGAGGAAACGCCGGCATAAAGCGTGCAGGAGGCATGAAATGACTCGGATTACACCGCGGCCATAAAGGCGGTTCATGATCAGGTTTTGAACAACCGAGTCTCTTGACGTTTCGATCTTTTTCTGAGGGATTCGGCATCGGCCCTTTCAGACAGAAGTTCTCATCGTCTCTTAAATAAGACGTTCTTGTTTGCGTATAAATGGCACTTCTTTTCACCAAAGGTTGGTCCGGTTTCACGCCATTCACCAGCCTCAGTCCCACATTACAGACTTTTTACCCAGGAACTAACAGTCCGTTTAGTATCCAGAAAGATCTGGACGGTTCTCAGATTCAGTTTGAGGTGTGAAAGGAGCTTGGGTGTCTTTTGGAAAACGGTTGTAGACTTCTGGGTGGCCCCCTGCAGGCGATGATTGATGGAGGAGGGCAGCAGACGTTCACCTCAGCAGAAAGCCGCTCGGAGGGAAATCAATATTCCAGTCCTACATGCACTGCTTCTGGAAACCTGTTCACAATCAGGACCAGAACGACACCTTGAGTCCACCGAAAGCCGAACAACCAGACAATGTTGGGTTTGTACTCCTGCCCATGAGTTAATATCCTATTTAAATTCTAGATCTCGTTTTGCAGCAGGCTCCTACGAACCCACAGACAGAGAGACAGCTTCAGAGCTTCTGCGAGTGCCGATAATTGGAGATAGGCGATCTGCTCTGCATTTTCTTCTGGCTTCACATTACCCAAGAATTGCATCATCTAAATTGGAATTGGCAGTGTGAGGTTTCCTTAGTGCTTGAGCACAGACGTGAGGCTTGGGATTGGTGGGAAGCAACAACGGCGTTACAAGAAGAGAGGAGCGGCGGGAGAAAAGCCTTTGATGGAGATGGAGATGGAAGATGGAGATGGAGATGGAGGGCACGGCTGCATATGTAAAATTGGATGTTGAAAGACATCCCGGCAATAGATGAATGAGGAGGTTAAAGCAAGCTCAGCACACACACATTCCCCTGGTGATCAGAGGCAGTTAGCAGACAGTGAGAACGAACATCCTCCATTCGCTCGGAGCATCGGGGGGTTAAGAGCTGCTGGACCACAGGGATACATTCCCAAGTGACACCCTCAAGGTCTATTTGTTTAATCATATAATATTAAATCTCTTTAATCCGATTCGGCATGTCTAATATGGAGGCAAATGCTTCCAAAATGATTCCATTTGTAGTCCAGCTGGGGTTGACCAATCACTTTGAGTAGGCTTTGGTTGAATGCAGGTTGAAAAGTATTCGTAAAGGGCGATGCATTGGTGTCTGGGAACCCGTCTGCTATCGTCTTACGAAGATTTCGCTTTTTATTCGCATCAAGTTAGCTTGTAGACTGGCTACTTGTGAAATAATGTGGTTGTAGAAGTCGTCTCTAAACTCAAGTGTTGGTCTGGATATCCACTTGGTAAACCCCAGAAATATTAGCCATTTCTCAAAGAGCCATGACCTGAAAATACATTTTTGGTCGTTTTAAGCTCGTATTCCCTCAGTATTTGGACCCGTTCTACATGCTTTGTTTGCCTTATTCAAACACCCCAGATGAGGTTGTTGGATGGGTGTCAGCACTTGATTAGTGCCGGGTTTTATCAGCCGTTAAATGAAAGATTCTTCCGTCTCTTTATCCTCCAAGCCTTCAACCATGATGTGTTGCTTTCGGCCTAATTAATTCTTCCCATCATGCCCCGATGAGTAATCAGGAAGTGGTTTGGATGAAGCCCCCGGCAGCTGATGGCACAACTTGAAAGGGTGGTTCAGGTGTTTAACTGGACGATTCCTGTTGGACTGGTTAACGCAGCAGAGGGTCACCTGGCTGTCCAATGTGTGTGTGTGTGTGTGTGTGTGTGTGTGTCTGTGTGTGTGTGTGTGTGTGTGTGTGTGTGTGTGTGTGTGTGTGTGTGTGTGTGTGTGTGTGTGTGTGTGTGTGTGTGTGTGTGTGTGTGTGTGTGTGTGTGTGTGTGTGTGTGTGTGTGTGTGTGTGTGTGTGTGTGTGTGTGTGTGTTGGGGTAGGAGCTGATCAGAGGCCATGAAGTGTCAGGGACTTGAAAGGCTTGTAAATGCAAGCAGCTGCTCCTACAGGGCCCTGCTGGAAAAGTGCTAACAACCCCCCCCTTCCCTCCCTTTCTCACCCTTTATGCTGTCTTCACCCCTGATTTAGTGCCTGGATTGGTGTCCGTCAGAGAGAAAGTGATCTCAGAGTCTGTTTCCTGCTCTCCTGTTTGTTACTGTACTTAAGTACATGTTTCTGGTATCAGTACTTTACTCCACTACTTATTTTTCTGACCACTTTTTACTTTGACTTCGTACATTTTGAACACAAATACCTGAACTTTCTACTTCTTACATGTTGAACCCAAATACCTGTACTTTCTACTTCTTACATTTTGAACACAAATACCTGTACTTTCTACTTCTTACATGTTGAACACAAATACCTGAACTTTCTACTTCTTACATTTTCCAAACAGGCTGGTTCCTTTAGTCTGAATGTGTGTTTGGTGGCGTGATCATTATTATTTAGAGTCATTGCGTGCCTATTGATTTGAACACGATCCGTGTATCCATCATTTCCTGGTCTTCTCTAAAGAAGAGGGACCAATGAAAACGTTGTCATGTTGCCGTTGTTCAGCATGGAAACATTCCTTAGCTAACAATGACATTATTGTTCTATTAATATAAAGGGAGGTCAGGTACTCTTTAAAACAGCTGGTAGTTATGGGTCCGGCAGGGGCTCAGTCAGTAGGGGCTTGGACTGTGAGCCGTAGGGTCACCGGTTCAAGTCCCCGGACAGACCTAAATATGGAGTGTGGACTGCTACTTGGAGAGGTCCCAGTTCACCTCCTGGGCCCTGCCGTGGTGCCCTTGAGCAAGGTCCCATTGCTCCCCGGGCGCTGTACAATAGCTGCCCACTGCTCCTAGTACTAGACTCCTGGTACTAGGATGGGTTAAAAGCAGAGAACACATTTCACTGTGTGTGCTGTGCGCTCTGCATGTGTGACCATTAAAGAGGGTTTCATCCATTCTATCTCTATCTATCTACTTTTGACTTAAGTACATTTCAGAGCCCATACTTCTTTACTTTTACTTGAGTGAAGGAGTTTAGTCAGTACTTTTACCAGAGTATTATATACCAGTATAAAGTATAAACACCAGTATCTGTACTTCTACTTGAGTAAAGGATGTGTGTACTTTTGCCATCTCTGGGCCTGGGTTACTTTTTAAAGTGGAAGCAAAGGATCAGCTGAGCAGATTTTTTTTCCGCTTTTTTCTTGAAACCCTCGGCCTCCATCTTGGCTGAAGCCCATGTGAGTTGTTTCTCAACTTGTGACAACAGAGGAATGAGTCCAAAGACCGGGAAAAGACTGCTTTTTACCTCGTGGTCTCAAAGTCAATGCTTTCTTGAACGTGTTTTTAGTTAGAAGCCTAAAAATAGGGTCTGTGGTTAACACAAGCTGAAGAAATGTTTCCGTTTTTGCCCCACGACATAACAGCAAATACTCCAGTTGTGAATGTCTGAAGCTTCTATTTATCATAAAACCTTTGTTCGTTGTTGGTAACTGGCTGAATAAAGTGTTAAACGTCATCGTGCGGACACGACTACGCCTGGGGAAATCCCAATGCTTTTGACGAGGGAACTGTTGGATCGGCATACAAACATATTATGTCATCACTACACATCTTCGGTCCAAACATAGTTCCCGTTCACACACAATGGTCAGTGTCAGAAGAGTTCTCTCTACCGGAAATCATTGGTCTAGTTTAGGCAACAAATCTATATAATTGTGTGCATGTGTGAAAAGGTCTTTGGATTGTTAATATAGTAACAGAGGAATACATTGGTTTGGAGAGGAAGAGGAAGAGAGAGCTGGAGAGATGGGAAAGGACAGCATTGAGGAAGATGTCTCTCAACAACGGAATAAAAGCCTGTCCGGTTTCCTGTCACCTGCATCCCCAGAACCAAGTCCTTCATTCACATTGTAGGACATTTGTATAAAGCTTCCACCCAAACTGCATTCATACACATATATTTCCCATGCATAAAGGATAAGGGTAACAGCGAACAGGAAACATATCCAAGGACATAGTAATAAAACACAATGCAAAATGTTTTTTTAAATAAAACGCTACTGGACAATAGCCAATCATCAGTAAATACGTCTGTTGGTTTCCATTTGGATTCACCTGTTGTCAAAAAGTGCATTGAGGTAGGGATAAAATAGTTTGTAATCTATTCAATAGACAGCGTCGTGTTGCACAGATCCTCATTATGATAATCTATATGAACATGAACTCTGATTATTACACTTTATTAAAAAACGTTCACTTGTTGTTTCCCGTCGGCCATTAGTGCTTCTGCGTGGGATTGCAGACAAACAAGCACAAAGGATTAGTCATCATAATAGCATTATTAAAAATCTCTATTGTCACCGCACGACTCGTATTAGCCTCGCACCGACATGAAAAGTAAAAAATACAACTACAGAGGAAAGCTTTGTCACAATTCCCACCAGGTAGACTTCATTATTTCCCCGCTCAATGCTTTAATAAATAGCCGTCGCTTCACTTTGTTCCAGAATGAATGGTGTGGTCCAATTAATCCCCCTCACAACACATAATTGCATCCCTTAGCTTGTCCGTCTTGTTTAAAAATCAATGAAAAACCACCCAACTCAATACACCTGTTCACGACTAACATTTCATCAGAAACAGACAGGTGGCACGCAGACATACGGAGCATTGTAGCTGGAATGACAGCTGCTAATGTGTATCTGTTACACAAATCTTCAACACTCTCGCTACAAAAATGTCTGTGAGCCTTCTACTTATGTTAAACTCAACAATACAGCCTCAGTGAGACAACAGCTGGGAGCGAGGCAGCCTACAGAAAGTCAGTTTGCTGGTAAAATAACATTTGCTCTCCCGGTACAAATTGCAGCACTTAAGCGAGGCTGAATCAAACAGTCTACATCTGACATAGAGATGTTTTTATTACCTCAGGAGGGGTCTTTTGGATGCCTTTTTACGGAGAGGCTGTCCACCGTCCTTGTGACCACGCTGCCAAACAAATATCATTTTTATAGAGTTGCTGTATGAAGGCCTGCTTCGTGCTGAAGGGGGAAACCCCTCTGATCAGCAGGGGGTCTACTGAACATCCACCAGGAATATCAGTGCAGCCTGAAGCTTTCAATCCTCCGTCTTATCGGTTAAAAATAGAGTAAATGTTATGATTCATTGAGGCAGTGCAATGCACACATGTGGCATCTTAGCAACAACTCAGGATTTCAAACTCAAAGACACTATCGTCAGATGCACGATTGCTACAGCGAAATGGGCAAAGAAAATTGAAAAAAGTCCAAGAAGAAAGTGCAAAAATGACACAATGTTGGAGGTAAAAAGGCAGGAATAAATACACCATGAAAATGTATATCATCTCAGTTTCTCAGAGTCCACCGCTGACGTTAAACTCATCAGACTTCTTCTTAGTAGACATCTGAAACTTCCAAATGGACCAATCAGAATCAAGTATTCCACTATGCTTTGTAATAGTAGTTGATAATGATGCTGTACATAGTGGTCCTACCCTCGCAGCTCTGTGTATGTCTGTGTGTAGCCATTTGTGTTTGATCACCATAAAGCATGTGTAGGCTAATGAGCGGCTTGTTTATTGAGTCGCTGGGATGTCTGTGTGACCTTTGGGGATCCGACCCCCCGGTGATCTGTCCTTAACCCTGCGTCAGATAAAGAGGCGGGACAGAACGAGCTCTGGAGTACACAGACTGGTCCTGATTCTGTAAACACTTCACCGTTAAAAGGCAGAGAGAAGACGTCCCTCCATTCATCCCAGCCTTATATCCAGAGGTGTAAAGTAACTAAGTACATGTACCCAAGTACTGTACTTAAGTAACATTTTGAGATACTTGTACTTTACTTGAGTATTTCCATTTTATGCTGTTTTGCACTTTTACTCCACTGCATGTATTTAATACCTTTAGATACTTTACAGATGTGGATGAATGATGTGAAATATAATCAAGTGTTAAATCAGACTTTAGTTCCACCTGGAGTAAATCCTCAAGCTACCCTGCAGTATACAAAGTCATTCAAACTAGCTGCACCTTTACCAGCTTTGAGAACACTTTCATGATCAATCATTATAAAACATATCATATATATTATTCTGAAATGGACCAATCTGCACAATGACTACTTTTACTGTCGCTACTTTCACTATATTTTGATGAGAATACTTTACTACTTTTACATGAGGAACATTTTGAATGCAGGACTTTTACTGTAACAGAGTATTCCTACACTCTGGTACTTCTACTTTTACTCAAGTACACGATCTGAGTACATCTACTTTTACTCAAGTACAAGATCTGAGTACTTCTACTTGTACTCATTTACTCTCTGTCTGGTTCCCTCTCTCCTCTCTCCTCTCTCCTCTCTCCTCTCTCTCCTCTCCCTCCTCTCCGTCCTCTCTCTCCTCTCTCCCCTTCCCTCCTCTCCTCTTCCTCCTCCCTCCCTCCTCTCTCCCAGTGTTTCAGTGACACAGAGTAGCCTGCAGTGATCTCATTCATCTCATTCAAACAGCCTCCCTCTCTATTCTCTCGGCCTCTAATTGCTCGCTCTTTTCTCTGCCAGTGTCTCCAAGGAAGCTTTCCTCTCACCGTCCAACAACAGCACACACATACTCACGCATACTCACGCATACTCACACATACTCACGCATACTCACGCATACTCACGCATACTCACGCAGTGCAAACATTTCACATGGATTGGTCATTCAGGCGCTTTCATTCAGACGATGCACGCCGACAACGCCAATTCCCAAAAGACACAAAAACAGACTCACATATGTGCATCAATATGTGCAACACTTCCTCATGAAGGCCTCCCCACCACCAGCAGAGACCTTGAGTGTGTGTAGTTTGTGTTGTTGGAATTAAATGTATCTTTGGGAATACCCTAACATGAGAAAGGTTTTTCTTTTTGTAAAATGAAACTCGGTTAATGTTGAAAATGGTCAAAAACAGAGCGCTTCATTTCTAATATATTTGACCAGAGAGCGTTTGGCATGACCTATAAAGGTTTCTTATAGTAGTTGATTACTTCTCGTTATAAAAGGAAAATGGACACATGCATGCTCGATGATTGACCTTGATCTACTATTAAAAAATACTAGTAGTTGCGGTTTTCTAAAACCTATAACTTTTAAACGCAGTTGGTACTCGTTATGGCCATTTTTACAGAAGAAAATGCCCAAATTAGGGATGGATATCTTATCAAAATATGACCTTGTTGTAGTGAAATCATGTTGTTGAAGCCTCTTCACCAGAGACCACGTGTTGCTGTGATCCAGTGGAACGTATTCTCTTGTGACTGGGCTTCACATTGGGTTCATGGCAGCATTATTTACCTTTGTGTCTCATGTTTGGAGCTCAAAGGCTAAAGGAAGACGTAGATGTTGCCCCAGATGCTCACATTCAGAAGATCAAGACCTGAGTACTTCTACTTTTACTCAAGTACCAGATCTGAGTACTTCTACTTTTACTCAAGTACCAGATCTGAGTACTTTTACTCATTTACTCTCTGTCTGGTTCTCTCTCTTCTCTCCTTCTTCTTTCTCCTCTCCCTCCTCTTCCTCCTCTCCTCTCCTCTCTCCTCTCCCTCCTCTCTCTCTCCTCTCCCTCGTCTCCTCTCCTCTCTCCTCTCCCTCCTCTCTTCCTCCTCTCCCTCCTCTCTTCTCCTCTTCTCCTCTCCTCTCCTCTCCCTCCTCTCTCTCTCCTCTCCCTCCTCTCCTCTCCTCTCTCCTCTCCCTCCTCTTCCTCCTCCTCTCCTTAAAAAGCAAAAGGAAGACGTAGACCTTGCCCCAGTTGCTCTCATTCGGAGCCTGGGAGAAATACTGTGGTGGATCTTGTGGGTTTTTTCACCCCCGTTGGGAGCATGAGGATCGGGAAGCCACATCAAACGCCACCAACTTCCCCGATCCATGTCTTCCTGGTTTATGCAGAAAAAAAGATGAAACAAGTGAAAAAACAAGGCTGAATATTCCCAACTGTTTCGTCTTAGCGAGAGAAAGTGGCCTTCTCACATTCTGATGAACATCTCCAGCCCACGAGTCCCAGCGATGGAATATTTATAGTGCAAATGTGTCCAAGACATTATGCAAGGGATCAGCTTATCAATATTCCTGTTTATTCTGCAGCCAACGCCGGCACCACGGGGACGACATTAGACATTCATAGAAATTCTTATCAGTAGTTGCGTGGCTGTTATTTATCTGTTACCGTGGAAACAGCATCGTACGGCCCGAGGTATTAGTGTCAGCTAAAGTGACTTCTCTACCAATCTACAGTATGCAGTACATTAATGCACACAATGTTGACAATATCTGTTTTTTTACTGCACATATTTAATATTTTATTCCATTCTATTTCAATGTAAATTTTTACTATATCTTTCCTTATTTTTGTATGTTTTTAATGTTATTATAGTGTTCTTAAAATAATAGTTTTTTACTTTTATGTAAGCACCACGACATCAAGTCAAACTGCTCGTACGTGTCAACCTACCTGGTGATACCTGATTGTGATTGTGATCAGAGAGGAGATGTTGCTCTCTGTCCAATGAACTCTAAGTGCTTGACTTTTCTCCTCTGAGTCGCCAGCTGGCAGGAGGTTCTCCTCCTCTTGTTTCCCCGCTGACCTTGCTGAAGTACGCAGGGAGAAAGAGGACAGACGGAGAAAGAGTAAACATCTTTAGGACAGAAAAAAAAACAAAGCAATAGATTAGCGAGCAGCGTCTGTCAGAGTGGATATCTGGCGCAGACCCAAGCTTTATTGATTTGCTTTAGAAAGAATGGGCCAGATAACTGTGATTAGCCAATTCATTACTGCCTCCTCTCAGAGTGCTCCAGAATTAGATAAAAGGGGGGATACGAGGGGGGGGGGGGGGAATGAGAGCAAACTATTACTTTGTAAACTTGCAGAGAAACTCAAACTGTGGCAACAACACAGCGAGTCTTTTTGAACTTCTCGATGAATTCCCCGCTACTTTACACGCATGGTAATGATGCTCCTCATTAGAAGCAGTTACGAGCAGCAAAAAGAAACACAAGCATTGTTTTTGTGTTTGATAGCACGCATAATGATCCTAGATTACAGCAGCAACCCAAAACAGCGCCGCTCTCATCTACTTCGCAAATGCGTGCTTCCATTTCAAGTGTGTGTTTTCAAGCCGCGCGGCGCCCATAGATCTCTGAAATGAGAAGTGTTTGGGCTCTGATGATATACTAAACTGTTGTCTGTGTGAAGGCAAAGTGAGTGTGACAGCGACTAATGTTTGTGTCTGATAGTGAGACAGCTTTACTGCTCCTCTGCCTGCGGTGTGTGTGTGTGTGTGTGTGTGTGTGTGTGTGTGTGTGTGTGTGTGTGTGTGTGTGTGTGTGTGTGTGTGTGTGGTGTGTGTGTGTGTGTGTGTGTGGTGTGTGTGTGTGTGTGTGTGTGTGTGTGTGGGTGTGTGTGTGTGTGTGTGTGCGGGCGGGCGGGCGGGCGGGCGGCGGGCGGGCGGGCGTGCGTGTAATGCAGCCCTGTGATCACACTCTGTTTACAGGAGGCTTTTATTGGCCCTGCACACATCGTTTCTTTGATATACGCCGTCTGACGTCCTGCAGTCATCTGGCTAATCGTGTATTATGGCTGTTATGACGATAATGATTAGGAACTGTAGTACGATTCTTTCTCTGTGGGACTTTTAATCAGCATGGAGGAGGATTAGGGCATGTGGGAACATGTTTTAGAGATCTGGTCAAAGTTAAAATGAAAATGTATTTTCTCAGAAATCTGTCTTTTTCCCTTAATTCCAACTTTTTCTTAGAATTCAGACTTTTGTTTTTCTGAATTTTTCTCTCAATTCTAACTTTAATCTTACAATTTCCCCAGAATTCAGACTTTTTCTCAGATTTCTGACTTTTTCACCGAATTCCGACTTTTTCTCGAAATCATTTCTTTCCACAAAATTCAAACATTTTCTCCCAAATCTTTAGTTTTTGCAGAATTCCGACTTTTTCTCAGAAATCAGATTTTTTCACAGAAGTCCAACTTTTACTCAGATTTCCCACTTTTTCTCTAAATTCTCACTTTTTCAAAAATGTCGCACTTTTTCTCAGATTTTTGAAATGTCATGGAATTCCAAAATTCTTCACAGAATTCTGACGTTTGTTTCAGAATTCTGACTTTATTCTCAGGACTCAATCCCTTTTGCTCAGATCCCAACAATTCAATCACACGTGGCCCTAATCCTCTTCCGTAAAAGAGCATCTGTTTCCCTCTGAAACCTGGATGTTGTCTCTCTATCAGTGAAGTATCGTGGCCTTCATCATCACCCCGGATTTCCTCTTCGCTCCATTTTCATTCCCACATTCCTTGTGTCCTCATTCCTCCCTCCATCTCTGACCTCAGGCCTGTCGAGTCTCTCCTCAGCCTAATGAACAGTGATACGGTGCTAATAGCACGAGATAATACTTCAAGCCACTGGTAATCTCCACTCACTCTGCCTCTACCCTAACCTGTGCCTAACACACACACACACACACACACACACACACACACACACACACACACACACTCACAGAACACCTCTCTGCCTCCTGACAGCTGCATGTCAGGTCGTGGCCTCCTGCGGTTATGAAACAGATCTGTCAGCTTCGACTCGTCTTAATAGTCCAGCAGCTGCAGTCTTAATGGGAAGAGACAGATCCTTCTGCAGAGTGTGTATCAGACACCATGCAACGCTCACCTTTGTTTTCAATTGTAAAATGAATTTATATTAGGGATGGGAGGATAAAGGAGTTACAAGGAGATACAAAACACACTTCATTATGCAATTGCATTATAGTTTCATTATTTCATTATTTCATTTGTAAAAATGTCCCAACTTGGGATCAATAAAGTACTTCTTATCTTATCAGGATCTTTGGGAATATCCTAACATAAGAAAGGTTTTTTTGTTGTAAAATGACACTTGGTTAATGTTGAAAATGGTCAAAAGATAACGCTTTATTTCTAATTCATTTTACCAGAGAGAGTAGTTGCAGTTCAAAAACCTTTTTAACAAAATATTGTTAATAGCCGGCGAGATCACCAGGAAATGGTGTAAGATGTTTCCTCCTCAGAAACGGTAATCAATGGATAGAGATCTTAGAGAAAATCAATATTATGGAAAAACTGACACAAGAATCACAGTTAGGAGAAAAATGGGAGAGAGGGTCAATATTCAGGAATGACACAAGCGACAAGGAATACCGATTACTACGGACTCAATGAGAGGAACTGTTGGACTGATATGTCCGAATGTGTGTGTGGAGAGATTGTTTAAAAGATTCTGTGTAACGGTGAGAGGAAAAGTGTTGAGTTGGACGTGAAGGAGTGAGGAGGGGCGGAAATATATGTGCAATATGCCGTTAATAACTTTGCGATATACGCTAAATCCTCAGATCTGTTACAGGATGTGTATTTTGTAAATTGTGTAATCTTTAATATGTTTTGTATGCATGCTTCTTAGTTAACATTAAGCTGTCTGTGGCTCTTTCTGCTGTAACAAATGTAAATGTCCCCTTTGTGGGACGAGAAAGTCAAGTCAACTTTATTGTCAATCTCAAAATATGTTTGTACACACAGAAAGATCGAAATACTGTTTCCCACAGTCCCAAGGTATAAAAAAACTCACACATTCAAATGCAAGAACACTCAATAATTTACAAAAAAAACACAAAACAACCGTGCTGGATTTTTGTGTGTGTGGGGGGGGTGTTAAAGTCCTGGTCCAGTGGGGGCAGGGTGGAGGGTGAGATAGAGGGGGGAGAGGTGGGAAAGGTAAAGGTATTCTGATTCTGAAATATCCACGGCTTGTGAAAAACACCAGCCTCACCGAGAGGGCATTTCCAGAGTCCTGATATCAGAGGTCAGAGGTCGGCTCCCTCTGCTGTTACCCATTAAACAGTAATGGTTAGCGGTTGGGAAAACATCATGTTGGTAACCTGAGTGAAGGCAAAGGGTCAGGGCCGATGGGGGGGGGGGGTCAGAATCAGAAACAGGTTTATTATCAGGTGGGTTGAACGTACGAGGAATTTGACTTGGTGTCGTGGTAAAAACACAGATAGAGAACTATAGTAACATTACAAAATAATAAAAAATATACTAAAATATAGCAGTATTTACATTGAAATAGAATGGAATAAAACAGCCGTTCCCAACCTTTTTCAACTCAGGGCCCACTTAAGAATCTAAATCTTTTTTTTCGCGGCCCACATTCAACCAAAGCAACACGGAGGCTAAATAAAGTTCTGATTGGTCGATTCAGAACATGTGACACGTTGTTAATCCAGTAGAACAGACCGCTGTCAAGGACTGGAATGACCGTTGCTAAGGGGGATCAAGAAAGAGAAAAGATAGGATGATGAAATGAAAATGTTTCACACAAATCATAATGTTTTGCTAATTATTTGGCGGCCCACAGGTTGGGAACCGCTGGAATAAAAGATGCTCCGTGACGTCAGGTCGGATTATCAGAGAGGTGATAATTCGATGGAATCACAAACACAGCGCTATCTTTCCTCCTCGTTACTCCACGTTGAAAGGGAGGTTAGCATTTCCTGCTGGGAGTAGCATGTTAGCGTCAGTCCTTGTTAAGTGTTTAGTGGATTTGGAAGCAGCTGTTGGCTCAGTGGGGTGTGTGTGTGTGTGTGTGTGTGTGTGTGTGTGTGTGTGGCCTAGCATTACTATACTTGTGGGGACCTAAATCTGTTTACACAGTCACGTGTGGGGACTCGCCTCCCTTATGGGGACAAAATGGAGGTCCCCATGAGGGGAATCATTATTTTAGGGTGAAGACTTGGTTAGGGTAAGTCTCCAGGTAATGCATGTAAGTGTGTGTGTGTGTGTGTGTGTGTGTGTGTGTGTGTGTGTGTGTGTGTGTGTGTGTGGTGTGTGTGTGTGTGTGTGTGTGTGTGTGTGTGTGTGTGTGTGTGTGTGTGTGTGTGTGTGTGCGTACAGAGAGTGTGTTTAGTGTGATGATTTGTTAGCAGACGAACCAGTTTCAGTCCTGCGTTGGTTACATTTTAAATATTAGAGGGTGGAGATCTTGTCTACATCATTTGCATTTTGCTTCCCGCAGGTGTTGTGCTTTTAGTGTGTGTAAAGTCCCCTAAATGTGTGCACACAATAGAGCTGAAGGTGTGTGTATTCTGTGTTTTGTTTTGTTGGACAATATGGGATTTTAATGCATTGGCGTATTCTTTAATTATAGTTAAAAAAAGAGCCAAATTGAATATTTATTTTTTCCTCTATTTCTGCAGAGGGACCCTATGACTTGTACATTTTCCCGTATAAGGTGTGTTGACTAAAAAAGCATATTTGGATAGTCATGAAATGTTTTCTCCCATGCCCAGTGTGGTGCTCTTACACATTTTACTCCATTATTTGTATGAGGGAGGTATGCAGAAAGTCCCTTGATCAAACATTCAAACATTTCACTCTATTTCAAGAGTGTTTCATCACACACACACACACACACACACACACACACACACACACACACACACACACACACACACACACACACACTGGGGATGAAGGGGGGGGCTTTGACTTCCAGCTGATTAGGAAACAAACACTTGTGTCAGGAGTTTTTCATGGTAATACGCTCAGAGTGATGCGGGTCGGGGAACATTTATCTGCAGGTATGCTGTGTTTGGGCTGGATTTGAGGGTGGTGTGTGTGTGTGTGTGTGTGTGTGTGTGTGTGTGTGTGTGTGTGTGTGTGTGTGTGTGTGTGTGTGTGTGTGTGTGTGTGTGTGTGTGTGTGTGTGTGTGTGTGTGTGTGTGTGTGTGTGTGTGTGTGTATATCAGATGACTGTCGGCTCCTCGGCTGTAAGGCGATCGCACCGTGTTTGGGTTACTGAACGCTGGGAGTGCTGCCCTCTTTAAATAAGACACAGTGTGTAACACAGCTGATCAGATTAGCGGATGTTCAAGTTTCTCTGCCCCCCCGTTCAACATCTTGACTCCATTGGTACTAGACACACTGCAGAACAAAGGGGGGGTTCACACTGATGGTACAGAGTAGTTGTTAAATTGAGTTTTACATTACATTTACTAGACGCTTTTATCCAAAAACGACTTACAATAAGTGCATTCAACCGTGAGGATACACAGTAAAGAAGGCAAGAATCCTGCAGGTACTTTAGCTGTCGATAAGCTGAACCCTTTATAAGTGCTGCATTCAAACCTTTTTATATTATATTGGTAGAGGTGCATTGGAACCAGGAGGACTTATATATAATACAAAACACACAGGTTTATTGTGGGGAATTCCCATTATCAGGATCATTGGGAATATCCCAACATGAGAAAGGTTTTTCTTTTTGAAAAATGACACTCAGTTAATGCTGGAAATGGTCTAAAAAGAGCGCTTCCTCCATCCATCCATCCATCCATCCATCCATCCATCCATCTTCTCCCGCTTATCCGTGGTCGGGTCGCGGAGGTAGCAGTTCCAGCAGAGAGCCCCAAACTTTCCTTTCCCTGGCCACATCAACCAGCTCTGACTGGGGGATCCCAAGGCGCTCCCAGGCCAGCGAAGAGATATAATCCCTCCACCTGGTCCTAGGTCTACCCCTCGGTCTCCTACCAGCTGGAGGTGCCTGGAACACCTCCCTAGAGAGGCGCCCAGGTGGCATCCTTACTAGGTGCCCGAACCACCTCAACTGGCTCCTTTCGACGCGAAGGAGGAGCGGTTCAACTCCGAGTCCCTCCCGGATGACTGAACTTCTCACCTTATCCCTAAGGGAGATGCCAGCCACCCTGCGGAGAAAACCCATCTCGGCCGCTTGTATCCGCGATCTCGTTCTTTCGGTCATGACCCATCCTTCATGACCATAGGTGAGAGCGCTTCCTTTCAGATATATTTTACCAGAGAAGGTTTTGCATGATAAAGGTATTCCCAACTTTGTATGTATCTTATAGTAGTTGATTACTTCACACTAACCAAAGGAAATCTCCAAATTAGCGATGGATATCTTGCATTTATTCAACACGTATATACTGTAACAAACTACAGGAAATGGAAAACCACAAAAAGCAGAATAAAGCCTGTTGTGTGGAGTTGGGAAGAATAGATGACGATGCAACATGCGTTCCTCTGTGATCAGTCGAGCCTTTTGTTCCCTGAGTTCTGCATCTGCAGTTTTCCTCAAGGGCGACGTTATGATTTTCCTGGAAGTGGAGAATAATCCTGTTTCCTCGGGGACTCTGTGTGAGACAATGGTCGCTGGATGAATCGTACCAATCCAGTTTCTATTGTAACGTTTGCTATTGTGCGATGAGGAGGAAACCGTTTCTGATGAATCCAACCAAAGATCATTGAAACAGCATCAGAGGAGAAACACTAGGATACCATCAACGTCTCGGTTTGAGTCTCCATTTCTGTCGATCCTCAAGTATCCATGTTATTTTTTCTCCATTGCCCATTCCCCGCTTTCTCTCTGTTTCATTCTCCATGGCTTCTCACCCGTGATCCATCCGAGGCCAAACCACAATCCCTTATAAGGCCCAGTGGAAGCCCCCATATGGCCTCTTAT